>RJWM01000127.1:0-126396 GCA_004363535.1 Dasyprocta punctata | reverse complement strand
TCCACCTACCTCAGCCTCCCGAGTGCTGGGATTAAAGGCGTGTGCCACCACTCCCGGCTTTAATTTCATTTATTGATATTGGGTTGTTTAGGATTTTTATATCTTCTTGATTCAACTTTGGTAATTTATATGTATCTAGGAATCTGTCCATTTCTTCTCTATTTTCCATCTTATAGTAGGTATAGATGATTTTCTGGATTTCTACAGGTTCTGTTGTGATTTTACCTTTTTAATTCCTAATTGCATGAATTTGACTCTTTTCTTTTCTTTTTTTTTTTTGATAAGGTTGGCCAAAAGTTTGTCAATTTGATTTAATCTTTCAAAGAACCAACCCTTCGATTCATTGATTCTTTGTATTGTTTCTTTAGTCTCCAGTGTGTTAATTTCTGCTCTGATCCTTATACTTTTCTCCCTTGTACCAGCTTTTGGTTTAGACTGCTCTTTTTTTTCTAGAAGTTTGAGGTTCAACATTAAGTTGTTTATGTGAGCTTGCTCTTTTTCCTGATACGGGTATTTACTGCTATAAATTTCCCTCTTAAGACTGCTTTCATTGTGTCCCACAAGTTCCAGTATGTTGTATTGTCATTGTCATTCAACTGTAAAAACTGTCTAATTTCCTCTTTAATTTCCCATTGATTGTTCAGTAGGGTGCTATTTAATTTCCATGTGTTGATGAAGTTCTTGTGGTTTCCTTTGGCATAGATTTCCAATTTCATTGCACTGTGTTCTGATAGTATGCACAGGATAATTTCAATTCCTTTACATTTATTTAAGCCTGTTCTGTGAGCCAGTATATGGTCTATTTTGGTGAATGTCCCATGTGCAGCTGAGAAGAATGTGTATTCTGATGTGTTGGGTGGAACACTCTATAGACATCTACTAAGTCCATTTGCCCAAAAGTTTGATTTAGTTCTAATATTTCATTATTGATTTTTTTGTCTAGACAATCTGTCTTTTTGTGACAGCAGGATATTGAGGTTTCCCAATGCAATTGTATTAAGGTTTATTTGATTTTTCATGTCCATTAATAATTGTTTTATATAACTGGGTGCATTAATATTTGCTGCATATATATTTATGATTGTTATTTCTTCCTCTTGGATTGTTTTCTTTATCAAGATATAGTGACCTTTGTCTCTCTTAATCAATCTTGGCTTGAAATTGACTTTATTTGCAAATAGAGTAGCAACCCCTGCTTTTTCTGAATTTCTGTTACATGGAGTGCCACGTCGTTCTCTAGCCATGTTGTGTGATGAGGTTCAAACATGGAAGAAGATAGATCTTCAAGGAGGACGTCTTCTAAGAAAAGGACGCAGCATAAAAATTGGCTTTGTGGGAATGGATTTATGCTTCTTGGGAATTGTGCTAACCTGTGCTCTGATCCAGTTTGGAGAATTTTTTTCTTTTCTTTCCCACGTACAAAATCAGTTAACAAAGTACAGAAACTCCCTGACTTCCTGCTCCCATTTACAAAAACATATAATAAAAACAAAGGGATAGTCAACAAAGATAGATTTCATGTCAAATATGTTTTTCTACAATTTATGGTGTGATGATCTGACACCAAACCAGATCAACGAGACCCAGGCCAAATCAGAAGTTTGGGAGCCTTTACAGTGAGCAGAGTTTAGAGCAGAAAAAACAGCCTGGTTGGAACAGTTTGTCTCTCAGTGGTAGCCATGTATAGGAAGGTCTTATCTCTGCCCTTTACTTTACTGGAATTTGTGTCAGCTTGTTAGGTGAGGTCATTTTGCGGGGAGGCCGATATGTTACCATGTTTTGTCTTTTAAAAGAAACGGGGTGGCACACACCTTTAATCCCAGCACTGGGAAGGCTGAGGTAGGAGGAGCGTTGTGAGTTCGAGGCCAGCTTGGGCTACAACGCGTGCGCAAGGCCGGTCTGAGCTACATAGTGCGACCCTGCATCAAAAAACCAGGACTGGGAGTTTGGCTCAGTGGCTTGAGCGCCTGTTTGGCAGGCACGAGGTTGCGAGTTCAATCCCCAGTACCAAAAAATAAAATAAAATAAAATAAAATAAAACAGGGGATGGCACATCCTGGCAGACAGTCGGTTGATATCAACACTTTGAGAACATTGCAGGGGGTTAGGAGGGGCTGAGTCATGGGTGAACATAGTCTTATAGAGTGTTTAGAATGATCCAACCCTCCATAGTACATTAGACCTCCCCAGACCAAGATTGATGTTCTATTTTTTTTCTTTTAAATTTTATTAAAAATATTAACAATGATCAGAGTAAAGCAAAACAGAGAGAACCATATTGGGCCTCCAAGACAAGACAGAAGAGAATCCCCCATACTTGCTACATTGCCTGCTGTCACCTTCCAAAGAGATGCTCAGGTTGCTGACCAGAGGCCTGCAATATCTACGAAACAATACTAGCAAATAGTTGGTTGATGTTCCTTGGTTGCTATCAATTTAGCCAGACCTCCGAAACAGCAGGTTACTGACGGGGGGTGGGGGTTGGGGGGGGTGTTTGTCCCTGATTCCAAGCCTGCGCGCCGGTGCTGCTTGGGCCCAGCGGGTTGGGCCCCACAAGGGGCCGTTCTTGTTCTCCTCCGGGGTCCTAAGAGGTCAGGCCCCTGGAAGGCAGTTCAGTTTTGTCCTGGTCAGTGCCTGTGCTGCTAGGGCCCAGTGGGCTGGGCCCCGCAAGGGGCCGTTCTCATTCTCCTCCAGGGTCCCAAAGTCAGGACCCCAGAAGGCAGTTCAGTTGCGTCCTGGTCGGTGCCTGCACTGCTGGGGCCTAGCAGGCTGGGCCCCGCAAGGGGCCGTCAAGATTGATGTTCTAAAACAATTGTTAAGATTTTGTCCCACAGATAAATGGGGAAACTTGATTCAACAAACCGAAACCAATCAATGATCTATTCATGGAACTAGTAGCCAAAACATGCTTGTTATGGATTACAAACTGGTGGTCAACTTGACACCCGTTGAATTGGTTCAGCTGGTGTTGAGTTAAAGATGCTCCACCTGAAGAAAGGTGCCAGCATAAATAGGGACGTGGAGAAGAAGAGCCGGGCGTTGTGGGTTCTTCCAAGAGTTGCTGTTGGAGCCGCTGGTCCTCCTGGAGGTGCTTGTCACGCTGGCTTCTCCAATATGGACTCGGCCATTATCGTCGGAGGAGCTCGGGACCTCATCGGTGAGAGTGGCTGTGGTTCATGTTGCGGGAGCTCTGCTCCTCACATTGTGCATCGCTTCCTGGCTCCGGAGGGGAGGCTGTGTGCTGGAGAAGCTTGTCACGCTGGGCTTCCTGACCTGTGCTCAACTGTTCTCCATCGTCGGAGGAGCGCGGGACCTCTTCGCCGTTGGGGATGGCTGTGGTGCTCTTCAGGGCAGCCCCGCTTCTTCTTTTGAGCGTGACTTCTCGGCTCCTATGTAGAACCCTCAACCCACTGCACAGCTCCTTCACCCTGCTGGCATAGACTTTCTGGTTCCACCGCAGACCTGTGGCCTTCCCAGCACAGAACCGTAAATAAACTGGTGTGAGCCCTTATTGGGGGCTCTTAGATTCCCAGTTGGTACTGTGGGAGGCATTGTCATGCATTTGGGTCTCTAGTGGGACTCTTGCAGGACACTGCTGTGGGGTCCAGGCCCTCGGCTATCCTGGGTCTTAGTGTTGTGGACAGATTCTCCTGCACGGTCTTGTGTTTAACTTTGGGTGATTATTATAAAACAGTATTACAAACCCTGTGTCCTGTATGTAGTTGTTCTCCCTGTAACCCCTGACTACAACAATGCTTCAGGTCATTAACTAAGTACAGTCTTTCTGCCTGTGCTGACAAATCATGTAACCACAAAAACATCTGTTGACCTAATTCTTTTTATCTAAACTTTCAATCCCTGCCAAAAAAGAAAGTATAAAATATTCTGTTAGAGCTTGCAATAAACGAAGCAGATTCACGCAGTCTCTGAGCTGTTTGTGTGTCTGTTCTCCACGCGCTGATGCTCAAGCCCACCTTCGGGGACTCTGTGGACCTAGCCCAGCTGGACTGCGGCAATGGAGTATTGTTTTCCATCCTTTGACTTTCAGTCTATGTGGGTTTTTTTGAATTAAATGTGTTTCTTGTATACAACATATTGTTGGATCTTGCTTCTTGATCTATTCTGCCAGTCTGTGTCTTTTGACTGGTGAATTGAGACCATTAACATTAATGGTTAAGACTGATATGTATTGACTTATCCTTATCATATTATTTTCCTATTATTGGCTCCCCCCTCCTTTTTTTTCTCTTTTTTCTCTTCTCTCTAATTGTTTGCCTTTCCTGGTGGATTCCTTCTGTTGGGGTTCATGGAGCTGTAGTCCTTATTATCTCTTTCTAAAATGTCCTTCAGAACATTTTGGAGTGTTGGTTTGGTGGTCATGAATTTCCTCAGATGTTCTTTGTAATGGAAGTATTTTGTTTCTCCCTCTATTTTGAAAGATAGTTTTGTAGGATACATCAGTCTGGGTTGAAAGTTGTTTTCCTTTAGAACTTGGAGTACTTCACTCCAAACTCTCCTTGACTTGAGAGTTTGTGCTGAGAAGTCACCTGTGATTCTGATAGGTTTTCCTGTATAAGTGACTTGTTTCTTTTCTCTAACAGCTTTTAAAATTTTATTCTTGTGTTGAATTTCTGGAATCTTGACTATGATATGCCTAGAAGTAGATTTTTTTTAATCATTGCTAATTGAAGTTCTATATGCCCCACTTATTTGTATGTCAAATTCTTTTTCTCTACCAGGAAAGTTTTCTGTCACAATGTCTGTGAAGATGTTTTTAATATCATTTGTAGTATCTCCTGCTTGTTCATTAACTCCAATTAATCTTAAGTTATTCTTCTTTGTCTCATCAAGCAGCTGCTGGATTGATTTCTCATGTTCCCTTGCTAGTTTTGAGATATCTTTCTTTTCCTGATCACTAACTGCAAGCCTGTCTTCAATATCTGAGATCCTGTCCTCACATTGGCCTAATCTACTTCAAATACTTTCAGTGGAGTTTTTATTCTCCTGAATATCTACTTGAATCTGCTTTATGGAATCCATTTGTTTCCTGTGTTGTGCTTCCATAATTTGCTTAAGCTTGTTTATTTATTTATTTATTTATTTTGGTCTGTGTCTGCTCTAACAGTACTAAACATGGTATGTGTTTTGGTCATCTCTGTAGTTATTTGAGAGATTACTTCTGATTTCATTTTTTTCCAAAGCCTCATTCAATTGCTTTGTTACCACTTTAGAGAGACATGGTAGGGGGCTTTCAGATTTTATAGCCTCATTGCCCTCTGGGTTTGCTTTTGGTGAACTGGGTGTCTGAGGTTGTGTCCTGTTTAAATGTCTTCTCATTTCTTTTCTTTTTTAGTTTAATACCTAGAATGATACTTGTTAGTTGCCTATAGTGGGTTGCTTGATTGGAGGTATTAAAGACATCCAGGTGATGATCACTTCTCTATGGTATCTTCCAGGTATATAGCTGGTTCTTGGGCTCCGAGTCTGTTGGAAGATTCCACCTCCTAAGTTTGTTAGAGATGAAAAGTTATTGCTTGCCTAGCTCAGTCTCTGATTCTTTGGCACATAACTCAACACTCTCTGTAGCCCCCAGTCAATCTCAGTCCTGGACCATCAGGGCCAGCAGCTATCCAGACTAATTGTGTTGATTTTGGCTGCAGTGCCACCCATAGCACCAAACACAGCCAACAAAACAATAAGCTTAGCCAACCCCTGATTTGCAACTCTCAACTGTATAAACTGAATTTGCAATCATACAACAGAATGCAAAACAATCATATACAATACACAAATCCACAGTATGTCAATTCTGTCCTCAAGGGTCAGGACTCAAAATGAATTAAGGAGCAGATAGAGAAGTGGGAAAAGAGAAAGAGATTACAAGTAGGTTGGAGGACAAAGATGGGTCCCACCAACTTAGGGAAACCAATGCAGAAGACTGAAGGAAAAATGAGCCAAAAGAGACAAAAGGTAGAACAGAACAAAACCACACCCAGAAGGAGGGCAGAAACCACACTCACACTCAAAAAAATAATAATAAAAAAAAAAGAAAGAAAAATTAAAAACTAAATCAAACAAACAAAAAAAAAGAAAAAGTCCACTTCCAGGCTTCTCTCTGGATTCACTAGTAGACAGCCTGTGGAGGCAGTGACCCAAATCATGGCACTATATCCCTGCAAGCCAGCAGTTGCTTTATGACAGAGTAGTAGACAACCTTAGCAGGCCTGCCCCGAAAACAGACTCATTGGGCTCGCTGCAGTCCAAGCAATTTCCACAGGTCTGCGCCCAGCTAGGAGCTGCTGGAGGAAGTCAACAACAGTTCTGGCTCCAAGCTTATCCAGCCCAACTCCAAAATGGCTTCTGGCCGATCACTGTCTCCTGCAGGAGGACTGAGTCCTCTGCATTCACTGCCAGTCAGCACAGTCCTCCGTGTCTGTTGTTCCCCTCCACTGCCAAATCACCCCACAGAGGCCCCTGGGGTCACCAGCTGCCACCAACACTGTGACTGTGCATCTCCAGGTTCCAACAGCTCCCCTCACGCAGTGAGTCTGGCTCCGGTCAAAGGCACCACCAGCTACCGCCTTCTTCTTTGTTGAAATTTTTCTTTTCACTCTCTCTTTGGGCTTCAATTCAGACTTCAGACTCTTCCTGGGTCGAAGGGCCCCACTTCCCTCCTTTTTGTCTTCCTCAAGATGGTGTATTCCCGCGTCTAGACAGTGTCTCTCAGAGAGGCTGTTTTCTCTGCTTACTACTCCACCATCTTTTTTGTTTTGTTTTGTTTTGTTTTGTTTTTTGCGGCACCAGGGATTGAACTCATACCCTTGCATCTGTCAGACAGGCGCTTAAGTCACTGAGCCAAACTCCCCGTCCTAGTTTTTTGAGGCAGTGTCACGCTGTGTAGCTCAGGCCAGCCTTGTGCAGGCATTGTAGCCCAAGCTGGCCTTGAACTCACAATGCTCCTCCTACCTCAGCCTCCTGAGTGCTGGGATTAAAGGTGTGCGCCACCATGCCTGGCTACTCCGCCATCTTCCCAGAAGTCTGCAGTTTGGTTTTTGTTCATGAGCTCTCTGTCTACTCCTATGTCTTCAAGATTTCTACCATCTTTTTCTTCCAGTAGATTTACTGTTTCTGTTTTAATGTTGAGATCTTTGATCCATTTTGACTTTAGTTTAGTGCATGGTGATAGACATGATAGTTTTAGTCTTCAGCATGTGGAAAGCCCGTTTTTCCAGCACCATTTATTAAAGAGGTTATATTTCTTCCAGTAAACATGTTTGGCCCCTTTGTCAAAGATAAAGTGGCTGAGTGTGTTTGTACTTGCGTCTGCATCTTCTAATCTGTTTCATTGATCCTCAGGTCTGTTTTGTTTTTGTTTTTGCCAGTACCATGCTGGTTTTATCACAGTAGCTTTGTAGTTTAGTTTCAAGTCAGGGATTGTGATGCCTCCTACTTTGTCTTTGTTGCCCAGGATTACCTGTGCTAGTCTGTGTCTCTTCTGCTTCCAATGAATTTTAGGAATGTTTTTTCTAGATCTGTGAGGTATGCTAATGTGATTTTGATTGGGATTGAATAAAATCTGTGTAGCAGTTTTGGTAGCATGGCCATTTTTTGTTGTTGTTGTTATTTTTTTTTTGTTTTGTTTTTTGTGGCACTGGGGATTGAACTCATGGCCTCATGCCTGCTAGACAGGTACTTAAGCCACTGAGCCAAACTCCCAGCCCTAGTTTTTTAGGCAGGGTCGCACTGTGTAGCTCAGATCAGCCTTGCGCTTGCATTGTAGCCCAAGCCGGCCTCGAACTCACAATGCTCCGCCTACGTCAGCCTCCCAAAAGCTGGGATTAACATGGCTGTTTTAACAATGTTGGTTCTTCCTATCCATGAGCAAGGGCTATCTTTCCTTTTTTTTTTATACTGGGGATTGAACTCATGACCTCACACGTACTAGGCAAGCACTTAAGCTGCTGAGTTAAATCCCTGGCCCTATCTTTCCTTTTTTTTTTTTTTTTTTTTTTTTGGTACCGGGGATTGAACTCACAACTTCCTGCTTACCAGGCAGGTGCTTATACCACTGAGCTAAATCCCTGGCCCATATCTTTCCATTTTCTGATATCTTCTTCAATCTCTTTTTTTCAGAGTACTGTAATTTTCAATGTATAGATCTTTTACTTCCTTTGTTAGACAGATTCCTGAGTTTTTCATTTTTGGGGGTGCTATTGTGAAGGGTATAGTTTCCCTAATTTCTCTTTCAGTGAATTTGTTGTTTGTGTACAGGAATACTACTGATTTTTGAGTGTTGACTTTGTATCCAGCTATGCTACTGAATTTGGTTATTCTAGAAGTCTTTTGGAAGGGTTTTTGGAGTCTTATTTGTAGAGTATTATGTCATCTGCAAATAATGATAATTTAACTTCTTCCTTTCCTATCCTTATTCCTTTTATTTCTCTCTCTTATCTAATTGCTCTGGCTAATGTTTCCGAACTATATTGAATAGGAGTGGCAATAGTGGACATTCTTGTCTTGTTCCTGATTTTAGAAAAACTTTCAGTTTTTTGTCCATTTAGTATGACATTGGCTGTTGGTTTATCATAGATGGCTTTTATCAGATTGAGGTAAAGACCATCTATTCTGATTTTCTAAAGGGTTTTATCATGAATGAGTGTCGGCCTTTATCAAAAACCATGATCAGGTGATTTTTGTCTTTGGCTCTGTTGATATGGTGTATTACATTTACTGATTTGCATATGTTGAACCATCCCTGCATCCCTGGGATGAATCCCACTTGATCATGGTATATAATCTTCTTGATGATTTGCTGCATTCTGTTTGCTAGTATTCTACTGAGAATTGTTGTATATATGTTCATTAGGGAAACTGGCCTGTAGTTCTCTTTTTTGGTTGGATCTTTCTCTGGTTTGGTGTCAGGGTATACTTGCCTCCAAGAATGAGTAAGGGAGAATTGCTTCCCTTTCAATTTCATTAAAAAGTTTGAGGAGTACTGGCATTAAATACTTTCTAAACTTCTTGTAGAAGTGGGAATGGTGGCACACACCTGTAATTCCAGCTGAGGCAAGAGGATTGTTATAAGTTTGAGCCCAGCCTGGGCTACAAAGTGAGTTTAAGGCCAGCCTGAACTGCATAGTAAGACCCTGTCTCAAAAAGACCAAAATAAATAAATAAATTTCTTGTAGAATTCAACTGTGAATCCATTGGTAACTGGGCTTTTCTTTGTTGGTAAGTTTTTAATTACATTTTTAATTTCATTAACTGATATTGTGTTATTCAGATTTTTATATCTTCTTGATTCAGCTTTGGTAATTCATACATTTCTAGAAATCTGTCCATTTCTTCTGCATTTTCCATCCTATGTGAGTAATGATTTTCAAAGTAGGTATTGATGATCTTCTGAATTTCCAAAGGATCTGTAGTGATTTCACCCTTTTCATTCCTCATTGCATGGATTTGAGTTTTTTCTTTCCTTTTTGGATAAGGTTGGCTAGGGGTTTATCAATTTTATTTATTCTCTCAAAGAACCAACTCTTTGATCCATTAATTCTTTGTATTGTTTTCTTAGTCTCAATTGCATTAATTTTTGCTCTGATCTCTCTTTTTTTTTTTTTTTTAATTGCAGTACCAGGGACTGAACTCACAATCTTGCACCTGCCAGGCAGGCCCTTGAGCCACTGAGCCAAACTCCCGGCCCTATTTTTTTCGAGGCAGGGTTGCATTATGTAGTTCAGGCCGTCCGTGCTCACGTTGTAGCCCCAGCCGGCCTTGAACTCATAACATTCCTCCTACCTCAGCCTCCCGAGTGCTGGTATGAAAGGCGTGTGCCACCATGCCCGGCTTTTGCTCTGATCTTTATAATTTCCTCCCTTGTATGGGCTTTGAGTTTGACTTACTCTTCTTTTTCTAGAAGCTTGAGGTGCAGCATTAGGTTGTTTATTTGTGCTCATTCTAATTTCCTGATGTGAGAATTCACCGCTATAAGTTTCCTGCTTAGAACTGTTTTCATTGCATCCCATAGGTTCCAGTAAGTTGTATTTGCATTTCCAGTTGATTGTAGATAGTGTTTAATTTCTTCTTTAATTTCATCTGTGACCCATTTGTTGTTCAGGAGGGTGTTATTTAATTTCCATGTGTTTATGGAGTTTTTGTGGTTTCTTTTGTCATTAATTTCCAATTTCATTGCACTATGGTCAGATAATATGCATAATTTCAATTTCTTTGCATTTACTTAAGCATGTTCTGTGGGCTAGTATGTGGTCTATTTTATAGAACATCCCATGTGAAGCTGAGAAGAATGTGTATTCTGATATTGTTGGGTGGAACACTCTATAAACATCTACTAAATCCATTTGTTCACATGTTTGGTTCAGTTCTGTTGTTTCTTTGCTGATTTTTTGTCCAGTTGATCTATCTCTTTGTGACAATGGGGTATTTAGTTCCCCTGTTACAATTGTGTTATTGCTTATTTGATTTTTTTATGTCTATTACTATTTGTCTTATATAGTTGGGTGCTCCCATATTTGGTGCATATATATTCATGATCGTAATCTCTTCCTCTTCAAGTTTTCCCCCAACAAGTATGCAGTGACCTTCTTTATCTCTTTTGATCATTCTTGGTTTGAAGTTCACATTGTCTGCAAAGAGAATAGCTACCCCTTCTTTTTTCTGGGTTCCTGTTGCATGGAGTATTGTTTTCCATCCTTAAACTTTTAGTCTATGAATTTCTTTTTGAGGTAAATGTGTTTTTTATATACAGCATATTGTTGGATCTTGCTTCTTGATCCATTCTGTCAGTCCATTTCTTTTGATTGGTGGATTAAGGCCATTTACATTGATAGTTATAACTGATATGTATTGAATTATCTTTATCATGTTATTTTTCTGTTGTCAGTTCCCTAGTTTTCCCCTCTGTTTAATTGCTTGCCCTGCTTGTTGATTTTTTTCTGTTGTTGTTCTTAGAATTGTGGTCATTTCTATTTCTGTCTAGCATACCTTTCAGTAACCTTTGTAGTGTTGGTTTGGTGGTCATGAATTTCTTCAGTTGTTCTTTGTTATGGAAGTATCTTATTTCTCCATTAATTTTGAAAGATAGTTTTGCAGGGTACATCAATATAGGTGATAAGTTGTTTTCTTTCAGGACTTGAAAAACTTCACTCCAAACTCTTCTTGACTTAATGGTTTGCATTGAGAAGTCTGCTATGATTCTGATGGGCTTTCCTTTATAGGTGATCTGTTTATTTTTTCTAACAAATTTTAATATTCTGTTCTTGCACTGAATTTCTGGGATCTTGATTATTATATGTCTGAATGTAGATTTACTTTGGTTATGGCTAATTTGAGTTCTATGCCTCAGTTATCTGTATGTCAGATTCTTTTCCCATGTTTGGGAGATTTTCTGCTATTCCTTCTGCAAATAGTTTTGTTTTTAATGTTATTTGTGCTGACTACTGCTTTTTTCATTGATATCAATTATTCTTATATTATCTTTCTTGGCATCATCTTACAGCTGTTGAATTGTTATTTCCTGATCTTTTGTTATTTTCTTTCTTTCTTTTTTTTTTTTCTCAGCACCGGGGATCGAACTCACAACCTCACGCCTGCCAGACAGGTGCTTAAGTCACTGAACCAAACTCCTGGCCCTAGTTTTTTGAGGCAGGGTTGCACTATGTGGCTCAGGCCAGCCTTTTGCTCGTGGTGTAGCCCAAGCCGGCCTCAAACTCACAACGCTCCTCCTACCTCAGCCTCCCGAGCGCTGGGATTAAAGGCGTGTGCCACCATGCCTGGCTTCTTTTGTTATTTTCAAGAGATCTTTCATGATCACTAGCTATGATTCTGTCTTCAAGATCTGAAAATCTGTCTTCAGTTTCATTCAAGCAGTTTTGTCAGCTTTCAATTGAATTTTTAATTTCCTGGGTATCTGAATCCATTTCATGCATTCTGTTTCTTTCCTATATTGATCATTCAAGGTTTCCGTCCTCCTCTAATCATCATCTATTTTTTTATGTATCTCTACCTAGATTTGCTCAGCAATTCTTTTATAAATGTTGACATTTCTTTTTTTAGCCAAGAGATTATTTCTGATTTGATTTTTTCTATAGCCTCATGGATTTGTTTCTTTACTTCAGTTGCTATCATTTCAGAAATTTCAGATGTGTATCTTCCAATTTATTCTATGTTGACATCTCCTGGACTTGTTCTGGGTGGGCTAGATGTCTGAGATTGCACTTTGCTTCTTCATCTTGACATTTTCTATTTCAAAAAATTTTTTAATTTAAACTTTTAAAATTTTGTTTTCTTTGATGATCCTTGTGAGTTTTTGTAGTAGGTAGCTATATCACTAGTATCAAGGCCTCTCTAGGATAACTCTGTTCTTCAGGGATGTCTTCTGTGTATAGGAGATTCTTGGTTCATGTCTGTCCCAAGGTCCTACCTTCCCAATAATTAAGAGCGGGATGTTGGTATTTGTTTGCTTCAGTCCCGTCCTTTGGTGTAGGGTTCTGGTGAAGTTATTACCCCAGAGTTTCCCAGTATTGCTACAGAAGGGAGAACAACTGATTATAACAGCTATTACATCCTAACTAAAGTAGTAAAATTGGCATAACAATAGCATCAAGCACAATTTAAAAGCTGACGAACTGTGGCAACTATTGATTTTGTACTTTAGGTCCTAGGAACAAAGTCTGTAGTTATATAACAGAACCGATCAAAAATTAGGAGTTTGTATGCAAAATGTTCCCTTTTGGTAGAATGGTTTTACTCTGTGGTGGGGAAATTTAGAGAGGATAGTGTCTAAAACAAAGATAACTGGAAAGGAAGTAGAAACAAGGCTGGAGGACAAAGAATGGTCATACAAGATTTGGGAAACTAGAGAAGGGGGTAGAAAAGAAAGAATGAAGGAGTATTTGAGGAATTATCTGAACTTGGTCGCTGGGTGTGGGGGATGGGATTAGTTTGGTTTAGTTTGTTTTTTTATGCTGAGAATTGAACTCAGGACCTTGTTCTTGCCAGGCAGGTACTGTACCACTGAGCTGTATCCCTGGCTGGGATTAGCTTTCTGTGGCTAGGGTTCTCCTTAGCTGTTTAGAAAAGAGAGGAGAAAAAAAAAAAAAAGAAAAAAAAGAAAGGAAAAAGCACAAAAAAAGAAAAAGAAAAAAGAAGAAAAAAATTGAAAGAAAGGGTCTGGCTACCAAATCCTGGATTCTTCTCACACTGGTTGCTAGTTCAGAGGTGTAGTGGGAGGGGCCAGATACCTGAATCAGTTCTGGATTCCTCAGGCATGGCCAGTTGCCGAGTTTTGGATTCAGTGTTGTGTGAAATACTTCCATACCTCTAGTTCTGCCTGTCCATCATGTGTGCTTTATCCTGGGTCCTACTGTGCCACTAGTGTTCCTGTAGGTCTCTGGGAGGCTACTCTTACCAACTCACCCATCTCAGTCACACTGTCCCGGGGTGATTGAGGAAGAGAGGGGCATGAACTTACACACCTCTCTGTTCTTTTTTTTCTATCTCTTGTTCTTATGAACTTTTTATTATATGCAGTCACATACCACATAACAGTAGTTCTGTCAATGATGGACAAAATATATGACAGTAGTCCCATAACATTAGAATGGAGTTGAAAAATTCCTATCCCTTAGTGACTTTATAGCTATCATAATGTCCCAGAATGTGGCATTAGTCACATTTTTCCAAGGAGGCTGATGTAAACAAATCTACTGGGCTGCCAGTCATATAAAGTACAGCACATAAAAGTGTTTACAGTACATAATACTTGATGGTGATAACTATATTACTGGTTTATGCATATACCATGCTATACTTTTTATCATTACTTCAGAGTATACTCCTCCTATTTAAAAAGCTGACCACAAAACAGTGTGCCACGTTAAGCCAACAGCATCATACATCCCATTTCTACCATTTCTCGTGATTGCACTAAGAGGCCTTGCCACTGACTGCCTCACATCGTCTAGGCTGATGAGTACATTCACTCTGTGTTTGCATGATGATGAAGTTGCTTTGTGACACATTTCTCAGAATATGTCCTGTTGTTAAGCAACATACAACTATCTACGGATTTAGCTTCTTTGATATTTAGTTTGCTCATCACTATTCTTCCTACTTTCCAGATTTTCTATGACAAAGGAAAAAACAGAAATTAACCCAAAAAATAAAAATTCATATCCCTTGGAAATATTAATAATTTTGTCTCTATTATGCAAGCATTGAGTTGACATCCACAACCATCTTCTGTATGACAAGAATAGCACTTTGTACTTTGTGAGGATTGAACCATGCCTATTAGATTCTTCATTTACAGATTCTTAAGTACAAGTGTGTGGGAAAAACATCCTTTAGCTCCAGATCAGAAGCTCAGGAAGGCCTAGAAAAAGAGGCTAGCTCAGTTTCCTCTGCTTTTTCCCCAGCTCCCAGACAGAGAAGCAGCAAGGGGTGAGGTGCTCCATAGGGGATGTTTGAGAATTTGGAGGGATTTGGAGAGTCCTTCAGCAGTGACTCAGAGCTGCCAGGAGGTACCCTGGGGTTGGATAGGAAGTTTTCCCCTGAACACTGTTTTGTTTTGATTTTTGAGACAGGGTATTACTATGTAGTTTAGGTTGGCTTTGAACTCATTATGTAGCCCAGGCTGGTTCAAACTCACAGCAATCCTCCTACCTCAGTCTCTCGAGTGCTAGGATTATAGGTGTGCACCACCACGCCTGGCCCTGAGTATTGTACTAGTAGCTGAGTCCTGAGTGTGTAAAGGCAGCCTGGTAAAGGATGTGTGTTAGCTAGTTACTGTTCTCTCCTTGCTGAGACAAAATACCTGACCCAAAATTAAGGAAGGAAAGGCTTTTTTTTTTTTTTTGAAGCACCAGGGATTGAACTCACAACCTCACGCCTGTGAGACAGGCGCTTAAGTCACTGAGCTAAACTCCCAGCCCTAGTTTTTTGAGGCAGGGTTGCACTGTGTAGCTCAGGCCAGCCTTGCGCTCGCATTGTAGCCCAAGCTGGCCTTGAACTCACAAAGCTCCACCTACCGCAGCCTCCCGAATGCTAGGATTAAAGGCATGCACCACCATGCCTGAGGAAAGGTTTATTTAACTCACAGTTTGTAGAGGTTTTAGTCCACAATCAGCTGACTCTAAGGTAGGGTGGCATGGCAACAGTTCATGGTGGCAGAAGACAGCAAAAGCAGTCAGAGCAAAATGAGGAAGCAAGCCTCTTTTCCTCCCTTATATTGCATACAGGCTAGCTGCCTAGAGTGGGTGTAGCACTCACACTGCCAATCCCAGCACTAGACAATGAACCAATCACAAGCTCTAGATTCAGCTGCCTCTGATAAGCACCCCCTCCATGCCCACGTAAGGCTTTGGGGGGACATCCAGACACAAACCATAACAGATTGAGTCCAAATGCTGGTATCAGGCTGTGGGAAGAGCATCAGCCATGGAGGTTTCTCCCAACTCAGTACATAGTACCTGCATTAGTCCTAATAATCTGCTATTGCAGACTCAATTGCTAGTTAGTTGGGGCTGAGAAAGAATGAGACCATATAACAAATCTTTTTTTTTTTTTGGCAAGGGGTGGGGGTACTGGGAATCAAACCCAGGGCCTCATGCTTGCCAGGGAGGTGCCATACTGCTGAGCTATATGAACTCCTTTCCCAGCATCAGAGTTGAGTTTGGGTGAAAACTTACACTGTGCCCTTCAGACACTGCCTGGCTCCTTGCCATGAGCGCTGCATGTGTCTCCTACTGACCCAGCTTCCTTTAGTTTTCTTCTTTTTGCTTTGCCAGTTGCCCAGGTTCTTCATAAAAGATAGAGAAGACAGGAACTAGCTCACTAAATAAGAATTGAAGGAGATTCTAGGAAAGGTCCGAAGTCCCAGGTCCCAGGGGTTCTAACTGGAGGAATGCATTGGGCCCTACTCTCTCCATGCAGCTCGGAGCCCAGAAGTGGACTTATAGCCAGGCAAGGCCTCTTCCTGGCCTGCAGAAGGCTAATTTCTTATCTCCCTGATGCCACTCTGCTGGTTCTTTTAGCTTCGACTGGAGTGGAACGTTCACCTGAACATCCCCGTGGTCATCTCCTCAAAGCCAAGAAAATATAAGTCACCACCAGCCTTACACCGGAGGATCCTCTCCAGCAGCCCCACCTGCAAGCAGTCTTTTCCACCCAGGCATCGGGAATGTGTGCCCCTGTGGACAGCCAGGTAGGTACAGAGATGCTGAGAGGGCAGCCAACTGGATGGGTGGGAGGCAGGAAGCACAGACAGACCAAGATCACTCCACGAGTCGCCAGGTCCCTACCCAACCCTGATGCAGGCACCTGGGCTGGAGTGTGTATGGCAGCATGCAGGCTGCAGGGGGGTAGCCCTAACTGAGTTTCAAACTATGCTGCTGAAAGACTCTGAGAGGTCACAGCTGAATCTCAAGCATTTCTACCCTGAGCATCAACCAGGCAGCTGGCATATAAGTAAGCCTGATCCTTCCCACTCTGTGAACCCCATGCTCAGAGGCGCTGTGAGCTTCTAGACAGCCACACAGATCCACACCCACTCCAGCCCAGGCCGGCTCAGGACTTCAACCTAAGGGGATGTGCCTGGAAGCACAGGTTACTTGAAGAGTCTCTTCCAGAAGTTCCCCAGCAAGAAGCACTCCAGGGAAATGGGCAAGTTGGGGAGAGGACAGGTGACACACTCTTATTCGAATGTCTTGGGCCTTATGGCCCTGGAGAGCTCGTAGCTTCTCAGTCTAACCCTTGGTGTCTTTTGGCATTCTCTGTACCCTCCACTTCCAGCCAGCAGGGGAACCAGACAGAGGCCATCTGGAAGACTGACGTGGCTTCCTCTAGTCACCCAATAGAAAAAAAGACCCCTGCCAGCCTGTCCTGGGACCAGCTAGGGGGATACCCAGATATGCCCAGGCTGTTAGCACTGGATGAGCATTCCTCCTACCACGGAAACTTGACATCCCTCAAGGTCTGGTAAGGTGCAAAACCAGGTGCTTAACCTGGATTCAGGGAGACCTACCCACCAAAGGCAGGCACACTATCTGTCTCCAACAGCCTAGGCAATCTCTCCAATCATTAGCAGTGACCTCATTTATTGTATCTTATCAGACAAGAGATGCTAACCTGCCTTGTCCATTCACTGGCCATCAGCTCAGGTTCCGGGCCAACACCACTTTAGTTCTCTCAAAGGACTTTCCACAGTGCAGAGAAGATCACCACGGGGGGTTTGGCTTCGCATGTGTTTCCTGGGCTGCACGTGAATTTCTGAAGAGGTCTATCTTGCCCTTGGGAGAACCAGGTAGAAGAATGGAGACACTGAGGGAGACTATGAATCTGAGATACACTTAGACCTTGGCCTATCTTTCTGATTTTTGTTTATATACTGCTGTCAAAAATTATTTCTGTGAGCAGCAACTGAAGAAAGGGCCACGGCACTCAGTAGATCAGCAGGAGGCTTTTCTGCTTCAAACAGGTGCAGCTCTCCTTTGCTTTTGTTGAATTGAAGACGTCACTTTTGAAGCCTAAGGTTCTTTCAAGGGATTTTCCTTGTTGTTTGTTGTTTGATTGAAGCCAGCACCTTCGAACTAAGCTACATCTCCAGCCCTACTTATTTATTTATGACTGTGGACTGTGGTAATGGGGATTGAACTCAGGCCCTCTGTTCTGAGCCACATTCCTAGCCCTTTTTACATCTGAGATGGAGTCTCACTAAATTGCTTCAAATGGGCTCAAATTTGTAGTCCTCCTGCCTCAACCTCCCAGAGGGCTGGGATTAAAGGCATGGGCCATCACACCCAGGTTCAAGGAACCTTTCCAGGTCTTTCTGTGCTTCTTGTGACCCTGACCCTGACTCAAATATCTCTGACTGAGACAGGGATCTGATGACTGCCAGTCTATCTCAACCACAGCCAAGAGCTGTAAGATTCTAGTGCTTGGGCCAGGGATGTGGCTCAGCAGCACAGCACCTGCCTGGCAAGCCCAAGGCTATGAGTTTGATTCCCAGTACCAAAAAAAAAAAAAAAAAAAGATGCTAATGCTGCTCCATCTGCCCAGCAGAGACTTGGGTAAGACTGTCAGAGCAGCACCAGAGAAGGCCAGGTCCTGGCCATGCCTCCATCTGAAATGGGCTTGAACATCCCGCTAGACTCAGGATGATAGCCCACCTAGTGCCAATAGCCTTCCAAGTGGGAATGTGTGTGTGTGTTGCTAGTTGATTTGCATATAGCTAATTGAATAGAGAATCACTAGAAAAACACAACAGGAGAGCTTGAGAACCCAGAGTCAATGGAAGCTCCACCCAGCTAAGGTCCTCCCATGTGGTGTCCCCCTCTGTAAGCTCCTTCCTGTGTCAGGCCTCCCATCAGAGTCTGGGGTTACCCCTGTGTTCTTCCTCCCACACATTTCCAGTGTAAATACTCCACTTGTCCTCAAGCACTCATAGCATTAGTATCTTTCTAAAAATGTAAGGGGATAATGGAGAAAGGGGTTCATGTTGAATAGAACCCATCACCAACCTCCTTACTTTCATGCTTTTACTGCCTGCTCTCTTCGGTGTAACATGCAAAAATTCTAAGATTCCTGCATGTCTCAAGCAGAGCTGTTCCACCCACACCCCAGCCTCCATTGAAATCTCAGCTGCAGGTTGAAGCACTTATCAAAATATTGTTCCCAGCAAAGACAGCTTCCCCTTTCTTTGACAATTTAGTTGAATATAATTTTTTTCACCCCCTTTCCACCTCAATACAAGTTTACTCAGTTTATCACACTGTCAAGTATGCTTCTTTGTCATCATCATCTTCTTCATTTTTTCTTTTTTTTTAATTTAGTCTCGTTCTGTAGTTCACGCTGACCTTGAATTCACTGTGAGGTCAGGCTGGCCTCAAAGTCGTGGTGATCCTCTTGTCTCAGCCTCCCAAGTGCTGGGATTACAGGAGTGCATCACCATGCCTAGCTTCAGCTCTGCTTCTTCTGTCTCTTGTATCAGTACCGCACACTGCATCACGCTCTGTGTGTCAGGCTGCTCCGTGATGCTTTGTTTTGGGCATTTCCTGTGTTCTTTAGGCACCGTTAATCATAGCGTGAGGGTCTGCTAGTCTAACAGAAGTTCTTGGTTGCTGCCCAGGCTGTTGTTGTCTCAGTCGGTGGTCACACATCTTTCTCTGAGTGCTCTGTCCATGTGGCCTCCCAGGACACGCGTTGCTTTCATTCCCAAAAGCACATCTTCCTTTGCTCCTAGCCCACCATGAATCCTCATATCCACTGCTGTGTGGGTCCTGGTTACTCACTTCGCTAGTCCTGCTGAGTTACCAGCTCCTCTGGCTGTGCTGTCTGGTTCACAGCATTTATAGTCTTAATAATGGGGACTAATCTTGTGCCAATGGCACCATTCCCGTCTGCCTGACACTGGTGACCTGAATTATCTCCAGCCCTGCAGAGGTGTCCTCTCAGCACGTGAGGAAGGGTTCCTCATCTTTCCTCTGTGGTTTGGAACATGAAGACTGTGTTTCTCAAAACCCAGCAGCCCCCTTTCCCCTAGATCTTTTTGTGCTTTGTCTTTAAGCATTGCCATTGGGCTCTCTGACAGGGAGGAGAGCTGTGTGTGTTAGCTTACAGCAAGCACTCTGCAGCTGGACATGAATCTTGGCCTCTACTCCAACTCCCCTGCATTCGCCTTGCTCAGGTCCATTCCTCACTGCTAATATGCTGGTCCCCACGAGCCCACTGACGTGCCCCAGAAGATAGACTCACACACTCATCCCCCATGCAGGAGTCAGACAAGGGAGCTCATCACTTGTCTGGGAAAGAGATGAATTGGTGGGGAGAAAGAAAACATGGGTAGGTAGGAAGGAGGAAAAAAGAATTAGGGAGGGAAGAGGAAGTGTCCCGCAAAATAAAAGGCGAATTCGCAGGAGAAGCAGAGCCCTTGGGATGTGACAGAACTGTGTTAAGCAGTTGCACATCCAGATCAAGTCCCTAAACTGACACTCAGGAAGTGCTTGGGTGGGCTGTGCCGGTGCATCCGTCCCACAATTGCTGCCCTACCTGCAACTGTATTTACTCTTTCAGTGCCTCCGTGATTCAGAGGAAGGGATGCCAGGAACGCACAGAGGAGCCAGTGGAGCTTGTCTGCAAAAAGTTGAGCCAGTCACTCCCTGGAATCCTGCAAAACCAAAAGGAGTGAAACGTCTGCAGTGCCCACTCCATCCCTCAGCTAGTGACTCTCCAACTTCAAGGGGACTGAAAATCACACGGGGAGTTGTTCCAAGTGCAGATTCTGAGCTGGTGCTTTTAAACAAATACTGAGTGTTTCTAAATCTTCCTAAAACTTTTGAGAAACACTTTTTTCTCCTTGAGTCCCCAAACTGTACATTTTTTAATAAAATAGAGATTCCATTAAAATCTTCTATTTGCTGAGAACCATACTTCTTCAACCCATTTTTAGAACCAAGTCCATAACCACCTTGACATGGAGCTGGGTGCCCATCAGAGTCTCCTCCCAGGGTTGCCTCTGTCGTTGGGGAGCCTGCGTGTGTGCGCACCAAGCACTTTCTGCAGCTGGAGATGAACTTGGCCTCTACTTGAACTGCCTGGCCCTCTCCTTGCTCAGTTCCAGTCCGGGGAGCCAATGAATACAAACAGCATCATTAATGTGTTGGCACACAGTCAATGTAATTCTTCATTTAATCAAAGATATGGACAGATGACTAACTGGCTATCAGTGATTATCATGACAGCCAGAAGATAAGAACAAAAGGAAATGGAGACACGGAGGTTCCAAATTAGATGGTGTGGGCTAAAGAAGCTGTGGGCGGCGGTTGTGTCAGTTCAGTGAAGACACTGCTTCAGTTAGTCCACTCACGAGCACCTGCCCCCCCTTCTCTGACACACAGCTCCCTGCCTCATCCCTACTCAGTCTCCCCCACATCCCTTCCCCACTCACCTGGCATACACAGGGACTGGAAATAACAAGTAGGCAATGCCCCTGTCCTAAGACAACCAGATCTGGTTCTCCCTCAGAAATGGTGCCCATCCTGGCTTCCAGTCTACAGTTGAGAAGGTAGGAGGAAGTGGGAAATGAGCATCTGGTCCATGGATGAGGTCAGAAGGAAGATTTGATTTCTTTTTTTGTGTGTGCTGGGGATCAAACTCATAGTCTTGCCAGGGCAGGCGCTTAAGCCACTGAGCTAAATCCCCGGCCCTAGGATTTGATTTCTTAATAGCACAAGGATGCCCAGCCCAGGAAGGAAGGCGACAGCATCCTGAGGCAGGTCACACACAGAGGACAGCAGTGGCAGTGAGAGGTTATTTCCAGCTTCTCAGTTCCCAGGCTCACTCTTTCGGGGAGGCCTCATCCCACTCATATTCAACACATGCCTTCACAGTAAATGTGGTACTTTAAATAATTTGGAAGAATTTTTATAACTATGCTTTGGAAATTAACCAGCTATGAGTAAGTTATTTCATGTATAGTTGGCTGTGACTTCTCTCATGCAGAGGAGTCATTCTAGAGATAAAATTTAACAAGTTTTGTAAATGTGAATATTAAATTTGACAGTGAGCAGAAGCAACAATATGTTTTATAAACATTTTATATTTTTTAATTTAATATTTTGGCACCAATAGCATTCTAAAGGCTTCACATATTTTCATAGGCTTTTGGCACTGTGCTTAAGGTGCTTAGTGGTAAACCCTGGTCTGCTGCTGCCAGGCGTGGTGGCACACGCCTTTAATCCCAGAACTCGGGAGGCTGAGGTAGGAGGAGCGTTCTGAGTTCGAGGCCAGCTTGGGCTACAACGTGAGCACAAGGTCAGCCTGAGCTACATAGTGTGACCCTGCCTCAAAAAACTAGGGCTGGGAGTTTGGCTCAGTGGCTTAAGCGCCTGTCTGTCAGGTGTAAGGCTGTGAGTTGGATCCCTGGTACCACAAAAAAAAACAAAAACAAAAACAAAAACAAAAACAAAAAAAAACCTGGTCTGCTGATGAGGACTTTCTGGGTGTACCCTAATAAGTTGATCAAAATCCCAAAAGAAGAAGGGAGATGGAATATTTGAAGAGATAATCACTGAGAATTTCCCAAATTAATGAAATACAACCAACCTCAGATTCAAGGAGCTCAGAGAATGCACTTGATAAATATAAAGAACATATCTAAGCATGTCCTAGTGGAACTGCTGAAACCAAAGATAAGAGAATGTCTTGAAAACAACCAGAAAGGAAAAGAAGCTCCATGGAAAAGTAAATAAAGTAACCTTATCATAAATTTTTAAAAATTAAGTTTAAGAATTGTTTTTTTTTATTATTATTTGTACCGGTGATTGAACTCAGGACCTCACGCTTGCCAGGCAAGTGCTTACACCGCTGAACTAAATCCCTGGCCTTAAAAATTAAGTTTATTGGTACATTTTAGATATACATAATGATCATATTCATCATAGGGAATTTGTACCTCTACATAATTCCTCCTTTTTTCCCCCAGTCCCCTCTCCTCCCTTCAACCCCTCTTCCCCTCCCTATTTACAAAGCTTTGCTTCCATTTTATCCTTTTTTAAAAAATCATTTTCATCAGAAATTTTACCAGCCAGATTGAGGTCTAGCCATCTTCCTGCTTTACAGATCCACAAAATATCCAAGCCTTTTTCTAGGAAATTCCCCTATTCAGAGGTCGATATTGGCTAAGGCAGGCTTCTGTTACTTGCAAAAACAATGACTGAGCTGAGCAGCCTCCCATGTGGGCTCTCCAGTTCTCCAGAGGCCCTAGCCCTCCCTCCAGTCTCTTGCCTCAGTTTCCCCAGTGCTGGGACCACAGGCATGTGCCACCATGCCCGTCTTAGCCATCCCGTGTGGCCCTGAACTGGCTAGTGGCTTCATCGCCCATCAGAGACTTTATTGGAACTACTGTCCTTCAAGGCAGGCCCCGGGGTCTACCATTTGCCCAATTCTTTTCCCAGGAGCTGACCATCCAGCAGAACCAAAGCCTGAGTGCAGCTCTGCTGAGGCATGGTCGTAGTCATGGGAGGCAGCATCTGTAAGAGCTATCCAGTCAAGGTCGCCATGAAGTCAGGAAGGTTTTCTTTCCCATCACACCACTGAGAGTCCCTGGTTGTGCTCCTGCGGCCACACTTTCCCGAAGAGGTCGTTTACTGCAGGAGCCACTAGGAGGCAGCAAAGTGTTTAAAGTCCTCAACACCTCTGGTTCAAAGAGGCAGATTAAGGGAACTGCTGGAGGTGGATAGAGGGAAGCTGAAAGGGTCCCTCTGAGAAGGTAGAGAGCCCCGTGCTGAGAGCAAGCACAGCAAAGGGAAGAGACAAAGTCAAGGTTTCTAACCCATGGTTTGAACATCTAGATCTTTGGGTTTATTTGTTTGGTTGGTTCGTTTTTGAGACAGGGTCTCATCATGTAGCTCAGGCTGGCCTTGAACTCACTATGTAGCCCAGGCTGACCTCCAACTCACAGCAATCCTCCTGCCTCAGTTTCTTGAGTGCTGGGATTATAGGCATGTGCCACCACACCTGTCATGGACATCTAGATCTTGCAGATGATTTGTAGTGGCCAGAGTCTTCTCTGCCTTAGCCTTGAGCCACTTTCTTCTCACTTGACCACCCACTCCCAGCAGGGTCTTCACTCTGCAGTAGAAGTCTGTTCTTGCAAAAAATTCTCTTTTTATTTCTTCGAGGCAAGATCTCACTATGTAGTCCAGACTGGCCTTGAACTTGACGTGATCCTCCTGTCTCAGTCTCGAAAGTGCTAGAATTATAGACATGTGCCACCATACCCAGTTTCATGCAAATAATTCTTTAAGCAACTTTTTTAGGAACCCTGCCAGGAGGGCCTTCTTGTAGCCCTTCTCAAACATTTATCATGTCATCATTCATTCATTCAACACATTTCTAGTGTCTAGTGCATCTAGCACTAGGCAATGTTCTAGGTGTTAGGAAGATAGTAGCAAATATAAATTGATTTTTTAAAAAGTTATTTCACGGATCTTACATTCTATGTGGAGGGAAGGAGACAAACAAAAATTAGTAATACACAGTTGGTCAGATAGTAAAAGGTGCTGTGGAGAAATACACCCCTCAAAAGAGGGGTAAAGCAGAATGTAGAGAGTACAGGGTAACACAGAGGTCACCACAGGCCTCACTGGGGCAACAGCTGTGGAGACTGGAAGAAGGTGAGGAAACGAGCCTGGGGAGGCTTGGGCAAGGCGCAGACCTCAGCTGAAACTCATCAGTGACTTTCCACTGCCCGTCCAAATCCAATCCTACCTGGGTTCATCCAGCTTCTAAACACTGTTCATAGCTACACCGACTGTTCTCTGTAAGCATGTTCTCAACTTACAGTGTTGTCATGTTCCCTACAGTTGCCTAGGGATTTGCCACTGCCACCTGTGGTGGGTCTACCCCTCCTCTGGCATCTTACTGAAATCCCACTCAGCACTGAAGAATTTCCACGCCTTTCCTGCAAATAGTACCACCTTCTCCTGTCCTCTATTTCACTTTGTACTTTCATTTTGTCCATTCGCCCTGCATTATTTTTTTTATGCTAGCTCCCCACTGTTTTTACTCCATCCCCACGAGTGCGAAGAGGGATTGCATCCCAGATGATCGTCCTCATCTCAAATCCAGCACTTAACACGGTGCTCAGCAGACAGTTGCCCACGAGCAAGTGGATGGATAAGTGGACTGTGAGTTCTCAGGAGCACAAGAACCTAGTTTTGTTTTTGCAACTGTTTCAGTCAGAACCCTGTGTTTGCAGTAAGCACATTGGACATTTGTTTTATATACTTTTGTGTCCTCACTGCTTAATATAGTGCTCTCAGGAACCTCCAGAGAGGCCAGTAGGTTTGGCAGTGTTCGTGGCCCTAACAGGCTGCCTTTGCCGGTCAGCGACAAGCTGTGTCGCGTAAGGTGGCTGTACCCAGGGATTGTGAAGTGTGGCTATGAGACCACGTTAGGGCAGTCATGGTGACTGAGTGTTAGCTTGAGAGGAGCCCCAGAGGCACAAGCAAGGCAGCTCACCAAGGAGGGGCTGGGGCACTTATTCCCTAGGGAGACATTTGGGTCAGTTTCTACTCTGTGCACAGCACTGGGGGTTGTGAAGGCAACCGGGCTTCTGGTATTGTGGGGTCAAAGACAGGCTTACTTAAACCCCAGAACACAGGCCTGATTGGGTGCTGGAAGAGCTTCACGAGCAGAGGGCAGGGTAACATGGAAAGACCTGGGAAGGGGAGTCTCAGAGCAGATCAGGGGAGATGTCACAGTAAGCTTCTTGACTAAGCTTTCAGGAAATGGGTGGGAATTGTAATAGCTTCTGACTGTCTCCCTGCTGTCCCCTCCAACCTTGTCTGTGCGCATCATTGTGCTGGAGCAAAGGTCAGATTATCTGATGTCTCTGGTCAAAATTGAACAATGGTTCCCATTTTGCCCAGATTCCAAGTCCTTCCAAGTCCTGATGTGAGTTGCCCATTACTGCTCAGGCACCACCCCTCCTATTCTGCCCTCACTCGCCCACAACAACTGCACTGGACTTTGTCAGCCCTCTGCCCTCCCACTGTGCCAGTCCCTATCAGTCTACTTCTTATGTGTCTTCTCAGTAACTTATTTAGGCCACTGACCTGTGTTTCTGTCTCTAGTTTTACTCTTATCCTCAATACTCCATACTAGGCCAGAGAGATCTAAAATGCAGACTTCTTATCACCTCTACTGAAAAACTCTTGGTTGGATGTGCCTACCTGTAATCCCAACACTCTGGGAAGTGGAGGCAGGAGAATCACACAAGTCTGAGCACAGCCTGGGTAATCTAGTAACTTAGCAAGAGCCTGTTTTAAAATAAAAACTACAGCCGGGCGTGGTGGCACACGACTTTAATCCCAGCACTAGGGAGGCTGAGGTAGGAGGATCATTTGAGAGTAGCTTGGGCTACAAAGTGAGTTTAAGACCAGCCTGAACTGCATAGTGAGACCTTTTCTCAAAAAGACAAAAAAAAAAAAAAAAAAAAAAAAAGACTTCTCTATTAGTTCTTTAGCCTGGCTATATGATATCCCATTATATGGATATATCATAATTTATTTTACTAGACCTCTAGTGATAGGTGTTTGATTTCTAAACATGTGCTACAATGTTATAACTTTGTATATAGCTTATTTTGAAACTGTGTGCATATTGGATCTGAAATTATATGCATTTGTAATTTTGACAGGTACTGGTAATTTATAGTCCCCCAGCAACATTTATTTCTCCACAACCATGCAAAGGGTATATTTGCCAAATCTGTAGATAAAAAATTATATCTAAATGTGGTTTTAATTTTCTTGTGAGAATGGTTGGGTATTTTTTCATACATTTAAAAGATATTAATCTTCCCTTTTCTGTTAATAAACCCATTTTCTTATTGAATTTTTGAGTTTTTTCATATTGATTTGAAGAGATTTTGTATATATTAAGCAAATTAGACACTTTGTCTATGATATGAGTTGCAAATATTTCTTGAGTTTGCCATTTGTCTTTGTTTATTTCCGCTCTGCAGAGATTATAGATTTTTATGTTGACAGAATTGTCTTTTTTATATGCTTTGAGAAATGTTTTACCATTCTGAAAAACACTTTCTCCACTATGACATT
Organism: Dasyprocta punctata; assembly: GCA_004363535.1. NCBI lineage: Eukaryota > Metazoa > Chordata > Mammalia > Rodentia > Dasyproctidae > Dasyprocta > Dasyprocta punctata. Next base: position 99,760 of record RJWM01000127.1, on the reverse strand, counting down.
ACAGATTTGTGGATTTACTCTTTTACACTTAAACACAATTGATTGATATGGATTTATTTTAGTGTAAGAACTGAAGTAGAGACACATTATGTTTTTCCAGGTGGCTACACAATTGCCTCAGTACTACTTATTGTCAAATCCACCTTTTCTCTGCTGACAATGCTATCTTTATAATATACTAACATTTTTAATGTCTTTGGTCTATTTCTGGATTATTTTGCTTTACTGAAACTGCTGGTGTATATGCTAGTGACCTCTGGATTTTACTATTTTAGTTATTATACCTTTTAATGATTTACTATCTGGTAAGGCTATTTCCCTCTCATTAACCTTTTCTCCAAAATGCTTATGGCTATTCTTGATGCACAAATTTTCATGTGAACTTTATATTCAGGTTGTCTGTTGGTATTTTATTAGATTGTATTAAATTCATGTATTAATTTATGAAGACCTGACATCTTTATGACAGTGATTCTGTCTACCTCAAGATAAAGTAAGCCTTTTCATTTATTCAAGTCTCCTCTTTTGTCTTTCAGAAGCATTCTAGTTTTGGGTACTTGGATTTAGCACATTTATGGTTAAGATTATTAGTCTTTAGCGTACTCTGTTGTTGCCATTGTAAAGTATCCATTTTATTCTCATATGTTTTTATTAGCTGTTCATTTTTTAAACTGTTAATCTGATTTTTGTTAAATATCTTACTCACATTAGTGTTTCAGTTGATGTTCTTGGAATTTCCAGGCAGGCTGTCATCCTTATTAACCCTCAGAAAGTGCATGAGGCCCTGAGCAAAGATCCAGGAGGAGGCTCGAATGTGGTCTCCAGGTATAAGCGACACTCACAGCAGGGAAAGAGCGCCAGACCAAGAGCCCACTCAGCCAGGCATGGTTAACAGGAGACTGGATGACTGGTGCATCCACTAGTTAAGCTTTTCTTTCACTTCACGTTCTTCTCTTTCTTTGCTGACTCCTCCTCCTTTACCATAAACTCTAGCATGCTTCATGCCTTGGTCAAGGGCCTTCCTGGTTTTCATCTGTAGTCTCTCCCTAGGCATTTGCATCGTCATCTCCTTGATAGTGCTCGATAATGACTTTTCAATCTGTATCTCCTGTCCAGGCCTCCTCCCTGACCCAACTAGAGTATCCAGTTTTTCAACTCCAGGCATAGGGTGCACACCTGTAATCCTAAAACTTGGGAGGCTGAGGAAGGAACAACACTGCCAAGTTCAAGGCCAGCCTGAACTATGTAGCAAGACACTGTCTCAAAAACAAGCAAATAAAACTTTTATGGGCACCTCACATTTGACATATCTAAAACAGAACTTTTTGTTTATACCCCATACAATCTTGTTTCTTGCACAGACTTCTTGCATAAATTTACTTAAAATGGTTATTCATCAACTATATCTTAAGTATCTACTTTAAGAGTGAAAAAATAGCCTTTAATCCCAGCACTCGGAGGCTGAGGTAGGAGGAGCATTGTGAGTTCGAGGCCAGCTTGGGCTGTAATGCGAGTGCAAGGCCGGCCTGAGCTACACAGTGCGACCCTGCCTCAAAAAACCAGGGGTGGGAGTTTGGCTCATTGACTTAAGCGCCTGTCTGACAGGCGTGAGGTTGTGAGTTTAATCCCCGGTGCTGCAAAAAAAAAAAAAAAAAAAAAAAAAAAAAAAAAAAAAAAAAAAAAAAAAAAAAAAAAACCAAAACAAAACAGTGAAAAAATAGACAAAAAGTACAGACTTCAGGGTTTCTATTTATTGTTGGGGGACATACAATAAAAAGAAACAAAATTGCATTATACATTAAAAGAAGAGTTAAGAAGAAAAACAAGCTGGGGTACAAAGTGCAGGGATAGGAACTGAATTTTTTTTTTCTTTTTTTTTTTTGTACCAGGGATCAAACTCACAGCCTCATGCTTGCCAAGCAGGTGCTTATGCTGTTGAGTTAAATCCCCAGCCTGGGGCTGAATTTTTTAAAGGACAGCAATAGGTGGCAAGGGCTGGACTATAAGTTTTTATCTGAGGAAGATGGAGGATTATGAATAGAGGTGAGACATGAGCCCATTTCTATTTTAACAGGTGTACCCTGGCTGCTGTGAATAAATTGGAAGAGGGGCGGTAAGGTTAAAAGCTGGGAGAACAGTTAGGGAGTAGTTATTTGTTTGGTATTTTATTTTATTTTATCTTATTTTTTGAGACAGGGTCTCACTATGTAGTTGAGGCCTCAGCCTCCCAGAGTGCTAGGATTATAGGTGTGCACCACTGTGCCCAAATGGCCTTTATTCTTAGTGCACTAGAAAGCCCTTAAGGATTATAAGCAAGAACATCCGTGTTATGGTTTATATCTAGTTGCCCCCGCCAAAGCCTCATGCATTAATAGGAGGGGCTTTGGGAGGTGATTGGGTCATGGCAGTGTGATACTTATCAGTGGATTATACTTATTATATTATCACTGATGAGTTTAACGCCAAATGTGATGGTGGGAGGTGAAGCCTGATCAGAGGAGGTAAGGGTATGGTCTGGAAGGAGCTCACTCTCTCTCTCTGCTTCCAGCTCCATGTCAGGACCTGTTTCACCTCTGCCATGCCCCTCTGCCGTATCACTCTTCCTTGGAGCCAGCCAAGATAGACTGAAACCTCCACAAACTAGGCCAAAATAAACCTTTCTTAGAGTTGTGGGTGTCAGGTGTTGCGTCTCAGCAATGAGAAAGTAACTAAGACATTATGGTATGATTTGACTTTTTAAATGATTCTTCTGGACTGTTTGTGACAAATGGATCATGGTGGGGAAAGAGGCAGCAGAGAGGTCAGGTAAAAGGCACAGTCCTGGTGAGGGCTACAGCCAGGGCTTTTAGCTGGGTTGTGGAGATGGTGAAGATGGAAACAGCGACTTGGACATACTGTATATTTTGCTGATGGATTATTTATGGGATGTGAAGTAAAGAACAGAATCAAAGATGAAACCCAGATTTTTGGCCTAAGAAACTTGAGCAGAATATAACTAGAATATAACCAGAATTTTACTCCAGCTCTGCATGATTGATCACTTACCAATCATCAAATGTTTTCACCTCTTTAAAGAAGACAGCTCTGGGCTGGGGATTTAGCTCAGTGGCTTAAGTGCCTTCCTGGCAAGTGTGAGGTTGTGAGTTCAATCCCCCGTACAAAAAAAAAAAAAAAAAGACAACTCTTATCAATTCTCATCTCGTACAGATACCAACCTAAATTACACCAGATCTTGCACAACCCACCACACTGTGTACCAGAAAACAGTCTTTCAGGGGAGATAAAACGAGTATGTACTCACTATATATGCTATATTCAGTAAAGAAGATGGAGACTTCAAGCAGAGATCTATATAACATACTGTCAAAATGAAGGGTCAAGCTCTCGTTTGACCCTTGACACGAATCCTCCAGGGTGTCTAGGTGTCATGTCATTGGTTTGTTTGACGTACTGGGGGTAACTCAGGGCCTGCCACGTGCTAGGCAAGCACTCTGCCACTGAGTTACATCCCCACAACCTCAGGTGCTTATACTGTTGTGTCGCTCGGGGAATCTATCTATCTATCTATCTATCTATCTATCTATCTATCTGGTTTGTTTTTTGTTTTTTAGGGTCTTGGTGGGTAGGCTGAGCTTGAACTCATGGAGATCCTCCTGCCTCAGTCTCCCTGGTGTAGGTCAGGCGAGTGCCACCATGCCCAGCTAGAACTCTTTTAAAATAGCCTTTCTAACATTCTCAGGCGTCTCTCTCAGCTTAAACCCCCGATTTTTCCTGTTAATTGTGGTCTCGTTCTCCCACCCCAAGATTCTCTCCAAGGCACTCTCTGAAATGCTCCCATTAGTCTCTCCAGGCGCCCAGAACTGCGCCCACCAGAGCGCGTGCAGCTGGAGCTCAGCTCTTTCTCCCCGTGTCTACCTTCTTGGAAACGTACCCCACAATCCTCCATCTGCTCCTTAGACATTCATCTCCACGGCTAGAGCGAACTCATTTTCATTCGGTCTCGTATCTAGCATGGGCCCTTGACAGAGTAGCTTCTCTAAAACCGCTGTCAGAATCAAGCAACACACAATTTGTCCTGGGAAACCCTAGACATCTCCAACACCTAGTGCGAATTCCGAAGGCGAAATCCAGTCCGTGGCCCCGGTCCGCCCTCAATCCCGCCCTTCTCAGCGTCACCCGTTTCCATCTCGCCCCAGGCTTTATCTCTCCCTTTAATCACTCCCTCAAACCGGGTAATTTTCCTGATGCCTATACGGTAATCTCTGACGTCTCCCAATTGGAAAAGACTTTACTTTCTGCTCTTAGAAAAACAGTCCCACCTACGTGGCGATAGCCACGCCCCTCAAGTTTTCAGAGCGAACCGGAAAAGATTGCGCAGACCCTTGCTTGTAACCCGGAAGTAGATGTATCTCACGGAAGCCGGCTTTGGCCCCGCGGCTGCTGCTGTCGCCGGGGAGAAGTTGTTGGAGCTGGCAACCTAGGAATGGTGAGACCTCATGGTTCGCCTTTGAGGGTTCTGAGTAGAGTTGGGGGTGAAATGGAGTTTCCCAGAGTGCTGCGGGGGACCACCCCCCATAAGCTTTGGGGCCCCGCCCCGGTAGCGCCCCGAAAATTTGCGCATGCGTGAGTAGGAGCGGGCTAGAAGGTGGCCCGAGGTGTAACGCATGCGCAAAGGTGGCATGTTGAAGGTGGGGTGAGAATTGGTCTGGGTTTTGGCCCCTTTTCCCTGCTACCATCCCGTGGAACTTAAACCGAGGCCACTTGAGCAGTGAGGTCCCTTTGGTGATGTTCTTTGAGATGCACAGCTGCTGCTTCACCACTGCTATCCTAAATCCCTGTAAAGGACCTGGTCTATCCCCCACTTTGGGCGTGCCCTAGCGGGAGAAAGGGGCAGAGGGCCGGAAAGGAGGGCGCAGACTTTGCTCTTTCTGCCAGCGGGATCCGGGCTCATCACCCCGTCCTCAGATGTTGACTCCCAGCCGTATGCGGTGGAGCGGCGTGTGAGCACATCTGGGGGCAGGGCCTCAGCACTGCTCGTAGCCACCCTGGTCAGAAGGGGCGGGGCCCGCGAGCAGAGCACCCCCTGCAGGTTCCGCACCGGAGTTCTCTTAGGGTTAGAAAAGCCCCTACTGTTGATAATCACAGTTCTCAGACCTCACTTTTTTTAGCTTCCACGAAGTACCATCCATTTCAGCAAAAGCTGTAAGTGAAAAAAAAAAAAAGTACCGATTGGTGTTCTAGATTCCTCTCCTTTTTCTTGCTGTGGCCTTGGAGGAGAGTGGTATTGCTGCACTAACCGGACAGCTTAAGAAAAGTGAGCCAAGCATCCCTTGTCCTTGCTAATTTATAGTCAAGTGTTTAGCCTAACACTTGTAAGTAGAGTTGGAGGGCCCTGTGAACCTCCTAAAATAGTACGTTTGTACATTTTTCTGGATTCTGTAACTTATCATACTTTTTTTTTTTTTTTGAGACAAGGTCTCGCTGTGTAGTCCAGGCTAGCCTTGAACTCACTATGTAGTCCAGGCTGGCTTCGAACTCGTGGCAATGAATCCTCCTGCCTCATCCTCCCGAGTGCTGGGATTACAGAGGTGTGCCACCACACCCAGCTATATACTCTTAAAAAGTATTGCTGACTTTCACAAGGAGGCTGCTTTATAAACAGTAATATGTAGTTTTATCCCTCTTTCCACTCCTGTGTTTCCTTTAGTGTATGGGAGCTGAGCCACTGTAAGGAGGCGAGGCTAGCCAGTTGGAAACCAGAGCCTCAGTGAACCTCATTTCTCCTTTGCAGAATCTCCTCTCAGCCTCTAAGCCCACCTGGTCAGGATCCTTGGATGAGCCCGCAGGACCCTTCCTCCTAGCCCTGTGGTTTGGAACCAGTGGCTTTGGGACTGTAAGAGGATGGACAAAGGTAGTATGAGGCCGGGCCAGCTCCCCAAAGGCTTGGGCACCAAGCATCAGCTGATTCCGCCCAGTGCCTGGCACGTGTCTTTCCATCCTGGCTGGGCATTGCCACCTCCCCCTGGGCCAGCACCACCCATATACCTTTCAGCAGAGCCACAATTGACTGACTTGCTGTTGAGCTGCTGCTCTTTGGCACGCTGCATTTTGATGGCAGAGGGAGCAGTATGCCTAGGGCCCGGTGTGTCAGCATCACCAGTCTGACCTGAGCACCATGTGCTGCACGACATGACCCTTGGCACTGCGAGAACTGCCCGGCGTGGAAAGTCTGGGCCAGGTCTGAGCCCAGGTGGGATCTAGATGGCTGAGGAAATGTCATTTTAAAATGTCAAGGAGCCAGGGGAGGGGCCGAGAGGCCTGGCAGGGGAAGGGAGCTGAGGAGGAGCCCGTGTGCAGAGGCTGAGGGATCTGGTAGCCACTTGGGAAGCCTGCGTTCACCATTTCTCTTTCTCTAGATTCTCAGGGGCTGCTAGATTCATCTCTGATGGCATCAGGTACTGCCAGCCGCTCAGAGGATGAGGAGTCCCTGGCAGGGCAGAAGCGAGCCTCCTCCCAGGCCTTGGGCACCATTCCTAAACGGAGAAGCTCCTCCAGGTAGTCAGGGTTTGGAGGGACTAGGAAGAGGAGAAAGGCCCGTGGCATTCAGTGCTGTGTGCCTTTGCCTCTGTTGGAAATGGCTGCCTGAGCCACTCTGGGACCTAAACAGAACCTTGTGCTTTTTTGTTCCTTCCAGTCCTGCATAGTACTGAGAGGAGGGAGGGAGATCGTCAGTCTCTGATGTGAAATCTTTGTGTGCAGTTGTCAGTCATTTCAGAGGGCTGAATGTGGCAGTTCCATGCCACTGAGCCCAGCTCTGGTAGAAAGTGAAAAGAGCAGACCAGTCAGCTCCTGCCGGGAGCCTCCCTTGTTCTGGAAGATGGGGATGTGTGAGAGGGCACCAGGGAGGGGAAGAGATGGCTCACGCAGCAGGACCCTCCGCAGGTTCATCAAGAGGAAGAAGTTTGATGACGAGCTGGTGGAGAGCAGCCTGGCGAAGTCTTCTACTCGAGCAAAGGGGGCCAGTGGGGTAGAACCAGGGCGCTGTTCAGGGAGTGAACCCTCCTCCAGTGAGAAGAAGAAGGTGAGGGACTGAGAAGTGGGGGCTGGGGAAGGGGGCAGCAGCAGTGCCAGATTTTGTGTTTCCCCAGAATCTTTGCCAGCTGCCCAGAGCTCTGCAGAGGAGGCTTGTGAGAGGACCAAGCTGCCCCAGCCCCCATCCCAGATCCCTCCTTTCTGTCTCTTCCTACTCTCCTTTCTTGCTGCCCCCCTCCCCTCCCGCCACTGCATCCTGTATCACATTCATTGTGGGAGGCATGGAGCAAGCATCTATTCTGGGAGCAGACAGCCTGTTCCAAGCATTGCAGGATGTAAAAATAACCCCCAGGTGGCATTGCTCTGGCCCCAGACACTGTACCAGTTGAGTGTTTTCCTGGTATCCTCCCCACTCACCGTCCATTCTGGGGTTGGGGGTACTACCAGCAAAGAGAAGACCCTATATGGTCAAGGATTATGTAGAAATAATTTGGTGGGGGTAGGGTGAGTATTGGAAAGCTGAATTCCCTGCCTAGTTTCCTGTTATCAACTAAGGCTGCAGCTGCCTCACAGTGTGAAGCACTAGGCCTGAAGCCCAACTGCCTTGTTGCCAGCTTTGAGCTCACTTGGTCCTGTCCTGTACCCAGGTATCGAAGGCCCCCAGTGCTCCTGTGCCTCCCAGCCCTGCCCCAGCCCCAGGACTCACTAAGCGGGTGAAGAAGAGCAAGCAGCCGCTTCAGGTGACAAAGGATCTGGGCCGCTGGAAACCAGCAGATGACCTCCTGCTCATCAATGCTGTGCTGCAGGTAGTATGCTTTCATCACAGGATTAGGTCCCCACTACCCCCAGCCTCCAATTCCTGGCTCCTAAACTAGCCTGGCAGGGCCCTGTGGGTGGTATGGAAGGGTTCTCACTGAGGCTAGAGATACCCACCTGGGGCCTTGCAGACCAACGACCTGACATCAGTCCACCTGGGTGTGAAGTTCAGCTGCCGCTTCACCCTTCGAGAAGTCCAGGAGCGCTGGTATGCTCTGCTGTACGATCCTGTCATCTCCAAGTAAGTGGAGCTGGCTCAGCGGAGGAGAGGTACTGGGGACAGCAGATCTGGCTCATGGAGTGGAAGGACTTGCAAAGGAGGGACCTGAGAGGCAGGGGCTCTGGGCCTTACTGAACTGGGCCTTACTGAACGCTGGACCTGCTGAACTTCACGGGGAAGCTTCTTCCTGCCTCCAGCCAGCTAGTTCTAGCCAGTGCCAGATGCGTGGTAGTCTGAAAGCAGAAGAAAAGGCATTGGGGGGGAAAGCCCACACGAATGCCAAGCCCCGATTCCAGCACTGCGTTGTGACTTTGGGCAGGTCACCTCCCAGCCTGTCCAGAGTGATCTCTGGTAGTCTCTTTCTCATAAGAAGGGGGAGTCAGAACAGAATACCACTGAGCCCCCGTCTAACTTTCACACCCAGGGTTCCAAATGAACTGCACACCCACAGCACATTTTTCCTTGTCTGTCTCTTAGTTCAGTGTCTTTAAAACTTGGTTGGAGCCAGGTGTGGTGGCGCACGCCTGTAATGTGAGCACTCAGGAGGCTGAGGCAGGAGGATCACTGTGAGTTCAAGGCCATCCTGAATCACATGGCAAGAACTCGTCTCAAAAAAACAAAAAATAATAAATAAATAAATAACTTGGTTGGGTGCTGAACACCCATCTTCTACTCTTCCACGGCCCCTGGTAGCCATGGTACTGATATACAGTGAAGTGTGCTGGCATCTGTGTGGGAAAGAGGTGGTGGTTGCACTGCTAGTGAGTGACAGCTTTAGCCAAGTAAGGAGAAAAGGCTGGGGAGGACAACAGCTGGCCTCAGGATCTGCCTCACGACTGGCGTTCAGGGAGCATAGCAGCCTCAGTTTTCTGGGTTGCCTGTTGATACATTTGGCAAACTCATGAGACCACGGGTGCTATGCTAAGCCTTCGGCTTTTCCTTTTTTTGTTGTGTTTTTTTGGTTTTTTTTTAGGGGGGCAGGTGCATTTTGTTTGCTTTTTGAAACAGGGTCTTACTATGTAGCTCAGGCTGGCTTTGAACTCACTATGGAAACCAGGCTGGCTTCAAACAGCAATCCTCCTGCCTCAGTCTCCCAAGTGCTGGGATTTGACTTTTCCTTTTGAGGGCCTACCTTCTAGGTTCTGGGCCTCAAGTGCTTGCAGGTTTGGTGGAAGTAGGAACCCCAGAGCTCCCTTCAGCTGTGCCCTCTGTCTCTTTTCATGCCCAGGCTGGCCTGCCAGGCCATGAGGCAGCTGCACCCAGAGGCCATTGCAGCCATCCAGAGCAAGGCCCTGTTCAGCAAGGCTGAGGAACAGCTGCTGAGCAAAGTGGGATCGGTAAGACTCTGAGCTGGGTGCAAGGTTAAGGTTAAGGATCAGGGCAGGGTGCAGGCAGCCCCAAACCGTTGTCTGCATGTGTGCATGTGCAGGTGCACACACATCTGCAGTAGCCTTTTCAACAGTCTTCAGGAGGAACCAAGCCTCCTGGGTGACTTTGCTGCTTCCAGCTCCTGGGATGGGGGTAGGGGTGGGAGTGGGGTTGGGGAGGGGAACAGAACAGGAGCAGGAGGGAAAGCAGAGGAGAGAGTGAGAAAACCCAGTCATGCTGGGCATGTTTCCTGCCCCCAGACCAGCCAGCCCACCCTGGAGACCTTCCAGGATTTGCTGCACAGACACCCCGATGGCTTCTACTTGGCTCGAACTGCCAAGTCTCTGCAGGCCCATTGGCAGCTCATGAAGCAGTATTATCTGCTGGAAGATCAGACAGGTAACATCCGGGAGCTGGTAGAACAAGTGGGTGTGTGTGCATGGGTATGGTGCTCTGGGCACAGCTACCCTTAGATGCCCTGCAACAGATTTTTCAGTGGCCCCTGGTGTCCTCTTTTCCTTACTTTCCAACGACAACTACTACTTTCAGAGCAGGTGGAACAGTTTGTGACATCATAAAGGTAGCCAGTGTTGCCAGCAGTCATGGGCAAAAAGTCCAAATGGTCAACTGCTGTCTCCTGTTTTATTTTTTGTTTTTTCCTGACATTCTGTCATCCATTATACAATAATACATTAGTACATTCTTGTTGGTAGTATTCAAACAGAGAAAAGTGCAAGTCTCTCTTGTTTGTCTTCCTTGAGAGATGATAAGCACTCTTTCTTTCTTGCTGTCTCTCTCTTTTTCTCTCTGTCTGTCTGTCTGTGTCTCTTTCTCTTTTGAGACAGACTGGCCTTGAACTCACTATGTAGCTCAGGTTAGCCTCAAATTCACAGTGTTCCTCCTGCCTCAGCCTCCTGAGTTCTTGGTTTACAGCTATGCACCACTGTGCCCAGTTCTTTCCCCATCATCTTTTATACTCTCCTGAAAATGCAGCTTTGTCTGTGCCTTTTACCTCACTACCAGGGTCCTGCAGCTTCTGGGTAGGAAAAGATGCTCCTGCAGCAGAATTGTAGAAAGGTGGTCCCTCCTCCTTTATTGGTCCAGGCACAGCCGTCTTTATCCCTGAAACTGCCAGAATTCTGCTTCTTCCCTAGATTTAGCTGTCACTGCATTCTTGGAGCAGAAACATACTGGATAAAGTTTGTTTTTACTGCTAATGCTAGCTCGTTTGTCAGTATTTTGAAAGTTGTCTTGTTAACTGAAAGCCATGTCTTAAGATTCTCCTTTGCTGCTTAGAGCTGAGAGTCCCTGGGAACAGTCCACACAGCTTAGCTGTCAAGTCATTGGCACATTAGCATGGTGACCTCAGGCAGCCCTGGTGGTAGGGACTTGGTGGGGTGACCACCCCAGTGCCATCTCCACATACATTCTCACCCAAGGGGAAGGGGTTGGGGAGCATTTGTGGCTCCTACACAGCCCCCTCCCTTCCTGAACTGGCAGCTGCTCAGCTGCTCTCTGCTGCAGAGCGTGTACTGCAGTCCTGGCTTAAACGTACACATTCAGATTTTGGGCATCTCAAGCTCTTTTCTGTTTTCATTAGAAAAAACTGAAAAACCTGTGCTGGGGATATAGCCCAGTGAAAGAGTACTTGTCTCGCATGCATGAAGTCCTGGGTTCAACTCCTAGTAACCACATAAATTAAAAAACTTTCATGAAACAATATTTAGCCTATATGTATTAGATGACGTCTGATATTATCCTATTCCATTTTGTTCTTTTAAAAAATGGAGGTAAGGGCCAGGAGTTTGGCTCAGTGGCTTAAGCGCCTGTCTGGCAGGCGCAAGGTTGTGAGTTCAATCCCTGGTGCCGGGAAAAAAAAAAAATGGAGGTAAGCCAGGCGTGGTGGTGCACGCCTTTAATCCCAGCACTCAGGAGGCTGAGGTAGGAGGAGCGTTGTGAGGTCGAGGCCGGCTTGGGCTACAACATGAGCACAAGGCCTACCTGAGCTACATAGTGTGACCCTGCCTCAAAAAACTAGGGCTGGGAGTTTGGCTTAATGGCCTAAGCGCCTGACTGGCAGGCGCAAAGTTGTGAGTTCGATCCCCGGTGCCGCAAAAAAAATAAATAAATAAAAATTTTAAAAATGGAGGTAATTTCATGACTCGTGAGCAGGTCATGACTATCAATAATAAACCACTGGTTTAGCTGGTGTGGTGGTGCACACCTATAATCCCAGCACTCTGGAGACAGGCAGGAGCATTCAAAGTTCAAGCCCAGCCCAGCCAATTTAGTGACTTAGAGAGGTGCTATCTCAAAAGACAAAAAGGGCCCAGGATGTAGCTCAGTGTGCAGGCACTAGATTCCATTCCCAGTACTGAGAAAACAGCAAAACACTGGCCTCAGGGAGGCACTCCCACCTGCACCCCTTTGCAGTGACGTGTGCCTCTGGGCCTTCGCACAGCATGGTGGGAAGGGCTGGGCACAGGTGATGTGCTGGAAGGAGCATTTTGGATTTGGAATCAGTCTAGTCAAATAGCGTGAAGTACTCTTTGTTAATTTCCACATCTGTAAATGGATCTCAGTGAGATCCCTGCCTAGTTTAAGATTGTACCTCAAAAGCCTGTCACACATCCAGAACCCCAGGCAAAGGTCAGTTTGCATTTCCTCTGCCCTCAGCGAACTGGATTAGAGAGCAGTCCTGGCCCTTCCCTCAGGTCTGTCCTTGAGGCCGTCTGCGTAGCCCAGCTGTCTGCTCAGCAGGTTGGGCTCAAGGTGGCCTCAGCACTCATCCTCCTCTGTCATCTGTTCAGTGCAGCCGCTGCCCAAGGGGGACCAAGTGCTGAACTTTTCTGACGCAGAGGACCTGATTGACGACAGTAAGCTCAAGTGAGTGGCTGGGGCCCAGGCAGGGTGGAGAAAGCCAGGTCTGCTGTGGTAGAGCATCCAGGCTGCCCAGCCTGACTTAGCCTTCAGGCGCCAGTTATAGCTATTGTGCTTGGCCTCTCGGTGAGCCCCCTGCTCCTGGAGGCCATGTAGGCTCCTGCCTTTCTCTTATTGCCACCCTAGTGTTGGAGAAGGAGGCCAGACCACCTAGTAAGCAGCCTGATGGGCCACTTGGCTAAAGGGGTGAGGGATACTCTAATGAGCTGCATGGCAGGGGAGCTGAAAGGGACCTGCTGCGTCTTGTCTCACCCACAGGGACATGCGGGATGAGGTCCTGGAGCATGGTGAGTATGCCCTGGTGGGGGCTGTGAGGGGCTGGAAGCTCCAGGATCAGTACACAGCGCTGCTGGTCTTGGAGTGTCCCTCCTTACCCCCCGCCTTACCCCAGAGCTCACAGTGGCTGACCGGCGCCAGAAGCGAGAGATCCGACAGCTGGAGCAGGAACTGCATAAGTGGCAGGTGCTAGTGGACAGCATCACAGGTGAGGAGGCCAGGGGAGCAGGAGGGTCACTCTTCAGTGTCCGCCACCCCACCATGAGCCCCTCTCACTGCCTAGCTGGGTACACCTTCCTTTCCCAAGCCCCAGTTCCTTTTGCTCAAGACCTTGCTCTGATTCCATCTCCTACTCAGGCCCTTCCTCTCCTCCTCTTTCCCCAGGCATGAGCTCGCCAGACTTTGACAACCAGACCCTGGCAGTGCTGCGGGGCCGCATGGTGCGCTACCTGATGCGCTCACGTGAGGTGAGGCAGGCCCTTCCCATCCTCACCCTTTCCTGGCGTCCCTCCTCTGTACTGTTCTCTGTCAAGTCCTTGATTTGTCGTCTTTGCCTGCCCTTTGTGGACCTCCATCTTCCATTCCTTAGGTCCCAGCCCTCATCTGCCCCATTTCCCTAGATCACCCTGGGCAGAGCAACCAAGGATAACCAGATTGATGTGGATCTGTCATTGGAGGGTCCAGCCTGGAAGATCTCCCGGAAGCAAGGTATTCCACCAGCCACCCACCCCTGCCAAGCTGGATAGTGCAGTGCAGAGATGTTCCCCAGCTTCTTGCTGCCCTTTCAGGCCTAGGAGCTCACAGGGACCAGCCAAGGCAGGCTGAAGGAACCAGCATTTCAAGACCTGTGACTTGGGCATCCCAGATGCCTTCAGGGCTGTGTCCCCAGGAAACAGATAGTACCTAGGGGCTCCTGGCTGTCTTCTGGCCTTCCTCAATCCCATTGGCTCTTCTCTCTGCTTCCATAGGTGTCATCAAACTGAAGAACAATGGCGATTTCTTTATTGCCAACGAGGGCCGACGGCCCATCTACATTGATGGACGGCCTGTGCTGTGTGGCTCCAAATGGCGCCTCAGCAACAATTCTGTGGTGGAGGTGAGCTGGGAAGGAGGTGGAAAGGCCAGGATGAGACCAGGGTTGTGGCAAGCTGCTGTGTGGGCCTGACCTATGCTTCCTTCCTGAGTCACCTTTCTCTTCACCTAGATTGCCAGCCTGCGATTCGTCTTCCTCATCAACCAGGACCTCATTGCCCTCATCCGGGCAGAGGCTGCCAAGATCATACCACAGTGAGGAGTGGGAGCAGGAACCTGGGCTTTATCTGGCCTTGGTTTCCACTGTCATTCCAAGTCCCTTGTGCCGGAAACTCAGGCTTCTGGCAAAACTTTTTGCTTAGAGTGGGTAGCAGGAGCCCCAACTGCTGGCCCACAGATTGGAGACTGAGGGAGGGTGGGGCTGGCGGTTGGGAAGCCAGGGGAGGCTGGGACCTTTGTGTTTCCCCACGGCCAGAGCCCCAGCCCTCCTCCCTGCAGACTGCTCTCCCTGACCTCCCCAGTTGCCACGTTCACTCCTGTGTCTCTAGCAGATTAGCTTCAGACTTCCCATTTGTTTTTCTTTTGTAAATAAAAAGCACTACGTTCCAAAGTAGTTTCTTTATTGTATTTTTTAATATAAAAAAATGTAAGGAATGGTAGAGACGGGCACATGCAAAGGATGCCAGAACCACTCCTTGTCCTTAGGCCTCTGACCCCAGCCTGCAAGAGTGACAAAAAGGTCAACAAGAGCAGGCTGAAGGGGGGACCCGGGAGTGGCAACCTGTAGATTCCTGTCTCTGGGGCCTGTCCCTGAAGCTCCAGGCTACCTCTGAGATATGGGCCAAGCCTGCCTTTGTTCTCAGCCTCTCTGCCCTGAGCCAGCAGGCAGCGTGAAGTCCTGAGGCTGGCCAGAGCTGCTGAAGGCAGCGCGCCTGCAGCACGGAGCCTGGACTTCCGGTCAGACCCCGGTGCCTTCTTCATGGGTCCACTGGACTGTCCCAGGGCCATGGCAACCAATAAGCACCATCTCTAGGCTGTGGGGGTCCCAGGGCAAGGCCTGGCCCCCCGGGCCCGGTGGGGGCTCTCCAGTGCTGGTAGCCTCAGCTTGGCTCACAGGCTCTGGGGACCCAGGCCTGGCCCCTTCCTCAGGAGGAGGTGAGGCGGGAGTGCTGGGCTCAGAGCAGAGTTCTCCTGAGCCAGGGGGCTCTGAGTCTGAGGTGGAGGTCCATAAAGCTGTGGCTCGGGGCCAAGGGGAGCTCTGAGATGCTGGGGGGCCCCAGGGCCAGGGTGCCATGAGGGGAGGGGGCCCTGGACGAGGGTGGGGCCAGGTCCCACTCAAAGCCGAGCTGGCTGGGGGCTGCAGGCAGTAGGAGGATGCCCCAGTGTCCACACGCAGTGGCTGTAGGAGCCCTGAGGTGCTGGCGGGGCAAGGCCCCTCTCCTGCTGTTGGAGGGCATGGGCCCTCCCCTTGGGGTGCCAGGATGAGCTGCACAGCCTGGCGAAGGGACTGCAGTCCCTCCCGCATCTGCAGCACCTGCTCAGACAGCTCCATCACCTTGGGGAAGGGAGGAGGCAGGGTCAGTGGATCCACTTCCGGCCAAGGAAGTACCTGCCCCCTCCCTCCTGACCCCTGCCTTGCCCTTCACCCACCGCCTGCCGCAGCTTGTCCAGTGTGTCTGTATTCCTTGCCTCACTGGGCCCGAGGGGGACAGTGAGTAGGCCACTCTCTGTGGACAGGATAAGGTTATCAGCTGGGGCTGGGAAGACATGGCATGGGTTCCAGCCTCAGACACTGACCTGGCAGAACCTGACTCCCAAGAATAACCTCTTCTGACCCAAGAAGTGTAGTTTTACCCAAAAGCCACGGGCAGGAAAACCCTCTGGGAAGCCTGGAGTCACACTGCCAGCGCGCTCCTCCCCCTTGGTAAGTTGTTCTCTGTGCCTGTCCCTTGTTCTGTCTTCCAGGGAAGCAGACATTCCTGGGAGTTCTGTACTTCCCTGGGCTCCTGGCCTTGCAGTTTGGGCCCTGGTTCCCAGCCCTGTATTCTGCCAGTGAGCCAGACATCAGGCTAAGGGCTTTGGTTATATTAGCTTACTTAATGGGCCCAACCACCTCCTTTATAGAAACAAAGCTGGAGCGAGAGAGGCCAAGGTCATGGTGCTAGAAAGCTCACAGAGCAGAGACCCAAACCAAGGTCCCATGCTGGTCTTTATGACCAAACCCTCGTCAACAGTGCAGGGATGGATGAGAAGAGGGTTTTTGGCCTCTGCCAGCTTCTCCAACACCAAACTCAGAGGCCAATAGTACCTGAGGTCTATGGGACAGAGGGACCACCCCCAAAAACGTAGTCTAACTCAGCGCTCAGTACCTGGTCCAGGAGAGGGACTGCTGCTACATTCTGGGCCCGACTGGCCTACCCGGAAAGAGAACTTGGGCTGGTCAGAGCCACAGCCATCCTCAATGCCATCTACGACCCTGTGGACCCAATAAATCAACAAACAGGATAAGTCAGCTGACATGCAGGCACTGTGGAGTTATAGAGGTTAGTTGCTCTCATGTCTATAGGCAGAGACTGCAGTAGCCCCAAGTTGGCCAGGAGGCCTGAGGGTCCCAAGAGAAAGCTAACACGTGGTCCCTTCCCCTAGGAGCTTGCACATTAGCTGGGGAGCCAAGCTCAAGTAACACAGAACAGTGAGAGCACGGCATGGTGCTCACCAATGGGGGAGCGAGGCAGCAGGAAGACAGTCAGGGAAGGACTCCAGGAGGAGGCAGGCTCGGACTGTGCAGGCTGAGAGGAGTTAAGGTGGAAGGATGGGTGCTCAGACCGAGGTGCATCCAGCAGGGGTCTCTGCCTCGTCCTCACTACCCTGCCACGGAAGCCTAGGGCCTGCTCACCTGGGGCTCAGATCCAGGGGTGCATTCCATGACATGGGGGGCAGCCGCAGCCCCTCCAGTGTCCGTGGGTGGGCAGAGGGGCCAGCCTCAGGCTTCAAAACCCCTGCCCTACTTGGACGCCCTCGGCCACCTAGATGTGACCGGGGTGCAGTTCGACGTGGGGATAGCAGCTTGGCAGCTGAAGACGAGGAGGTGCAGCCAGGGGACAGCAGGGGGCTGGAGGGCTCATCTGCTGGGGCTGGGGAGGCTGTGGGACCCTGCTCTCCATCTGTCTCCTTCTCCTCCAGTGTGGACATGAGAGTGTTGTCGCCACTCAGGGAGCTGGTGTCTACCTGCGGACAGCAGGGGGCATGCAGTCAGCAAGTATGGCCAGTCATGTCCCAATCGTCTCCCCTACCAAGGTGTCATCTCCTGTAGAACACAGGAGCCATCTTTGTTAAGCAGAATACCCAGCGCTGCCACTCTGCCAGGAAGAGGCCAGGAGTGATCTGCTTTGCTACTGCCACCACAGAGCTGCCAAGCGCTGGACACATTAGCTGGTCCTCAAAATTCTAGCGAACTGTGAACATGCCACCCTCTACGTGATCCCTCAGGGTCACAGAATCGTCTGAGAAAATGCATTACTTAAAAAGGTTTGGAACTAGTGACATCATCCAGGAAAATTCAAAAGCTCCTCAGACAGGCTTGTTTTGCATGGCAGCGGGTGGTGGTGAGGCGCTGCAGGGCTGACCTGAGAAGCAGCCTGGAAGACTGGTGCCTGGCCCTGCCCTGCCCAGCCCCCTGCCTGCCCTCTACCCACAGCTGATAAGGGTCAGTGGACACCAGAGCACCCAGCATCCCTTACCTAAGACTTTGCTCTGGATGTTTTGCCCGGGTGTTCCAGATGGGCTGAGAGGGGTGGCTGAATATGCCCAGGCTGGCTTTTCAAAGTGCATGGATGTGAGAAATCAGGGAGAGCGTGGGCCCCTGCCCATGTTTGCGTGTGCATGTGCATGTGCGTGTGTCCTTTCACATCAGGCCATGCCTCCCTAGCACTCCACCATCCCCAGCCTCTGCCCACCTCACCAGGCACACCCCAGCCCCTCCATGCATGTACCAGCACCCTCACCTCCACAGGGCCTCCCCCAGCACCCAGGTTGTAACTGAGCTCCCCTCGTAGGCCACGGCTGAAGCGAGGGGCAAATTCGGGGTACAGCGCAAGGCTCTCATGCAGGCCAGCCAGCTGCAGACACTGTAGGACGCAGTAAGTCAGCCCTTTCACGTCGGCATTGGCCTTTACCACCTGCTCCCGGCGGGGCAACTCGCAGCCAATCAGATCACCCTTCCCTGGGGAGAAGAAGCAGAGGTCAGGTCAGTGATGCCTGACCCTCGACCACTTGGACAGAGGAGGAAGATAGAGGCCACTATGCTTGTCCTTCAGAGCCAGGCCTTTACAGGTGAGACCCCAGTATGATGTCTTCCAGCCAAGGCAGAGAGCAGAGAAGCCTAGGTCACGCCTTGACCCTGTTGCCTGCCTCACTCCTCCCCCATGGACCTGAGGTGAAGAGCCTGGGCCCCAAGCCCTGACCTACAGGATATAAACCCCCTCTGTGAAACCCCAGCCTTTTAGCTCTGAAAGACTGAACAGTCACCAGTTGTAGTGGTTCTCAGACAGGCTGTTGATTAGAATTCCCTGGAAAAGTCAAAACAATCAGACCTCCAGTCCCCATCCCTACCTTAATATCATAACATCGACAAGAGACCCCACAATCATGATTTTGAAACTCCCCGAGTCAGGTGCAGCTTGTCCAGGGACTAGCATTTAGTGCCCAGTGAGGCAGAGTGAAAACATCAGGCAGCCAAGCTCCTTCATCTTCCCTGGCCCTGGCTGCCTCTTCTACCTAAGAGCTGCTGCAGCTGCCTGAGTAGATGGGGTTTGGTTTCTTTTTTTTCTTTGCTAGTGATCAAATCTGGGCCTTGTACATGCTAGGCAAGTGCACTATCACTAAGCTAAAAAGCCCAGCTTTTGATTCCTCCCAACTAACTGGGATTGTAGGTGTGAGCCATCCCACCCCTGCAAGGTTTTCTGGATCATACATGTCCACGGAGGACTTCCTGCCACCAGCTTGAGACTAACAGCTGGCTGACAGCAACTGTCATCAGTTATGGTCTGTACCCCTCTCAGACATGTTTAATGGTTAGGGGGAAGTGTGTGTTTTACAGCCAGGCGTATGGCACACACTTGTAATTCCAGCACTTGGGAAGCTAAGATAGGAGGATCACTGAGAGTTCGAGGCCAGCCTGGGCTACAAATGGAGACCATCTCAAGAGAGAGAGAGAGAGAGAGAGAGAGAGAGAGAGAGAGAGAGAGAGAAAGAAGAAAGAAAGAAGGAAAGAAGGAAGGAAGAAGGAAGGAAGGAAGGAGGGAAGGAAAGAAAGAAGGAAAGAAGAAAAGAAGGAAAGAAGGAAAGAAGGAAAGAAGGCAAGAAGGCAAGAAGGCAAGAAAGAAAGAAAGAAAGAAAGAAAGAAAGAAAGAAAGAAAGAAAGAAAGAAAGAAAGAAAATAAATCAATGAGCCAAGGAGAATCAATGGGTGTCTGTGTCCAGGGATATGGTGAGGATCAAAAGTTAATGCAGATTAAGTGCCTGACACGAAGACCAGTAAAAGTTCACAGCCTCTCTCTGCTTCAGCCAGAGTCCTCTTAGGTCATTCCTAGCAAGGGCGCAGTGAAATCTGTCTTCAGGAAGAATACTCGTTACCAGCGGTTCAGCCCTCTCTGCCAGACAATTCACATGACTGCTGTCCATATCAAGGACGAAGACGATGGCCACTGGCAGCATGCTCCAAGCTTAGAGGTCTCCTCTTCATGTTCACAGGTTTGCTCAGACTTCAGTGCAGAATACACCCTGTTAAATTTTATCTTCTTGGTTTCAGGCCATCTTTCTGGTTCAAGAAGTATTAGATCTCAACATGATTCTCACAGAATGAACTCTCTCTCTCATTTGTGTTATCTGGAATGGTATAAATGTGTTTCTTGTCCTCATCCAAGAGATGACATAAAAGTGAGAACCAGGAAAGGACTGAAGATGGTCTCAGGGGCCAGAGACCAATGGCGGCAAACCTATGCATGTGTGCTGCAGCCGGCTGCTGGTTATCACTGAGTGTTCTAAAAGGTTCGCCATCGCTGCCAGAGACTGTCCCCAGGTTGGCACTTGAACAGCACCTCTGGGCTCAGCTCACCCATTCCCCTTTTTCCCCTCTCAGGACTCAAGGCTTGGCTGAAGTCAGTGCACAGAGGCGGGGCTCAGAACCAACACTGGCAAGCCCCAAGTCAGCCCCAGCCACCAGGAGCAGGCAGGATGCAAGTGGATGCTCAGCTAAGGAGCCGGGTGGAGAGACGAGAGTGAAGGCAAAGTAGAAAACCAGGTCATGACTGCTGTCCAGACCAGGAATTTATGGGGCACCCAGAGTCTCCAAGTCAGTGGGGAAGTAGTTTATGTAGAATGTGTGGGCCAGGAGAGGATGGAGCAACAGCAGAAGTCCTAGAGCAGGGGACACTCTGGAGGCAAAGACCTGAACCACAAGTAAGGGCCATTCTTGCAGCTCCATTGAGCACTGAACACTGCGTGTGGCTCCTCTGGGGCTTCACGCCTGGCCCAGCCAGGAATTGTGCTGGGAGGTCCCATGCCAGCTCGTAGCTTCCTTGGCTCCAAACAGAGCACCATCTGCTTGTAACAACTCAACAATCTTGCTTTGGACTGAGCAGGTTACTTTTCTACCCAATTACTCAAGGATTGCCAGCCACACTTGAGTACTATAACTCTTCTTTTTTTCTTTCTCCCCTTTTTAAATCTATCTATCTATCTATCTATCTATCTATCTATCTATCTATCTATCTATTTTTGGCAAGGTACTGGGACTAACCCTAGGGAACACAGACTTATACACTTAGCAGGCAAGTGCTCTACCACTGAGCTACATCCCCAGCCCCATTTTGAGATACAGTCTATGTTTGCTCAGCTGGTCTCGAACTAATGGACTCAAGTAAACCACTCAAATACCTTAGGAGTACAGGCATATGACACTGTGCCTGGCCGTAACTCTACTTTTGCACATGGGCTCAGAGGGTGAACTCATAAAAGATGACAAGAAGAGTGTCACCACCCCATTACCCCTAAAGTTCTAAGATCCCCAGTGGCATTTCTTCCTCCTGTTCTTGTTGGATGACCCTCCTCCTCAAGGGAGGTAGGACAACTACCCAGTCACTACCGAGCCGTCTGGTACCATGACTTCACCTCTCTGGTTCTTTTCTGTGTTTCCAGCCTTCACTGCAGAACCCCAGACAGTTCTGAGCCTCAGTCCCTCTGGGCTTCAGCTGACGGATCAGCTGTGCTTGGATCAGCACCTTCCTCCAACTCACACACGAGTCCCACGATTTCCCAAGCAGGTCCCAGGGTCCCTTGCCTTCTGGGCCCAACCCTGGAGCCTCTCCCCCCAGGGCAGTGCTCCCCTGTGGTGCATTCCAGGACACAGGTTCATGCTTCCTGTGCTTTCCTACAGCCAGGGGCACATCCAGCCATCCTGAGAGCTGCTCCTTCTGCACTCAGGACCCCCCAGGTGCCTGGGGATGCCATCTGAGCATGAGATTTAATCAGGCAGAGTAGGTTCCAACCTTGTCGGTTAATCCTTAGCTGTTCATCAGTCTCTCTGACCTCGATAATGGTTCTGGCCCTACTGGGTTCTGTGAGATCTGAGTAAGACTTAGTACATAAGGAGCCTCAGGCTGCTGAGAGGCCTGGGCTCCATTCCACAAGGACAATCTCTGTGTCTTGGTCTAGGGAGCTGATTCCCACCTTTACCGCTCTCTTTTGCCAAGAACAGAAGTATACACACTGCGGGCACCGTTTCACCAGAACGAGTCTCCCTGGTCACTTGGAGGCTGAGGTCCTCCACTACCCTTCCTGGGCTCTGGGCATACTCTGTGACCTGCTTCAGGAAAGCCACATCTCACTGGCCCATGGGGCCCACAAAGGACAGCTTCTATGCCCCCCTCTTTCAGCCATGCCTAGATAGCTTTCCTGCACCTCCATTCACAGCATTGGATTGCCCTCCTGAAATGAAGTGCTGCTCTTTGCCAAGCATGGTGGTGCACACCTGTAATCTCAGCACTCAGGAGGCTGAGGCAGGAGGACTGCCACAAATCCAAGGCCAGACTGGGCTATATAGTGCCCGCACTATAAATCAAGACCCTGCCCCCTCCACACACACACCAAAAAGAGTGCTGCTTCTCTGACCTCTTCTGGGTCCACTGCTTTTAAAGCCTGGCCCCTCACTCACTTGGTCCCAAGAACACCTGTGAGATAGTAGTTCCCTCCAGTGTCACCATCTTGCCATCACTGGGTCTTCTGGGAGCTTTGCCCGGGACTGCACTTACTCCTGACTCCAGCCTGGCTGATTCTTCCCCTGGGGCCTTGTGTGTGCTCCCTCCCCAGGTTTTCTGCAGGTCGAGTTCCCAAGCCAACCCCACCCCATGTCTTCTCCCACCCATACAAACCTAGGATGGCAAGCACGGTGCCACCCTTGAGCACTTCCATGGAACCAGAGCAGACAAAGTAGAGGGCCTGGAGAGCATCACCTTGGTGGATGAGGTACTCGCCGGGTGTGCAGAAGGCTGGTCGCAGTGCCAGGGACAGTGCCCGTAGGCATCCACGGCTGGCTGCCTCAAACAGCGGCAGCTGCAGGACCTCCTTGTGCAGGTGCATGGCAATGTCTGCACGCAGCTCATCCGGGAGGCTCTGCAGCAGCTGCAAGTGAACAGGTAAAGAAGGCTGAAGGGGCAGAAGAGGTGGCCCCCTCCTGCCAGGTTCTCTTTTCATGGGAGGCCTCGGGAGCAAGGGAGCAGAAGGAGGCTGGAAGCCTTCTGCACAGCATGCAGCTTGGCACAGGGCACAGTCCAAAAGGCGGCTGTGTCTGCTTCCTCTCCAGGAGCCCCTTTCCTCTTCCTGGCTTTCTTGGCTGCCCTCTGTCCCAAGCTGCTGTCCCCACAAGAGACAACGAAAGCAGAGAGGAAAAGATTTTGCACTCTTCTCCACCCATCCCCATTCCTGATCATTTGGGTCAAGTCCAAACCCCTGGAGGGAGCAAAGGCTGGAAGGCCCAGCCCCGGAGGTCCGCACCTCAGTGGTGTCTATACCGTTGTTCACAGCCCAGGTGGCCTGGAAATACTCCAGCATTCGCTGCTTGAGGGGCTTGGGGATGCGATGGATTCGGATGTAGTCACGCAGGTCTCGAGTGCGGCTGTGATACAGGAAGCGACGGGCATACATGCGCTGGATGATGGCTGTCACATTACCAAACACCACTGCGTGCATCAGAGCTAGGGAGGGTGGCAAGAGGGGGTCACCTATAGGCCTGGCTTGGCTCAGCCCAACACCATGCTGGACACATCTGGCCTCTGGCCCCTCCCCACTCCTTGCACTCCTAGGCAGGGCACTTGGGCCTCTCCTAGGCCTGGCCCCATGTTCTGGGGACCACCTAAGGCAGGAGAACCCCTGACCCGTAGGGTTCTAGGGGGTGTGGGAAGGGAGGGGCCCTCTGGGGCTGGAAGTCTAAGAGAGGTCCCCCAGAAAGCGCTCGGGCCAGGCCTCACCACCAATGAGCATGGTGCAGATGGAAAAGATCTTCTCAGTGTCCGTGTTGGCAGACACATTGCCAAAGCCCACACTGGTGAGGCTGCTGAGTGCAAAGTAGAGGGAGGTGATGTAGGCACTGCGCAGCGAAGGCCCACCCAGGAGCTCCAGCTCTGTTTTGTTGGCCTCACTGCTGCTGCTGCTGCTGCAGTTGTCACTCTGGCCAGAACTGTTCCCTCCAGCTGGGCTCCGGCTCACCAGGTAGTAGGGGGTCTCCAGTCTCCGGGCCAGCTCCTGTAGCCAGCCTGAGGAGGGGGAGAGGGGGAGGCTAAGTAGGCAGGGCCATGCAGCAACTTTGGGGTGCTGGGTGGGGGACACAGCCCTAACCCCAAGTCTTCCCACCATTGTCTCCTCTTCTGCCAGCCCTGTACACCCCTTAAGCCTCAGTGAGACAAGCACAGGAAGGAGAAGAACTTGCCACCTCCCAAGCTGGCTCCTACTGGTGCTGAGAGTGGAGTAAGGAGGATCGCACCCTCTTCCCCTTGTGGCAGCTGCCACTCTCAGGAATAGGCCTAGCTGAAGGGCTGACATGATGGCAGGAGCTCACGGCATTCAGTCACAGCCTGGCTAAGGCTGGATGGGTGATGCCACTTCCTCTAACTTGTTCACCTAGACTGTTCTTTCTGTTTGGGTCTGAGCCTATCTCCTCCAGAAAGCTCTCCTCCCCACAACCACGGAAACCACCAAACCTCACACTGGCACTCTCAGATGCTCCCACATGGACTCTGCACAGGTCCCCTACACAGTCAGGACAAGGACACACATGTGAGCGAGCACCTTACAGACGCCCAGACACAGCCACACCACTTACACTGAAAAGAGCTGCATCTACTTGGGAGAGAGACAAAGGGACACAGGTGTTTGCAAGCTAGCACACAGGCAGGGATGGGGCCGCACATGCACACAGGTAAATACACTCAGAGGCTGCAGGTGGACAGGCACCTGTGTATGCTCGCACACGCACACGCGCGCACACACACACACACTGTTGCATATACACACACAGGTAGAGGTCACACTTCTTGCCCTGGCCTTGGCAGGAGGCCTGTGTATTTGGGTGGCTCATGAGCTTGTGGCTGCCAGAAGTCTGTGAACCTGGATGGAGGGTTGTGGGTGCTCTAGGGTGCTGGATTGGGCCCATGGGGAGAAGGGAGAGGGGACCTACTGGCTAATGGAAAATGGAGTGGCAGAGGGCAAGTGCCCTGATGCTTGCTGTAGCTAGAACCACCTCTCTACATGTGCTGTACCTGCCCCTAAAATACATAGACCCTGGGCCATACCTGCCCCAACACCGCACACAATCTTTGTGGTCTGCCCTCCCACCCCCCATCCACACACATTTCCTCAGCAACCTTGCTCACTGAGCACCAGGAGTGCCCCGTGGGCTCCAGTGCAGATGAGCAGATAACTGGGCAGGAGCTACACCCAGAGGCACCACATGAGGGGGCTCAAACCTAAGTGCAATGGGCCATGGCTCAACAGCTTCCAGCACAGGGTGATGGGGGGCATGTGTGCTTGGCCTCAAAGGAGAGGGAGGGTTTAGATACAAAGAAACTGAGTGGGGGTCACTTCTGATGGAGGAAAAGGCATGAGTCAAACCTGGAGATAGAGACTTTAGGAAAGTATAGGTAGCATCGAAGGCATCAAGTTTCAGTCTCGGGAATATGAACCAAGGTGCATGGTCACCTTCCTGTTGTTTGATATGTGCTATGAGCATGCAGTGGACACACCAACTCCTCACACTCACTGTTTAGTAGAGTTTCTGAGGTGAAGCTTGTTATCGAGGAAAGGAGTAGGATGGGGTAGAGGGAAGCAGTGAGACAGAGATGGGGCAGAGGGCTTCTCCTCTCTGTCTGGATCTGGTAGCAGGACAGTGCCTCCGCATGAGGAGAGTCAGGCTGTTCTGAGTGCTGGTGGCTTTCACACTGAGAAATGCCCCGGGTTACTACCCTGCTCAGGCTCTAGAATGTCTACCGGGCTAAGGGGAATCTAGAGAAGGAACTGCTCACACCACAGGCAGAAGAGAGGATCACGGCATAGAAGCCACAGTGGAGCCTTCTGGTAGACAGAGCCAGCAGTACCCACCCGCACAGCCAGCCTCACCTCCCCACAAGGACCTCTCTTCCTAGGGCTGAACTTTGGAAGCCCTGTGTTTGGCACGAACCCAGCTGGAGGATAGTTTCCCTAGGGAGGGAAGGGGGAGATGATAATGTAAAGGACTTGGAAATGCTCCAAATGTGGGCTAGTTCCAGCTCCAAACACAATGAAACTACCCTAAAACTCAGGGGTCATGGTAAAAGAATCAAAGAGTCAGCTGGTCCCTTACTCCCATGTCCATCACGGGGGGAACCAGGGCCTCTCTGGGAGCCAGAAACCTTTTCTTTATGTGTGTATGGTCCTGAGGATTGAAACCAGGGCCTCTGCACTGAGCTACCTTCCTAGCCCTTTTTTGAGACATGGTCTCTTTAAGTCACTAAATTGAGCAGGCCGTGCTTGAACTTATGACTCTCTCGCCTCAGTCTCCTGAAGTGCTGGTATTATTGCTTTGTACTATCACACCCAGCTCAGAAATATTCTTGATAGCAGATCAGCAATTCCCATGAAGTGTCTGGAACAGAGGAGCCTCATGAATGTAAGACCTTGAGTGCCCCAGGCCAATGCAGAGGCCAGGGGATGACCTGGGGATTTGCTGTCTGGGCCACGTTTAAGGTCAGAGACAGGGTCAGAACATTTGCCGACCTGAAAGCAGCCTTCACCACAGACTCCCCCTGGGATGGGCAGGCACCAAGAAGCTGATACTGTCGGAGTGTCCTGGTTTCCATGGGCTCAGCAACTAGGGTGCTCTGGGAGTAACCAAGTGGGCCCTCTGGGCACACAACAGCCGCTCATGCACTTGGTGAGGCAGAGAGGGTTCTCAGGAGCCTTCACATCCCCAGGGAACTGATCAGAGCAAGTTTCTATGACTGACCTGGACTCCAGGTGACCCATCCAAGGAACAGACTCACATGGGAGGCCACCTGAGCAGCTGGAAACAAGCTAAAGGTCAGTTACTGCAAAGCTGACTGAGGGCTGGAGGGTGGGAGAGGGGCACTGAGAGCTAGAAATGGTGGAAATGAATGGATCTGTTAAAAGGAAGGGGTGGGATTGGTGATGTTGAGTGGTGTCAGTGGAAAGGTCAAGGGAAAAGGAAGTGAGGCTGGAGGAGAGATGTGAGGAAAGCCTGTCGGGAGCCCCTAGAAGAAGGGTTGCCAAGGGCTGCACCTCACATAGCAGGAGAAGTGTGGCTGGCAGGGTCAGGAGCTATAAAGATTTCACAAAGGACAGGGTTTGGCCCCATAAGGGCACTGCAACTTTTGAGGCAACACTTTGGGTGGAGAGGTGGGGGTTAAAACCTCCGGCAAGAGTAAGACTGAGTGGGTGATGAGCTGAAGGAGGAGGAGCTGCAGCAGTAGAGGTGAAATGAAGGAGAGTGAAGATGCAGGCAAGGCATAGAAGGCTGTATTCAGGCTCAGGGAGAGCTCAGACTCAGTCGGGAGTGGCAGCTGCAGGTGACGAGAGTGGGCCAAGGGCCTAGGGATCCGAGGTGGTGGGGGCAAGCTTTAGAGAGTGTGGCATGAGAGGAAGCCACAAGGGCAGTGGCTCCTTGTCTTTTTGGTGGGCAAGGGCTTAAAGAATGTGACAAAAATGTGGCCACCAGGAAGACACGATGGGTGACTGAGACTTCTGTCTGGAAAGCAGGCTGCCACGAGGTGGAGGCCATCACACACACCTGCCCAGTCCTTTTCTGGTGCACACACAGGCAGCCTTGCACACCCCACTCCACCTGGCACCACTCCACTGGCCTGCACGCCCCCCCCTCCCCCCCACCCTGGCCTTCAGTACCAATCTCTGGCAGCTCCGATTCGCTGCTCTCGATCTCCCGCTGGCCTATGTAGAACCAGATGCAGGCCACCCAGTGGGCGAGCAGGGCAAACACGGCCATGAGCAGGGTCAACACCACGGCGCTGTACTGTGAGTAGCGGTCCAGCCGCGGCAGCAGGCGCAGCAGGCGCAGCAGGCGTACAGTTTTCAGCAGGTGAGCCCCAAAGTACTGAGATGGGGGAAGGAGGTCATCTCAGGCAGGCTCTGCCAGTTCCAGCCCAAAGCCCACCCACCCAGCCCAGCCACACTGACCACATTGACCTTGAAGGCATGTAGCAGGTCAAAGGGCAGCGCTGCGATGACATCCAGCAGGAACCAGGTGGTGACGTAGTGGAGGCAAATGGACTTCGGGGCGAACACCACCTGGCCCGATTTGGATACGAAGGTAGTGCGGAAATTCAGGACAATATCTGTGGGGAATCCGGGTGGGAGTTAGTGTGTGGTTGGAAGTCACACTTTACTATTGGGCACCAGGTCAGTACTTAGTGGTGTCCCAGGCCCCTTCATACACTGCCTGACCTGTCACAGAAATTTTAGCAGGCACACACCGTTATGCTTCTTTTATGGAAGGAGAAACGGAAGCTTGAAAAGGCTGTGACTGGTGCAAGGTCCTTTAACACATTAGAGTAGAAACACATTTGGAGTCTAGTTCTGATTTCAAAGCTTATGGGTCACAAAAGGGACAAACAGGGAAAGGAAGAGGGGCACTTGCAGCCATGCAGACAATTCCCATTGGGCCTGAGGGCGCCTGGCCTGGGCAGGGCAGAGGACACAGATGCACGTACCAAGGATGAAGAGGACCTCCACGGCCAGGTCACAGACGCTGGGTGGGCCACGGGCGGTGCTGGGCTCCCGGGCTGTGCTCACACACACACTGTAGGGCACAGTGACAGCCACATAGAGCGTGGCAAGCAGGATGAAGCCATCCCAGGTGGCTCTTAGCGCCCCACAGTGCAGCAGGATGAAGGGTGACTTCCGGATAGCAGCAACTTTATACTCAGGCAAGTTTGGCTTCTCTCCAAACACTCCCTGAGCGAGGCAGGGCAGGTCCAGGCAGGGAGGAAATGATATCAGCAAAGGTTGAGTCTGGATAGTGTCCAGGACAGATGTTCCCCTCCTTTCTCTCTCTATACTCTCAATATCTGATATAGGCATAGAGGTCCCCACTTTATAGATAATAAAACCGAGGATCAGAGAGATCAAATGACTTAGCCGAGCACTTAGGGCAAGAGTTAGGATCAAACTAAGGCCAAGACTCTTCTATGCCTCTGATGGATCAAACATGAGAGATTCCCTCCCCCGATCCCAACCCTCAAAGTGCTGGTGAGGCCTGGCGGTGGCTCCCTGGACATTTTGTTTCCCCCCTTTCACTTGCCTCTACATTGTCCCCAACCCCAACACACACTCTAGTTCTCAATCCACCTTATTGAGTTTGTGCTTGCCCTTGGGCTGCTTCTGCAAGTGCCCAGACAGGTGGTAGAGCACAGCCCGGCTCCGCCGCCGGTTGGCATTAAAGCCTTTGGATCCTGCCCGGCCATATCGGCGCCGGCCACCACCTGCAAAAGAGACTCATGAAGATGGTGGGGTGCATGTCTACACACCTCAACACAGGGTCCTGGGGGAAGGCATCAGTTGCTGGGCTGTGAACTGGTACAGCTCACTGTCCATTTTGTCTGTTGAGTTGGGGCTCTGGATTCCTCACTTCCTGGGGTTACCTGCCAACCTCAGGAAGGAAGAGTTCTAGGGGTGCTTATGGATAATACTCCCAGAGCCTACTTCCAGAAGAAGGTTTGGTCTAGGCAGCGGAGAAGAGGATGGCCATAGGGAAAAGTCGAGGCGACAGTGTTTGGACAAGGGGCACAGGGGAGGCAGAATTTGTAAAGGCTATCAGAAGAGAGATATGGGAGATCAGGGGGGCCCAGGATCCATGTGCAGGGATCAGGGGGTGACACTGAAGACTGAGATCACAGGGAAGAAGACCCAGTCCTGGGGAAGAGGCAAGAACAGGGTACCCCCAGCATTCCCAGATAGCAAAGGGGCCTTGGAGTAGCATCTGATGTCAGCTCTGATTTGCCCAAAGGCCTGCCCCAGCCTTGGAGGGTATAAGAGAGGAAAGACTCAAGAACTTAAAAAGAGAACTTTGGCTGGGGCTTCCCAGTCAAGTGTGCTGCAGGGAAAAGGAACCAGGTGGGCCTGTGCTCAACCCTATTAAGTGGTGGGAAAGGAGTGCTTCACAGGCTCTGGTGGAATGTGTTTACTTTCAGTTTCTTAGTAAAGTTGACTTGAAAAGTTCAACTTTGTCTCAGATGGCCTTTCAGTCAGCCAGAGAGGGACTCAAAGATGAGCACAAGGGAGGGGGACCCACAAGCCCAATCTGGGTGCCAAAGTCTTCCCCAGGCCTGGGGTATTCAACCCTCAGCCAAAGCCACCAAATCAATGCCCATGGGCATACCCACCTCTCTCCTTCCAGTTGTCGGGACCCCCTCGATTCTTGGTGTCACTGATGTCCTTGTGAGAGACCAGAAAGAGGGCCACCTCTCCTTTCTCATTCTTTATGGGTATCACATCCAGGAGACACCAGAATGGGAGCCCTGGGCACAAAGACAGACTCAGCCCACCTTCCATGCTTGACCCTGCCCAAGATGAAAGAGGCCCTGCTCCACTGACATTCCAGGTAAGACACAAACAGGAACAGGGCTTCTAGGGGGAGGGAGCAGCAGGCTGGGTCTGTAGGAAAGGGTTTGATGGAGGGATTAGCGAACAAGAGCAGATAAGACTGTCAAGTCAAGATTTGTCTTACTGAGACAGGAGTGCTTTTCTGCTGGATGTGGGAAACCCAACACTGGAAATGAGTGGAGGCTGAAACTAGTGTGAGATGAGTAGTGAGGAGCCCAGGACAAGAGGTGGGGTAGAGAAAGGGGATAGAAGGGTAGATGGGTGCATGGAAAGACTGCAAGGAAAAGGAGAGGCAGTGGTGGGGCAGGTTCCCAGCTGGGTGAGACTGCAGGTGAGCTGGCAAGGTGGCTCCTCACCGCTCTTCCGGTACAGAATCAGTTCCGCCTTGAATTCCTTGTGCTCATCCAGGGCCTTGCGGATCTGTTGTCGGACGAGCTCACTGGTGTCTGGCCCATAAAGGAAGGAGCAGGCACAGCCCCGCTGCATGACCTCAGCCCGGGAGAAGCCCGTGAGGTCACAGAAGCCATCAGAGCAGTAGACCACAGGGAAGAGCCCTGCCACCTGGGCGTTGCCCAGCACAAAGTTACTATCTGCAAGAGAGCACCTTTCAGAGGTGGCACGGGGTGAAGGGATGGGTACCAACCACCCCTGCTTTCCCAAAGCCTTGCAACAAAAGGATGGGTTTCACAAATGCCAGGACTCTTGTGTGTGTGTGCCAGGTGGGAGCTATTTATGAATGGGACTCAAGTGTGTCACCTGCATCAACGCCCTGCAAGTGCCCGCTGCTAGCTACATGTGTATGAGCACATTTTAGAACCAGCACATGTGAATAGCACTGTGTCCTCTGGGCTCTGTTCTGAGCAGCTTGGGGTAAGGGGTAGGGTTGAGGGTGTCCAAAGGGCTGCATCACCTGCTCTAGGTTGGCCTCAGCCCCACTGCTACTTCTGCCAAGTTCACCCACCAGTCAGGTAACCAGGCTGGCTGGCTGGTGCCTCCTACTGGAACGGACCTGGAGTAGGAGGCAACCCAGCTCACTGTCAGTCTGGCCCTCTGAGTTTCTGCCCTAGCTGCCTGACTTGGCTCAGGACTTAGTAAATGTGATCAAGAATGAGGGGTACAAGAACAGTGGCTGAACACCAGAGCCTGAGCACGTAATTGGGGAGTGGGGTCCACTGAATCAGTGTGCTGCCAGAGCCAAGCACCCTGGCAAAGCAGATGGAGGAGCCAGTGAGGAGCTCCCACACCTTATCAAGAACCAGGGGGCCGGGGATACAGCTCAGTGGCACAAAGCGTCTGCCTGGCATGCGAGAGGTCATACGTTCAATCTCCCATACCAAAAAAAAAAAAAAAAGGAACTGGAGACCACAGAGCATGCTAGGCAGAGAGCACCCCACTGTGGGTGAGTGGGGAGGGAGAAGGAAGAGGAAGAGGAGGGGGAGGGATCTGGCTCTCCTGTTTCCCTGTGCTCAAAGCCCTAGTGACCCAGGATCCAGAAGTTCACGAGGCCTTTTCCAAATTTTCCCAGTCCTGGTGGGAGTCTCCAAGCCCATCTTCTTGGGGTCTGGACGTGATTCCCAGGGTGGGTGGGTTTAGGCTGTTAGGTGGGCTTGGACACTGATACTTTCCTGAGTTCCACCTACTGTGTCTCTGTTTGCAAACCTCTTCTCTAGACCTGCATTTTGAGCCTTTCCCGGCTGATAGGGAGCAGACTCCTGGGCCTCACCGCACCCAGCACCCCTCCAGTCCGAGGGTAGTCCTTGCAACAGAGCTAGATGCCATGATAAGATGGGTTAGACTGATTAGGTCTAGGTTTGCGCCCCCAGGAACAGGTCCCACACCCAGGGCATCTAGCCATGTTGCTTTGCAGGTTGCTGTGTAGACCCTGAGCCCTTAGGAGAAACGGCGCCTGGAAGGAAACGACGGTCCCAGCTTCTGAGGGGTGAAAGGTGAGAACCAACGGATTCACCGACAAGTGTGGGCTCAGGACCAGCGGGGGCCCTGACAGGGAGTTAGGGGGAGGGCCTGACTCACGCGTGCCGTCGAAGCGCGTGGCGATGGTGTCCAGGAAGGTGTTCTGCGGCGCCAGGAGCCCCCGCATGGCCGGCATCTTAGGCGGCCAGGGCCGCCCGCCCCATCCCTCCGGGGCGCGGGGACTCAGCGCCGGGGGAGGGCGCCCGGTTCGGCCGCCCCCCGCCGGGCCCCGCGCCCCCTAGCGCAGCCGTCGGGGGTCAATGCCCAGCCAGGGTTCGCGGGCCCCGACAGCCGCCGGCGGGAGAGCGGGCGTCCGCGCCGTCGGGGCCCGGAGCATGGCGCGCGGCCCCTCGCGCCCTCGCCTCCCACGAATCCCTGGTTCCAGGCTCCGAAGCCGCGGCGCTTTCGGCAGTTCTCCTCTGCCGGGGCAGCGGCAGCAGCTCCCGTTTCTGCTGCCGGGCGGCTCCCGCTTGGGCTCCGTTCGGCGCCGGGTCCCCGCAGCTCCCTCCGTCTGTCGGGGAGAAGCGGCAGCCTCCCTCCCCACCTCCCGCGCCGCCGCCTGCACCGGGGTAACCATGGAGACCGGGCACACCCAGTCAGGGCCGCCTCCTTAAAGGGACAGGCCTCCTGCCGAGGGATCCCCCTCCCCTCGGGACCTGTGGGGGGGGCAGGGGCGGTCAGGGGCGGCCGCTGTCCCCCTATCCCCGCCTCGCGGGCCGCGGTGGCCGCCCCAGGCCGCTAACCGCCCCTCGGAGAACGACGGCACGGTCGTCTCGGGCTGACTCAGCCTCAGCTGCAGGGGCGAGGCGTCTTCTCTGCAGCTCAGGGGCTCTCCGAGAGCGGCCTGGCAGCCTATCCTCCCCCCCCCAGAGGGATAGGAGGAGGGCTCGAGGCGGGGGTGTTTGTAGAAGATGCAAACCATTTTCCTCCGAGGAAAAATGTCATGGGAAAGGGACTGGCGACCAGGCGGCGGTGAAGGCCCGGTAGTGGGCAGAGGGGTCCGACTGCACAGCGAAACTTTACAGGAGAGGGGAGGGGCTTCTGCGCACAGCCTCGGGCAGTCCCAGCTTTTACGCCTCAGCCTGACCCCCGGGAAAATGGATGGAGCGGCTGCCACCGGGAGATGCGACTGCAAGCAGGACCTGTGAGGAAACTGGAGGGTGGGTAGCCTAGGAGTAGGGTCCGCACGCTTTACGTGTGACCTCGGAGTGGAGAGGGCGTGCGGTGGAGCCCTAGGACCCTCTAGGGTCCGCACGCTCTACGTGTGACCTCGGAGTGGAGAGGGCGTGCGGTGGAGCCCTAGGACCCTCGTGTCGTCCCCGGTTTCTGTAGTCTCGGTCACCTGTATCGCTCGCCGGCCGCGTCGGGAGCACTAGAGGTCAGACGCAGGGAGGAACTTCCTAACCTTGTGCGCTCGGGCGGTGAGGAGGACGCCACCCGGCTCGCCACCCGCTTCAGTCCCTGAGCGCTCGACTGGGTACTGGACTGGAAGCTGCCGAGGGGGCTGCAGGAGCCGCCGCCTCCCCCGAAGGGTGGGGAGCAGGGGCCGTCTCCTGTCCGTCTCCCGCGCAGTGCCCGCGGCCTCGCCTGCCAGCGCCGCTCCTCCTCCCTCCCACGATTTGCCAGCGAGCGCGGCTACCGCCCGCGCCCGAGAAGCCGCCGGGGCCAAAACAGTAATTTGTTCTTCAACTAGAGAAACTGGAAGCTGAGCACCCAGCCCTGGAGGAGACACACCCACAGCCACCGGTGTCGGAAAAGTGTCCCCCGTTCCACCTACCCATCTTCAGTGAGGAAAGCCAAAGCCCAGGGCACCTGTATTTAAATGAGCTGGTGCTTTGGGAAGAAAGGAAGCGCTACCCTCCCCCAGTCCTCTGAATGCTAGGATCCGGCTCATAGCAAAAGCGGTGAACCTAAGGGATTCGCAGATCACGCTCCCATCCGCGGTCCGCGGCTGTAAAGTAACCCCTCCCCCGGTCATGGTCATCTCTACTCCTCCGCGGAACAGGTCAAGCATTCTGCCACGC
This sequence comes from Dasyprocta punctata, assembly GCA_004363535.1. Taxonomy (NCBI): domain Eukaryota; kingdom Metazoa; phylum Chordata; class Mammalia; order Rodentia; family Dasyproctidae; genus Dasyprocta; species Dasyprocta punctata. The sequence goes on along the minus strand of RJWM01000127.1, from coordinate 65,920 downwards.
AGTAGGGCGTTCTCTGAGTCAGCTCACAGAGACCTAGTGAAGCTGAAACCGCCCACCTGCTGGGGAACCAGGCTACCACGGTTTGAATGCTGCTCTGCCACTTGCTGTCTGGGTGATTTTTTAAAAGGAACGATATTAGCCTTTCTGTGCCTATTTTCACGTTTGCTAAATGGGGACCATGTCAGAGAATTATTGGAATTAAGTGAAAACCTGTAAAGAACCTAGAATGGTGGGTGACATGAAAAGATGTATCTGAGTTTGACTCTCATATAGAAGTCATGTGAATAGCCTGGGTTTCTCCACTTCACAAAGGAGAAACCAAGGGGAAAGGGGTGATGCTCAAGGTAACAAAGTTGGTAAATGGCAGGGCCAGGACGTCAACCCTGACAGTCACCGAACTCAGTCCAGATTCTGCTTCCCTCCAGCACAGCTGCCAGAGACTGTGTGATGCAGAGTACTGGTAACCCGGGGTTGTGTGTCAAGCCCTCCTGGTCCCAGACTCTCCCCCATAAGGTATTTAGATTTTCTGGCTCCAGCTCACCTGCCTGGTTTTGGGGACTAAAGCAAACCAGACACTGGGCCAGAGTGCGCAGTGGGTAGGTGGAATGGCTGGGGTGCCCTTAAGAGTTGCACTGGCTTTCATTTTTTGAACATTAACTGTGCCAAGCACTGTGCTAAGTGCTTTACTTGGATTATCTCATTAATTTTCAGAATAACCATGGGTAGTTACTATTATAACTGCTAGTACAAGGAAAACAGTTAAGCACTTGGTCCAAGATGCACTGCCTCTAATAGCAGCTCCAAGCATAATGCTTGTGTGGCTGTTTTTGGTGTTTTCGCCTCCAATTCCAGAAGATACACTGGTATTTACTAAGTGTTATCATTTTTATCCAGAATGAAACAGCAGTTTGCTTGGTCTTTAACCACTCCTCCCCCCAATCCCTCAAAGACTGTGTGTGACTGTGTAGTCAGAATGAGGGTGCAGCCACCTGGCCTTTCCCTTTAGATGACCTGTTGAGGTGGAGCTCTTGGCCACTCTTCTGTCTTCACCTTTACCAGCCTCTCACATTTTCCTGCTTAGGCCTGGCATTTGTGTTTATATAGGTTTCCTCAACTCTTTGTAATCAATTACTGACCTTCTTCCACTCATCCCCAAAATACATTTTACACATGAAGGGGTAAAAACTTGCTATTAGGAGACTTGAGGCTGGGAACTGGAGAAGAATTGAAAATAGAATCGAGCACTAGGAGGTCGGGACCACTGCCATCCTTGTTGTGTTTTCTTTTCCCCTTCCTTCAATTCTGAACTCATCTGGGGCCATGGTAGGGAGTCACAGCGGGAGGAGAAGGCTGAGCGGGAGCCCAGTTCAGAGACAGCTCAAAGCCTTTATCAACAAGAAAAAACTCAGGAGGCTGCATTTTGGAGCTACCGTGGGAGGCCCGTGGGAGTATTATCTACAAAAAGGAACAAGGAGAGAGAGCAGGGAAGAACAGAGCAAGGAAAAAAAAAATACCGATCAAGACACAAAAGAGAAAACCTCCTCCCATCCACAAAGCGCAGGCTGAGTCAGGCACTGTGTGCAGGGAGTAGGAACAGGTGGCTGTCGAGGAACAGATCCCTGGGGCTCCTCCCCCCTTCCCACTCTCTCCACCCTCCTTTTTGGAGGTCCCTAGGCCTGCTCAGCATCTGGCTCCCTGCCAACATAGCCAGGCTCTGATTCCTAGGTTGTATAATGGTGGGGAAAACCTTGGGCTTTCAAAGTCAGACATTCTGGGTTCAAGCTCTACCACTGACCAGTGTGACCCTGGGTGGAGTGAGGATACTGTATCTTTTTTTTTTTTTTTTTTTTTTGCGGCACTGGGGATTGAACTCACAACCTTGCGCTTGCCAGGGCAGGCACTTAAGCAGCTGAGCCAAACTCCCCAGCCCTGGTTTTTTGAGGCAGGGTCGCACTATGTAGCTCAGCCGCCCTTGCGCTCGCGTTGTAGCCCAAGCCGGCCTCGAACTCTCAACGCTCCACCTACCTCAGCCTCCCAAGTGCTGGGATTAAAGGCGTGCGCCACCACGCCCGGCTAATATACTGTATCTTGAAGTGCATCAGTTCTTTCATTTGTGACATGAATTTTAGCAACTGTTATTTCAAAGTCCCCTTGGACTTGTGTGCTGGGACGAGGGAAATAAGCTCAGGATGAAGCCTCCCAGAAGATTCCTTATCTCCATCAAAACATTTGGGAATTCCTTGAGATCATCAGTCCTTGGCTATCCTTTGGCTGTCTCATTCTTTAGCTAAAATGTGAGTGGACCACAGTAAACATTTACACAAGGGAATCCTGAGAGGTACAGTTTTACTTGTAGCTGACACTTTTTTTTTTTTTTGGTGACAGGGTTTCACTATGTAGTTCAGGCTGGCCATGCACTCGCTATGTAGCTCAGACTGGCCTCAAACTTCACAGCAATCCTCCTGGTTCAGCTTCAGACTGACATAGTGCAATGCTAGGAATAGAGAAACCAGATTTGACCAGGTTGATAGCAGTTTGCTCCTGTCCCATGCTGTAGGAATGCTGTCCTGTCCTTTGGTGAAAAGCCCCTCAAAAGGGAACAAACAGCATCCTCACTTAGATGGGTGGCCAGATAGTGCCCTGCAATGACCACCCATTGTCAACAACCTGGATATCACCTGCAGGATGATCACTGCACCTCAGTAAAAGCAGGAGCTGGTAAGGGATGGGCGTGTGACCTCCTATGAAATCTTATTCCCTCAATCTGTGTGTTCTAGTAGTACCATAAAGCAGGTTTGTTTAAAATCAAGTTGTAGAGAAAGCTTAACTGGGTTAATTTGGAGAGCCATAAAAGGAGACCTGCCTTTTTCTGGAGGAATCAGGAGTGGGTGGTTTTTGTTCTTGCTGTTTTGACGGCATCGAAGGGGCAGGTGGGCAGAACAGTTGTGCTGGTGATGCTAAGTGAGTTTTCTCACCCAGAAACAGCTTTGGATAGGCTTTCCTCCTTGATCATGGTAGGTAAGCTCCCACAACACCTGTATGGAAAAGAGTCTTTGGCTTTTCCTTGGGGAGCGGTAGCCCTGGTGTCACTCCTGCAGACTGCTGTCACAGTGACTGCTTACTAAGGTCAGCTCCAACACCCAGCCTGCCCCACCTACACAGCTGTGAACTGGGTGAGGCTCCCTGACAGGTAGGGCAGGGACAAGATGGTATAATGCCACCATGCTAGAGGGATGTGTACTTTAGGAGAAAAGCTACAGATGGGAGAGGGTAACCACATTTCTGATTTCCTCTTTGATGAATAAGGTCTGCTAAGGATGCAGGCATAGGAAGACTTCTTTCACATGGTTATTAACAGGACAGGAGAGACAGAGAAGCACAGGATAGGTAAGTGAATATTCAGCTTCTCACAGGCTTGGACACTCCGGGTATTGTTCTGCAGCACCTGACCAGATACTCCTAGACTGCTGCTCTTGTCTCTACTACTCAGAATAGCTTCAAAGATGTGATGTTACTTGCCCAAGGTCAGCAGGTCACATAGAATTAAAATCCAAATCCTGGGCCTTTCTACTCTGCCATAAGCCCTGGGTACCAGGCAAAGATTCTGTGATTGAGGAAAAAACTAGAATCATTTGATTTGGCCTCAGAACTCAGAGGACTTCATCTCCTAGGAATTTATCCTACAGATGCACTCTCACAAGTGAGGAATGACAAATGACACATGTGCTGTTCATTGCAGCAATATTTGTAATAGCAAAACACTGAAAACCACCATTAGGGACTGGTTTAATTATAACAAATTTACACAATGGAATACTACACAGGTACCTCAGTGTTGGAAGGAAAGAATGTATCCAAGTGGCCATAAGAAAGCTTAATTAATTGTATTATCAGTTTAATTAATTTAGTTGTTCTGGCCACCATCATTAGGGGCCAGTATCCTGAATTCACTGGTTTACAATGGTGATAAAATCATTCTTTGTAGTCAGGCCTGGTGGTATGATCCCAACTCTCTGTGAGACTAAAGTAGGAGGATCATAGCAACTCAGTGAGACAGTCTCAAAAAAAACATTTAAATTAAATTAAAAAACAAACAAAAAAAAGGGGCCAGGGATGTAGCTCAGTGTGAAAGCCTTGCATTTATCCCAGCACCGCCCCCACTCCCCAGTTCCTTATATCAGCTAATGACCAGTGAGTACTGTTTTGGACAAGAAATATACTGCCATACAGATACAATCCTCACTAGGTGAGAGGAACCCTGTAAGTCAGACAAGATAAACTCCCATTGTGGTAAGTCTGGTATTAGGGTTTCCAAGTATATACTGCTCTCCTGAGCTTCTCCAAGAGTATATAGGTTAGTTCTCAGATTGATGATCACGTATGCCAGATTTACTAGGTCACTCCTAACCTCAGGTAATTTATTCTCTTCCCCCATCCATACTCCATACTCACAAAACTGTACCCTGGCCTGGGAATACACTCTGCTGTAGCTCTAGCTTAGGCCCAGGACTCAGCCACTTGGCAATACTTCCTCCACCACATTCCAGACAGTTCATACAACAATGTCCCACCGTATTACTTATCTGTGTGTCTCAGCAGCCCATATATTTGGGAATGCCAGGGAGTGAACCCAGGGCTTCATGTATGCACTCTACTATTGAGCTATGTCTGCAACTCCTACGCCAGTTTATCAGCTACCCAGTCTGGAATTGCTTTAGTTCTCTCTCTCTCTTAGTTTTCAGCTCAGTGACTGTATAATGCACCCCCCCGACACACAATGGTGCTAAGAATGTAAATCTGTGCAACTTCATCAATGATAAGGAATGCTTATATCAATCACCATATAACCCAGCAATTCTACTCCTAAGAATTTATCCTACAGATACACTCTCACAAATAAGGAATGATATGTGTACTGTTCACCACAGCCGCATAATACCAAAAAACTGAAAACCATCATTAGGGACTGGTTAAACTAATTAGGACAAATGAATACAGTGGAATACTATGTAGCCATTGAGAAAATAGATATCAACATGGAAGGAGGTATCAGTGGTACACATTCTTATACATACTTGTACTAGCACAGGAAATCTCCAGAGGGCCCAAAAAGAAGCTTAACAGTGGCTGCCCCATATGAGGGGACATAGTTTAGAACAGTACAAGGGTTTACTTTTCACCATATCCTTTGTAAACTATTCACTTTTTTTAAAAAAATGATTGTACATAATACTTTTCTAAAAAGCAAAAAGGACAATTTTAAAAAGCAAGCTGTATGCGTAAGATAATCTCTATTTATATAAGGAAAAAAACACATATTTTCATGTTTGGGTTTTAAGAAGTTCAGAAACTAGGGGACTTACCAGTGATTTCTTCTAGGGAGCAGGAAAAGGTTGGGGAGGATTCTTTACTTTCTTCCATCTACTCTTTTTTTTGATACTGGGTATTGAACCCAAAGCCTATCACTGAGCCATACCCCTAGTCTGTATTTTTTTTTTTTTTTTTTTTTTTTTTTTTTTTTTTTTTTTTTTTTTTTTGCGGCACCGGGGATTGAACTCACAGCCTTGCGCCTGCCAGAGCAGGTGCTTAAGCCACTGAGCCAAACTCCGGGCCCTGGTTTTTTGAGGCAGGGTCGCACTATGTAGCTCAGGTTGGCCTTGCGCCGCGTTGTAGCCCAAGCCGGCCTCGAACTCACAACGCTCCGCCTACCTCAGCCTCCCGAGTGCTGGGATTAAAGGCGTGCGCCACCACGCCCGGCTCCTAGTCTGTATTTTTAAAAAATTATTCTGTATTACAGTTTTAAGATGGGTATAAATTAGGGACCCAGAAAATATTTGTTCATAATAAAGTCAGGCATTTTCCCCCTAGCACTGGGGATTGAACCTAGAGCCCTGTACATGCTAGACAAGCACTCTACCACTGAGCTACAACCCCATCTCCCACTATGCTAATTTAAATTTTACCTATCAGGTTGCATATAACTGACAGAGAGCTAAACAACATTTTTTTTTTTTTTTGCTACCAGGGATCAAACTTTAACTTATGTCCTCATGCTTGCCATGCAGGCACTTGTGCCGCTGAGCTAAACCCCCAGCCCCAGAGCTAAACAACTTTTAAGTTCCATTCCTATCTCTAGGCAAGACATCTATAAAGTGAAATGGAAAATTAAAGAAAAATGATGGTTAGACAGGTCCTCTTTAAGCCAGGTGTGGTGGCGCATGCCTTTAATCCCAGCACTCGGGAGGCTGAGGTAGGAGGAGTGTTCTGAGTTCGAGGCTGCCTTGGGCTACAACGCGAGCCCAAGGCCGGCCTGAGCTACACAGTGCGACCCTGCTTCAAAAAACCAGGGCCGGGAATTTGGCTCAGTGACTTAAGCACCTGTCTGACAGGCACGAGGTTGTGAGTTCAATCCCAGGTGCCGCCAAAAAAAAAAAAAAAAAAAAAAAAAAAGAAGTCCTCTTTGAGAGTCAGAGCTAGCTTCTCAGGATATAGAACCTTCCTTCTCTTAGGAAGCAGAGAGATATTGTGGGCTGCACAAATCAAACTTAAAATAAAGCTGTCTTCTCTTCATTGAAGAAAAGTCAAGTGTGAAGGCAGGCAAAGTGGTCCACACCTGTCCCAGGTACTGTATACAGAAGGCTGAGGCAGGAGGGTCACACGTTTGAGCTTAGCCTAAGGAATTTACAACACCCTTTCTCAAAAAGAAAAAGAGGGAGAGACAGGGAGAGAGAGAGGGAGGGAAGGAGGGGGGGAGAGAGAGAGGTACCCCCCCAATAGTTGCAGAGGTAGCTCAGTGGCAAAGTGCCTATTTGACATTTAGTCCCTTAGGTAATAAGAAAAGAAGTCAAATAGACATGAGATCCTAAATATATTGGACACACTATTTAAAAAAATAAGCCTTGAGCAGGACGAGTGACATACGCCTATAATTCCAGCACGAAGGAGGATCACGAGTTTGAGGCCAGATAGGGTTCCATAGTGAATTCAAGGCCAGCCTGGACTACACAGTGAGACCCTATCTCAAACCAAACCAAACCAAACCAAACCAAACCAAACCACACCACACCAAGAAATTTGGTGTTGAGGACTGCAAAAAGGAAAAAAGAAGTTTAAAAACCTATATATTTGTGTGAATGACATTTATACTTTGAAAAAAGGTCTAGAAGGCTGCATGCTAAATTACTGAATCATTACCCCTGAGGAATAGAATAAGAAGATGGAAAATTTCCTTTTACATTTTTTATTACTTGGTATTTTAAACACTAATTTTATAATTCAAAACAAAATAGTTTAAAAAAACCAAATAATTTTCAGTTTTTATGGTTATAAAAAACTTGAAATATTTTTCTACAAGATTTTAATTTCAACTTCCAAGGAAGTTTTGACAATATGTGGCTTCCCGTATGGCTGGGTGGTTAAATAGTCTTGCCTCGATACAGGGATAGACCTCTTAATCCTTCAAGGTCACTTCAATCTCTGGATTTCCTATAAAGTATAGTAAGCAAGTATCAGGAAAGCAGTTTTTTCCTGACACTTGTGCAGGCTGATGGTGTTGGACAAATTCCCCAAAATGAGGCAAATGACTCCTCAGAAAATGGCTTTCCCAATATTCCTTGATGACTGGTTTCTTTACCAAAAGATAGGATGAACAGACAGTCTGTCTCTCTCTGTTCAATGAACCAGATCCCTGGCAGCTCAGCTTCAACCAAACAGCCAGGGGAAGCCCTGAGGCAGCTAAGTTCTGCATCATTGCCACTTAACAGTCTGGGCTGGGGGAACACATGCTGGAGGAAGGAAAGCGCTGCTGTTATTAAATTATAGAAAGTGGGGGTGGAGTGGGGTGGAAGGGTCTGGCACTAGTGCCACCTGTTACATGCAGGAGCTCAATTATACTGTTACATTCACTACTACTGTCAAGGGATAGGGGAAGGGGGTGCCAATATAACCTTTGGTTGCCTGGGGGGAATGGCTGGCAGTTGTGGTTTTTCTAAACTGGTGAGTTCTCCTTTGCAAAGTCACCATTCTCTATCCTACAAATCCCTTCCCACAATGAACAGCTGCATTTGCTCATGCTAGCTTTCACATTTTAATTTGGTCCTGAAGCTAAGCAGCAGTGGACAAATGACTCGGGAATCAGACACCCTCATTTAAGCACAGAACAAGCTGTCCGAGTGACTTCTACCCCATGAGGCCCGAAGGAAAACAGATAATGAAACAAAGTCACTTGCTGCTGTGAAGCAAATGTGGGAATTATTATACAGTTATTTTTATTTATTCATCTATAAAGATTGACTGCAGCAATTTTTGATGGGTTACAGATTAACACTAATTGCTATAAATTTGGTTCAGAATGAGAACAGGATTCTGGAAAGGGGGCAAACAACAAAAAATCTCCAAACACTGAAACAAAGAAATTTGTTTTTTACAACTTTTAAAAAACTTTAATTGAATATTAACTTTCCTATAGACTTCATTAGAGAGGTTTGCAGCCTAAGGTTGGCCTAAAGTAACAGTAAACAAGGCTTTGGACATTTTCAAGAAACTACGGGTTAAGTGATTATGCCAGGCAGGGAACTGAAACCCTGATTCAAGTGTCAAATCTCAGGCACATTCTGGGACAGAGGCAGATTGTCCAGTGTTTCCTTGTGTTCTCTTTTTCACCATTTCTCTTTTCTGGTTAACCCAGTATAATATACAATTCCCAGCCTGTAAAACTCTCGTTTAGAGGGGACCTGGCAGGCGTCCATACTGCAAAGGTGACAGGTTTATCTCTGACCCACTCCTCCTGAGACAGCCTCGATGGTGGGGGCTTGTTGGCTAAGGCCTCTTTGGGCAGATGGAAGACCTGGTGCAATGTTGCTTACCCTTGAGTGATTTCTGGTAGGAAAGACCAATCTAAATCAGCATATCATTGGGAAAAGTCAAGGGAAAAAGCACCTTCCCCTCCAAAAATGATAAAGAAGAAATAAAGAGAGAAGAAACCAAAAACATTTAGAATGGCACAAAAAGTGATATGCATAAACTTTTTTGTTATTAAACCTAACTACGTATTTCCTAAAGTCCAGTTATCATGTTGAATTGTGTGGGGCAGAGAAGTATCTGAAATTTTTCTCAAGAGTTCACAGCTTTGGGCTGAGAGGTCCGGGGTTTGCGTTGGGGGAGCCCCTTTCTGAATGAGGGTTTAGATGGGCTAGGCTCCATGGTGGCTCCAGTTCCATTGGTCCCTGCAGAATGAGCCTGGCCCTGTTCACTAGTGTTTCCTGGTGTTTGGGATGGAGCACTCTGATACCTGGACCCAGATGAATACCACGAACTATTTCTGTAATGACCCATACTATCATGTCGTCCTTGATTCGTAGGATCACTGGACTTCTGGCCTTGTGGCCTATAGCTTTGTCCTCGTCTGTTGCCCGGCAATACCTATGGATAAAAGAATACAATGTTCAAGGTACTTTGGCATTCTGGCCTCAGTTTAGTTTATGGAGTATTCTGAAAGCATAATTCCAGTATCTCACATCTGGAACTCAGAATTTTGTCAGCCAATCTGACGCAGCCACTGTATCACATTTAATGAATTTTCCACTAATCTTTCTGTGCCTTCACTCTTACGTTCTTTTCCACTACAGAGGAGTCTACCTCTCTTTAGACAGAAGCAGGAAGAAAGCTAACACAGAAGATAAAAAATTCTTTGGGTTGTTACAAGCTCTTAATTGGACATGCATCTTGAATGTCTGAACTTTGTAAATCATAAGGCATTTGTAAAGATAACGGAATATTTGAAATAATAAAATAAGCACCATTATGGTCTGCTTTGATACACAGCATGAAGCATAGGTTAAACCATGCTTCTGTGACATTTAGTACACCTGCACATTACAATCCAAAAAGTATATGGCTTATGGAATTTCTTTTTTGCCTTCCAATTCCAATGCCAAATCAGTCCTGAAGCATTACTGACAGCACTGACTTGCAGTGCTATTATTCTCCAAAACAAAGAATAGCAATTATATGTTATTCTTCCACTTTCTAGTTTGTTCTCTCCCCAAGGTTTATGTTTTCTTCCCCTGACATATTCACACTGAGCTTCTAAGGAATTACACTTTCAGATGCATGCTAGTAAACGGGCCACTTCCAGGGTTTTTACCTTGAGATGGGTGCATGATTCCCACTGTTACTAATTACCAAGCAATACTACCTACAAAAGTGAGGATTAGTGCCAAAAACCAAAAAACAAACAGCAGTTCTTGGCTACAAGAAATCTAAACTCTCTAATGCTTTGGAAAATCGTATCAAATGCTTTCTCAGGAACTACCTGGGACTGGAAATTGCAAAATAGGTATGGAATAGGAATAGAGGAAGGTAAGCCCAGCACACCTGTAATACTAGCATTCAGGTGGCTGAGGCAGGAGGATTGTCATTGAGTTTGAGGTCAGCCTGGGTTACATAGTCAGTTCCAGGCTAGCCTGAACTACATAGAGACCCTGTCTCAAACAACAGCAACAACAAAATTTTAAAGAATTCAAAAAAATAAAATAAAAGAGAGTAAGGTAATATTTAGCCATTACAGTACTTCCTGTTGGCTGACTGGGTATTGGATTCCAGGATTATATGGGTGCTTTTGATCATCTTAGACACATTACTGTTCTGATATGAACAGCAATGATTATGCAACAGCAAAAGACCAGATATAAAACAGTATCAGTTTTAGTATGCAGAGGTTGCTAGAATTCCAATATGAAAAATGTTCTTCTTGTTCATTAATTTTCCAGATAACCTATGTTCTTAAAGGAGTATCATTCTCCATGGAACCCAAGTCACTTAAAATATGTAACAGCATGCTATTCAAAACTAGCTGTAAGCCAGGCATGGTGGCACACACTTTTAATCCCAGCACTTGAGAGGCTGAGGCAGGAGGAGTGTTGTGAGTTCAAGGCCAGCTTGGGCTACAATGTGAGCAAGGCTGGCCTGAACCACATAGCACGACCCTGCCTCAAAAAAAATAGGGCCTCATACCTGGCAGGTGTGAGGTTGTGAGTTTGATCCCTGGTATTGGGGGTGGGGGGCAGAACTAGCTGTAAATGTATATATGCTAATATATCTATATATATCACACACACTTAAACTTTGACAATCAGGTGCCTTTTCTGTCTCACATGTTCAGTGTGGAAGCTAAATTACCTCCCGATGAGGCTGGCAGGGCCGGCTGCTGGAGTTTGCTGTGGCTGGAGGAGCTTCTTCTGATGCAGAATTTCTCTTATTAGCACCTGTAAGGCTGGGAGTAGAGGCACAGGTGGAAGAGGAAGCAGCAGAGGCATCATTTGGGCCACTCAAGGACACAGATATAACTGAGCTACAATGGGATCTGTTCGAATAGCTGTTTTTTGGGTGGGACACTGAAACAGAAATACAAGAAATATGTGGTCATATGATGGAAGAACAGTGGATAAAGTTTTTCCTATTTCTCCATTTTACAATGAGTAATTTAAGATAAAGAACTGTTTACTTGAATAGTTATAAAGAAAAACCTATAAAACGAGGGAAGAAAAATCTCTCTCCTGCCCTCTTCCTCTGCTGTCTCCAAACTCCCACTTCTTTATAAAGGAATTCTTAGAGACAGGAGAACAATTTAAAATCAAGTTACTCATCCCCACCCTTCCACCACCACTGACTAATGACTTCTTGGCATTTCCTACTACAGCACCTAAACTCCTGACTATAGCTCTAGCAGCTAAATAAGCCTGGGAACAATAGTACAGGCCATATGTTCAGTTTCCTATGCAAAGAACATACTAAAGTACAGACTTTGCAAAGAAAGAAAAAGGTAAACAAATCAAGTCTTTGCTAAATCCTTTTTTAAAAATTTGAATAATACAAGGTAAAAATCATCAAGATCAGTTTAATGTGAGTAAACTGGTCTTTACAACAAATGTGTATCTTGCCAAATTTCTTTCTGCAAAAATAACCCCAAAACCAAAATATCAATCTGTTATGGTTTGTGTCTAAATGTCTCCCCAAAGCCTTATGCACTTTTAGATGAGGCTTTTTCTGAGGTAGCTGAACCTACAGTTTATGACTGATTTGAAGTGCAATGCTGGGATTAAGGGTGCTAGGATTAAGGCTGGGTGATTGCTGGATCCGTCCACTGATTTGACTGGCACCACCCTAATCTCAGCAGTCTGGATAAGATAAAAGGGACAGAAAGAATCTTGTCTCCTCCCTTTTTTGCTCTTGTTGATTTTGCTGTCTTTCACCACCATGAACTACTGCCCTTCTGCCTTGGAGTCAGCCAACATGGACTGAAACCTCTACAAACTGTGAGCTAAATAAACCCTTCCCCTTTTTATTTTTAGTGTCAGGTATTTTGTCTCAGCAACAAGAAAAGTAACTAAGACACAACCTAAGTGAAAAATACTAATATTTTCAATTCAAAATGTTGTCAGAATTCAATGGTTTAAAACTACTTCCCAGACTTTTTTCTTTGCTTCAAGCCTGGAATAATGATGAGTTAACAATCAGGGTCCTAAGGCTTACATTTCACTTAAATGTTTTTTTTTCCTTCAGTGTGATTTTCTAACCTAGGGCCTCACACATATAGGCCTATGCTCTGAACTACATAGCCCCTGCCCCAACATTTCACTTTTATATGAAACAAAACACTGGAGCCAAGTTCAAAGCCTGGCTGACCACAAATTCTCACTCTGAGGCTCTGCAACCTCCACCATCTTTAATGCTGTGATTCAAGGGCCCACTAACCAGGTATGGTGGTGCATGCCTATAATCCTAGCACTCTAGTAGGCTGAAGCTGGAAGATTCCAAATTCAAGTCCAGCCTGGGCAATTTAGCAAGACTCTTTCCCAAAATAAAAAATTAAAAAAGGGCTAAGCATACAGTTTACTGTGAAGGCCTGGGATTCAATTCTTAGTACCACATACACATAGACACACACGGGCAAAGATACACACAAATGTACATGGGTGCACACAAAAGGACTATTATGTGCCAGGTAGGGCAAGTACTGTTATCTTTTTATCTCCATTTAAAGAAAAGTAAAGCGAGGTTCCAAGATATCAGTGTTCACGGAAGGATTCAAACTTGGTCTAATTCCAGAGTCCCAAGTTCTTTATGGTATATACCTCTTAACTCAGCAGAAAATAGTAGAAAAAGAGAATTTTATAACATGGAGCTGGTAAGTATCCTGAAGTTCAAAGTACACTCAAAATTACTTTTCACAAAAACAAGCCAATAGTCACTGAGGAGCTCAGTGGAGAGGCCAGTCAGCACATCAGTTGCTCATTAACAGTGGATAGCTGCACCGACCAGAATCTCTCGCCATCTCACCTTGTCCAAATGAATCAATGCTCTTCTTTAGAGTCTCCACATCACAAGTGAACCGGGCTACTCGTCCTAGATCCTCATCATATTTTCGTTCACTAACGAAGTGCTGGAGAAAGGGCAAATAAATGCCTGCAGGTTAGAAAAACACTGTACAGGGAAACTATAACTTACTATATACAGGGGCAATAGTGTTTTCTGTTTGTTTTTTGTGAGCAACTTTGAACTCACTATGTAGCCCAGGCTGGCCTTGAACTCATGGCATTCCTCCTGTCTCAGCATCCCGAGTGCTGGGAACATGCACCACCACTCCTGGCCTAGAAACAGCATTATTTTCCATTTTCTTCTTTTGACTGCTTCAAAGTTTACTAAGTGACTGTCACATTACCAATGCTGGGTGATCAAACAAATTCACTCATTCTCTCAAGGGCCAAAAGATAAGTTTGGAAATATTATGGAATGCTACATGATGGTCAAAGCCCAGTAGGTAAAATTAGAAACTGTAAGAAAGGAAAGAGGAGAGAAAATTTATAGTAGCAAACCAGCCTCCCACTATTGGCTATTCTCCATATTGTTACATTTATACAGAAGCAGAGGCGGCAAAGATGTTCATAAGCTATGACAATGATCCCATTTAGATAACTGGTTTGGTGTTCTTCAATAGGAACTTCTTTAGGAAAGCCACTTTATCTCTTTATAAAGCAGAATTTCATAGTCTTTGAAATAGAAACAATTTCTTTTTTTTTTTTTTTTTCTTTTGGTCTTTTTGAGACAGGGTCTCGCTATGCAGTTTGGGTTGGCCTTGAACTCACTTTGTAGCTCAGGCTGGTCTGGAACTTGTAACAATCCTCCTGCCTCAGGCTCCCGAGTGCTAGGATTACAGCCATGTGCCACCATGCCCGGTTTAGAAACAGTTTCTTTAGATGGAAAATCATTCATGTGAAAAGTCAACTTGCAAACAAGAAGCATTTATGCTGCAAGAGATTTAATCCTTTGAGCAGACTGAGTTGAGAAGTAATCAAACCCCTGGGTCAAAAACTATACTACAGAAATTGTGGAACTAGCCAGGTGTGGTGGTGCACACCTGTAATCCCAGCACTTGGGAGGCTGAAGCAGGTGGGTTGCTGCAGGTTATGAGGCCAGCCTGGGCTACAAAGTGAGCCTGAGCTGCATAGTGAGACCCTGTCTCAAAAAGACCAACCAAAGAAAGAAAGAAAGAAAGAAAGAAATTGTGGAACTAGAAATATTATCAGGAATAAAGTGCTTCTAGAGATCTATTTCAATAAAAAATGCCTAAGGTAGCTTGGAATCATTTTTTTCAGATGAAACATAAAAAAGTTAAGGGCCTAGATATAATCTGGAAGAATTGAACTCCTCAGCACAGTTCTCTTAACTGGGGGTGGTGTACTCCCACACTGAATGCATCAGAATCCTTGGGATGCATCCAGAAACGCTGACAGGGAAAGCAGAGAGAAAAATTACCTCCGGGCCTTGAAGTCCTAAAACTTCTGAGTGTACTGTGGCTAGGAAAGCATGAGAACCTCTTATAACAGAGTCTTCAGACACGTAATATCAGTGTGAGATTAATTCTGAAACAAATTCTAGGGTTTGCTGAGCCAAAGACATAATAGGAGTGACGGAAATAAAATGATCTGGAAATAAGACATTTAAATTGCACAGCACCCACTTCAGTACACTGAAAACATGCAGAAAAACAGAGCCTTAGTCAGCCTGCAGAAATATTTCTAGCAGCTTTTCAGCCACGTGGGAAGGGGAACAGATGAAGCCAATGAGAGCCAGAATTTTCATCTAATTCCAAAGGGGTTTCCGGTTTCTCCCAGATAATCAAATGAGACTGACTGGCATCAATAGGAGGAAGACATTCTATAAAGTTTTGTAATGTATTTTAATTAAACAGGAAATGGTAATTTAAAATTAATGTTGTTTAGGGCTGGATGTGGTGGCACACGCCTGTAATCCCAAGCACTCAGGAGGCTGTGTAGGAGGGCTGCTGTGAGTTCAAGGCCAGCCTTAAGCTATCTCAAAAAAGTGTGTGTGTGTGGTGTTGAGTACTTCACCCCAAAAGATTCTAAGTGGAAGGAGAGGTAAGTAACACTGTACAGGTTTGTGCTGAACACTGGCTCAGAGTGACAACGAGGACCCCTGAAATGTCCTAGATGAATTTCCACCTATGTTTATTTTACAAAAGCTGTTTTAAGTCTTTGCAGCAATGTTCCTATCAAATCTGGCAATGATGCATATGTGTTCAGAAGATCAGAGGCTGGTAGCGCATGCCTGTAATCCCAGCACTCGGGAGGCTGAGGCAGGAGGATCTTTTTGTGTTCGAGACCCGCCTGGGCTACAAAGTGAGCTCAAAGCCAGCCTGAACTGCATAGTGAGACCCTGTCTCAAAAAGACAGACAGACAGACAGACAGCAATAAATAAATAAATAAATAAGTATCAGAGGCCAAGGATTCAGGAGTACAAAAGGGCAACTTCCTTTGTTAATACAGCTCACTGCTCATAAACAACTCACCTTCAAGGTAACTAACCATGAACACCTCAACATCTCTTGGGTTTATGTGCTTAGTCTCACAGACACTGTTGTTTACATAGGAACTTGAAAGGTATAAAAGTAAGCTGGGTATGGTGTATACTCCTGTAATCTCTGCATACTCTGAAGGGCTGAGGCAGGAGGATCACAAATTTCAGTGAAGCCTGGACTTAAGGGATAGAGGGGCCAGGGATTTAGTTCAGCGGCATAAGTGCCTGCCTGGCAAGTGCAAGGTCATGAGTTCAATCCTCAGTACCAAAACAAAAACAACAAACAAACAAACAGGGATGGAGATATAGGCAGTGTGAAAACCCTGGGATCAATCTCTAGTACTACAATGAATAAATTTAAATACATAAACGGTATGAATGCTACATCCCAGTAATCTATAGATTATAACATAAACATTATCTCAAATTGTTAGGTTTTCCTATAAAATCAAATTTGAGGGCTGGGGATGTAGCTCAGGAGTAGCACACTTGCCTAGCCTATGTGAGACCTCAGGTTCATTTCCCAATATCCAGAAAAATAAAAATAAAAATAAATCAGAATTGACCAACAACTATCATATATTGAATGCCTGCTATGTGCCAAGCATTTTGCTAGGAACTAGGAATACAGTAGCTCCTGCCATGGTGAAATTCAGTCTAGCAGAGAATACAGGTTAATTAACGCATGTAAGGTTCTTACTGCTACGAAAGCCCAGCACAGGGAAGCCAAGGAAAGTGAGTAGGTCAAGAGTACTCAGAGGAAGAAAGTAGTGTCTGCGACAGAAGGGGACTACCGTGGACTGTAGCAGGGGGAACAGGAAGTGTCTGTGGCAAGGCCCAGCTGGTGCAGCTGGAGCCCAGAGGGCACAGGGAGTTTGGTATGAAAGAAGGATGACAGTAGAGCCAGCCCAGGAGAAGCCCTGCGGTCTATGTTAAGAATTTAGTGCACCAGTCCTTGTTACTCAGACACTTGGGAGGCTGCGGCAGGAGGATCACTGCAAGTTCAAGGCCAGCCTAGGCTACACAGTGAGTTCAGTGCCAGTCTTAACTACACAGTGGGCCCCTATCTCAAACCCCGATCCCGGTAATAAAAGAATTATAGTAAAACACTATAATTATCCTAAAAACACTGGAAGTTTGAAGCAAATTACTATAATATGAGGAACAGTCAGGTTGGCAGAGTGGAGCAGTGGTAATGTGGATGAAGAGAATCAGGTAAAATCCAAGCAACAGATGGTGGTAGCTGGATCACGAAGGTGGTGGTGGAGATGAAGAGAAAAGATCAGAACTGAGATGTAGTAGGAGGTCAAATGGACAGGGTCTGCTGATAGATTTAATGTGAGAAGTGGAGAAGTTTCCTAAGGTTTGCTTTTTTGTTGGTACTGGGGATCAAACTCACAACCTCACGCCTGCAAGGCAGGCGCTTAGGCCACTGAGCTAAATCCCTGGCCCTATTTTTTTTTTTGAGACAGTCTCACTGTGCAGTTCAGGCTGGCCTTGAACTCACTGTGTAACCCAGGCTGATCTTAAACTCACAATGATCCTCCTGCTGAGTGCTGGGATTAAAGGTGTGCGCCACCACACCCGGTTTCCTAAGGTTTTCATCTTGGACAACTGGGTAGATGACAGTACCATTTATATAAAGGAAGGGAACCTGGGAGAGGGTCCAGATTTAGAAGGGAAAGATCATGAATTCAATATATTACATATGGGCATGAACTATGGAGATTTGCTACTTTAGTCCCTGAGGGTAGGAAGAAAAGGCAGAGAGAAGGAAGTTCCACCTTGATATCAGCTCTGAGCTCAACCAATTGCTCCTCTGACATTCGCACAGCCACATCAGTCATCTTCTTTAGAAGCTCGGCTTTCTTTTGTCGGCTGAGTAATATTTCCACTGTAGAGGAAAAGGGAATATGCATCTTACATATCAGTTAAATAGGGTAAAGAAAAAAGTAGGAGTCTAAGCCTTACGGTCTGTGTTTGGACAGCCAAGGGCTCAGCTGTTCACCCATTCAGAAAATGAAAATACCAAAGGCCCAGGTTCCATGTTCTGGAGGGTCTCTGAACGTAGTTAAGCAGTAAATATTTTTTATGAATCACAGACTCATAAATCATTTGTCATTTTTCTTTCTCCTCAGTCAAAAACATTTTATCAGGAAGCACATAAATTAAGACAAAAATATATGCACATGGTAAAAATTCATCTAGAATAAACAGGTGTAAAATGGAAATAAGTGACCCTCCTACTTCTGATTTTGTGACCACATTCAAGAGGGAACTACTATTAATAATTCTTTACGCATACTTGCAAATACTTTCTATATTGACTGGTCAGCTTTAGGTTGCTGTGACAAAATACCTGACACACACAGGAGGAAGAGCTTATTTTGGCTCAATTTCAGAGGTTTCAATCCATAGCAGGCTGGCTCCAAATAGAACATCATGGTGGCAGAGGAAAGCTGTGGACCTCACGACAGCCAGATGCAGAGTGCACAGGAAGAACCAGAGAGGAAGGGACCAGGATTCAGATATAGTCTCTAAGGTCACAATCCCACCTACACAGAAGTATGCTTTCCTAATCTCCTAAGTGTCTCTCAAGCCAATCATGCTGACAATCAAGATTAACCATCACACTATGTATATTCAGCATACTGTGTATATCTCTCCCCTTCCTCACGAATATATTAAATACAGCATTCTTCCTTCAGTTTCTTTTCTTTTCCTTTCTTTTCTATTTTTTTATCTTTTAAAACGAAAGCATTTATTTTGAGTAATCGTTGAAATTCTCAAGATGAACTGGATGCTGCAACAGCTGCTCTCTTGGGTTTAGGTGTCGTTCCTTCACGGAATCCATACCTGAATCTGTGATATACAGTATTTAGGTGCCTCATTTGTCCAGTTTTGGTGGTATTTCATCTTTTAGCCTTTGCACTCCAGTTATACTTTCTCTTGCACTTGGCAGGGTAGCCACATTTGCCACTGATTTTCTGAAGGTGTTAGGCCTTAAAGCCACAGCAGTGGCACAATGTGTGCGTCTTATTATGATGCTCTTCAAAGGATGGCATTCCCTTCATCATCTTGCTTGTGCCACCAAGACCAAAGAGCCAGTTTCTTTTTGGTGACAGATTCTTGCTATGTAGCCCAGGCTGGCCCTGAACTCACAGAAATCCTCCTGCCTCAGCCTCCTGAGTGCTGGGATTATAGGCAAGCACCACCACACCTGGCCTTCCTTTATTTTAGTTATTTTTACTTCGATCTTGATGTTTATTCCTTATTCATACATCTGGGTCATCTCGATTCAGTAAACTACTACGTGGACACAACACAGTAATTTGTCACATTCCCTAATGATGGTTTCTTGGTTACTTTTCTCTTGTTGTTGAGACAGAATACCTGACGCACAAAATTAGGGAAGGGAAGGTTTATTTCTCAGTTTTTGGGGCTTTCAGTCCATACTCAGCTGGCTGCAAGGCAGGGTGGTGTGGCTCGCAGCCAGCAGTTCATGGCAGCCACAACAGCAAGGCATGAACCAGCAAGAGAGAAAAGTAACTAACACAGAATTTGGTACCAGAGGAGTGGGGTCACTGCTGTGTCTAAACCTGACCATCTGGTTCAAGAGCTTTTGGAAATGGCTTGTGGGAAGAGTTTGGAAAGATTCAGAGATGTCACCTGAAAAAGTGGCGCTGCAACAGCTTAGGCTGTTCTGTATGGGAGATTCTGGTCAGAGCTCAGGAGACCAGGTGGATAGAAAGCCTGTGGGTAAAGACCAGGCTCAGGAGGTTTCTGCTGGGAAGAAGGACTGCATTGGTTGTTGGACTTCATACGATGTGCATCATGGCTTGGCAGAAAGTTTCGTGTCCAGAGACTTTGCCTAAGACTAAGGTTAAGGGCAATGGACTGATTAATCTGGCAAAGGAAATTTCAAGGCAGTCTAATGCTGAGGCACTGGTATGGCTATTGTTGGGGGCTTTTAGCCAGATTTATGTTGTGAATCAAGAGCAAAGAGCCCAGCAGTGATTTAAAATGTAGTGAGTTTGGCCAGAAAGCTGTGGACTGTAAAGATAGAGCTGAGATTGTGATTGCTGAGAAGGAACAGGAAAATAAAAAAGACAGCCTGGGGGCATCATGGGAAGTGATGGTGGGTCTTCACCCTTTGCAGTCTCAAAGACTTTGCTTGGAGGAGAAAGCTGCAGAGCACCATGTTCCAGAATGGCAACAGAGGCCATGTGAGGTTCCAAGACAGCGGTGGCCATGTGAGGTTCCAAAGTGGTGGTGGCTGCACCAGGTTCCAGGATGGTGGTGACATAGAGAAGCTGTTCCTCACAATCAGGTTGAGAGTGCTCAGCAATCCAGGCACTGGACCCCTATAGCCAAGAGAAGAAAGCCTGGCTACTGCTCCAGCTGGCAGCAGACCTTGGCAGCAACCATGTGATGCTGGTTTTAGGCACATGAAGAATGCATGAGTTTTGAGGTTAAGGCAGCTTCCACTCTGATTTCAGAAGAAGGCCTGGGTGGCCAGGCAGTGTGCCCCTGAGAGGGCAGTGTGTGAATCTGCGAGTGTGAAGCCAAAGGTGCAGGGGAGAACCCAGAAGTTTGAAAAAGCCAGGGGCATTGATCATCCAAGGAAAGCTGCAAGAATTGAGCAGAGTGGGCCTAAGAGAGAAGCCATGGGAACTAAAACCACCGCAAGTGTCGCAGGGGTGGAATCACTCAAGCGTTTTGGAGCTTACAACCAGATTGCTTCAGGTGCTGAGCATGGAACTATAGGACTTAACGTTTGCCCTGCTGGATTTTGGACTTGTTTTGGTTGCAGTGTTTTGTATTCCCCTGTTTGTAACTTTTGGAATGGTAATATTTATCTTGTGCCATTGTGTGTTAGAAGTGTTTAACTTTGTTTTCACTTGTACAGGGGCTTGCAGCTAAGTTTGCCTTAGATCTCAGAGGAGACTTGGGACTTGGACTTTTCAGCAATGCTGAAACTGTTAGGACTTTGACAACTCTTGGAGATGGACTAAATGTCTTTTGCATAAAGGATGTACATGAGTCTTTGGGGGGCCAGGGGTGGAATGTTATGGTTTGTGTCTAGGTGGCCCCCCAAGCCTCATGCAGTCATGGAGGCAGCTATATCTAGCATTTGTGATTGGTTTGTTGTCTAGCATTGGGATTGGTGGTGTGAGTGGTGCACCCATGCAAGGCAGAGCCAGCATACAGTGTAAGGGCGGGAAGAAGTCTTGTCTTCTCTCTCTTGCCGGTTCATGCTCTGCTGTTTGCAGCAGCCATGAATGGCTGCCCCACCCCGCCACACTGCCTTGTAACCAGCTGAGTATGGACTGAAACCCCCAAGAACTGTAAGAAATAAACCTTCCCTTCCCTAATATTGGACGTCAGGTATTTTCTCTCAACAATGAGAGAAAAGTAACTAAGACAGGTAGGTATTTAGGTTATTACTCTCTGTGTGTGTGTGTGTTTCACTTTACATCCCAGGCTGGTCTCCAACTCCTGGACTCAAGTGATTTTTCCATCTCAGCCTGTCTAGTGTTGGAACTACATGAATGCACCACCACTCCTCACATGTTACACCCTTTAAAAAGGACCTTCTCTAGCATGCTACCTGATGTGGAACTCAGCTATAGCCATGGTAGACAACAGAAAAGAAAAAGAACTCCTGCAGACAATCAGCAAAAGAAATACTCCTAGGAAGCAGAAGCAGGGGATGTCAGATAAATCACCCGAAGAAACTTTATCACCAGGTCAGACTCAACTATTCTTGTTCAACACACACAATCACTTCTTTTCCAAGTGAGAATTTCTACTTAGAATTATTCTGTTCTTTCACTACCCGGAGGTGGGGGCATTTAGACACAACATTTACTCATGACATGCCAGGTCTAAACCTGATGAGTACCTGAAATTACTCAGAATACTTGGCCTTTCAGCCGAATATACTAACCAGATGTGAGACTTTCCAGATGCTGCCATTTAGAAGGAGGTGTGGTAAGCTCTCATTTTAGAAAGAAGAGAGATACTGAATAACTGAAGGGGAGCGCTGTAGCAAAGACTTATTAGTTGACTGAATATTCATTCTCCTTTCCTTCCTATCAGAAGTCCAATGTTGCTGGGTACCAATGTGCTTAGTAAAAACCCACATTTCCTATAGATAGGCCATGTGTTCAACCACTGGAATATAGGCAGAACTCACAGGACAGGGAGTTACAGAAAAGCTCTTTCAAGGACTATTACTTAGCAAGCATGCAACATTTTGAACTTATTTGACTGAAGCCTTCAGAGTTAGCTTTTCATTAGAAGTACACTAAGGATGGCTAAGTACAAGGGCAGTGGAACCTGGGTCCCTAATGTCATCTTGGAGATGTCTCACTAAGCCCTGGATCTTTTCACTCTTCATCTCTGGATTTTTCACTTCATGAGACAAAAGTAAACACACTGATTTAGGCTCTTCCATTGCATGTACTCAAACTCATTCTCTAACTGATACCGATAGAAGCCAATATACTACTGAGAAATTAGCCAAATTTCTGTTGAAAAAAACCCCAGATTTTTCGGAGCTCCATTGGGCATTAAAAAGCTGAGTGTCTTCAGCAATTTTACTCAACCTGACTGCTACATATATGCCACCTATGGTCTGCCCATACCTATGTCAGGCTAACACTTTGCCAGTAAGTTAGGGACATGGCTACCATCAACACTCAACAGGTACAGCTACCACATATTGGTCTAGTTCCCAAGATAAAACCTATTTGCTATTTGGGTCAACCTCAGTTATTTTCAGTTCCAGGATCCAGGGGTTTTCTGACAAAATTTAAAAAATGTGTTAAATAGATTTCTGCAAATTATCAGACAACTCAGAGGACCTAATTATATGTTACTGGAAAAGCCAAACTTTTACCAAAGAGTAAGTATCTTTGAAGCCAGGTGTCATGGTGCATGCCAGTAACCCCAGCTCTTAAGAGGCTGGGGCAGAAGGATCACTGTGAGTTCAAGGCCAGACTGGGCTACAAAGTGAGTTCAAGAACTACATAGTGAGATCCTGTCTCAAAGAGGAAGAAAAGAAAGAAGAGGAGGAGAAGAGGAAGAAGGAGAATGGGAAGAAGGGGAAGAGGAAAAGGAGAAAGATGAGAAGGAAGAGGAAAAGAAGAGAAAGGAGGAAAAAGAGGAAGAGGAGGAGGGATGAGGGAGGAGGCTAGAAGAAGGTGAAGGAGAAGGAAGAAAACAAGTATCTTCATTTATCACATTTAAAAAGTTTCTTATTTCAGATAAGATTTCACTAGATTCGCCTACAATTGAGTATTTTCCTGTCATTACATTCCTGTCATTACCTTCCTAATACACTCCTGTCATTACCTAACTCAGAATTTTGGTTTTTTTTTTGTTTGTAGAAGTCTTTAGTCAGTGGCTGTAATCAGTGAGTAAGGAAAAAGACAGTGAACTGGACACAAGTGATTTGTGAGTTAGCTCAACCTAGCCTTTTTTCATCATTTTTTTGAGACAGGGTCTCGCTTCATAGCCAGGCTGGCCTTAAACTCTGCAGAAATCCTCTTGTCTCAGCTTCCTGAGTGCTGGGATTACAGGTATGTGTCACCATGCCAAGCTCCGAGTCTATTATTTCTATTCTTACTAATTTAAGAGTAGGTTAAAAAAAAACCTATCTACCTCAAAGGGTTGATATGAAGATCACATATGAATGTCTACAAAAAAACTCTGAACCATAAAGTACTATGAATATGAAAATTATTTAACAAAATGCTAATTTGTAAAGAAGAAGCACCTTCTTCATAGTGCTGGGAAAGGACTACATCAGGAAGAAAGGACATAAAGCTATAAACTGGTGAAGTGAGGTAAAATTCTATAGCTTTAAATTTGGTAAAGTAAAATTGGCCATGTGTTGATAACTGGTTGAAGCCAATGGAGGCTCATATCAGCCTATTTGAAATATGCTTGGAATTTTCTATAAAAGATAAATTTAAAAAAAAAACACCTCCTCAAAAATAGGGATGATACCTAAACTAAAATAATGGATCAAAGATCTAAATATTAAAATAGAAATAATCTGCTGGGAGATAAAAGAGGTAAAACTAGGGTCTGAAGATATAGCTCAGTAGCACAGTGCCTGCCTGACAAGTGTAAGGCCAAGAGTTCAATTGCCAGTACCAAAAAAACCAAAACCAAAACCAAAACCAAACCAAAACAAAGAAAAAAAGGTACACTCTTTAAGACACAGGCAAGGACATTCTGAACAGAACCCCAATTACACAAGAAATAACATCGAGTCAATAAATGGAATCATATCTAATTAAAAAGCTTTTTCTAAACACCAACAGAATCAAGAGATATCCTACGGAATGGGAAAAAATTTTTGAAGCTACACCTTGGACAGAGGATTAACATCTAGAATACATAAAGAGTTCAAAAAAATTAAAGCCCTCAAAATAAAATGCCCAATCAAAAAATGGGCAACTGAAATGAATTGACATTTCTCAGAAGCATAAATGGCCAGTAAATACATGAAAAAGTGTTCAACATCTCTGCAGAAATGCAAACTTAAACAACACTGAGATTCTATCTTACTCCAGAAAAAATGGCTATCATCAAGAAATCAAGTAAGAACAAATAACTGGACATGGTGGTACATGCCTATAATCCCATTTGGGAGACTGAAACAGGAGGATTGCTGTGAGTTCCTGGGCTACATAATGAGTTCAAGGCCAGCCTGAATTACATAGTGAGACTCTGTCTCAAAAACAAAAACAAAACAAACAAAACCCCCCAAAACAAAACAAAACAAAAAAACCACGACAGCAAAAATGAAAGAACAAATGTTGGAGAAGCTGCAGGGTAAAAGGAACTCCTGGTATATTGTTCATGGGAGTCTAAACTAATAAGCCCACTATAGAAATCAGTATTGAAATTCCTCAAAAATGAAAAATAGAAATGCCATTTAACCCAGCTATTCCCCTTCTAGGTATCTTCTCAAAAGACTTAAAGACATCATATTACAGTGACACATGCATTCCCATATTTACAGCATAATTCATAATAATGAAATCTTATAAGTGGCCTATATATCCATCAACAGATGAAGAATGAGAAAAATGTGGTATTTATACATAATGGAGTACTACCCTGCTATAAAGAATATATCTGAGTCAGAGTCGGGCGTGGTGGCGCACGCCTTTAATCCCAGCACTCGGGAGGCTGAGGTAGGTGGAGCGTTGTGAGTTCGAGGCCGGCTTGGGCTACAACGCGAGTGCAAGGCCGGCCTGAGCTACACAGTGCGACCCTGCCTCAAAAAAACCAGGGCTGGGAGTTTGGCTCAGTGCCTTAAGCGCCTGCCCTGGCAGGCGCGAGGTTGTGAGTTCAATCCCCGGTGCCGCAAAAAAAAAAAAAAAAAAAAAAAAAAAAAAAAAAAAAAAAGAATGTATCTGAGTCATTTGGAGGAAAACGAATATATGTTGAGAACATAAATGTCAAGTGAAACAAATCAGACACAAAAGCTGAATTTTTTTTTTTAAAACAGGATGTTGCTATATAGTTCGGGCTGGCCTTAAATTCACTATGTAGTTTAGGCTGGCCTCAAAATTGCAGCAATCCTACTGCTTCGGCTCCTGAGTGCTGGGATTATAGGTGTGTGCCACCAAGCCTGACCAAAAGCTTAAATACTGAATAGCTTTCCTTTTATAAGAAACCCAAATTCAAATAAAGAGCAAAATAAAAGATGGACAATAGGAAACAGGAAGGTAAATCTTTTGCAAATGGGAAAGAGGCCAAAAAATGGAGGAAAGGGGAAGGGAATAAAAAAAATGAATTAAGATATTTTATACATGTATAACTAGCTATGATGAATGTAATCATTAAATATTAAAAATATGTGCAAATAAAAAACAAAACAAAACAAACAAAAGGGCTGAGGGTGTAATTCAGTGCAAAGGCCAAAAAAGAAAAAGACTAAACATATATATTCTTCTTTTTTTTTTTTTTTGTACCATGAATCAAACTCAGGACCTCACACTTGCCAGGCAGGCGCTTATGCCACTGAGCTATAGCCCTGGCCCTATATATAAACTCTTACTGTGGTGTTTATATTGAGCTTCTGTTTATAAGGATTGGGAACCAGGAACCTACTATTTATGTAATAGGTAATAGCTTTAATTAAAGATCAAACATCTTACTTGCTTCAGCTTTCACTTTATCCATTTCAGCAAGCAATGCCACTTCTCGATCCATTAAACTGGAAAAAGATGACAAAAGAAAAACGTTTAATCAGAAACGCCAACACAAAAATAGCACATTATTAACAGTGAAAGAAGATTGGTGAATCTGTTCACTAAAAGGATACTACAAAGTCATACTATGGATCACATGAAAATTCTGATGTCTTACTTTCAACATAGAATATTTTAGATATTCCAATAAAATAAGTAGACACAATTCCTCTTCACTGATTCGTATTCACTATAAACCATCTGCTAGAAGTCTAAGAGTTGAGAACCAGTAGATGGCAGTAGTAAGCTACAAAATGCTTCTTAGTTGTGTTAAAGCAAATCTGTGAAAATAATTTATTTCCACACACACATTCACATACTTATTATATTTTGGTTTATAACATTTGGCAACTTTACTTCTAATAAATTTTACCAGGAATCATCCCTGCTATTTCAGTGGTGGTGCACCTTTTAAAGGCTTTCAATGATAACAAATAGCCTGCTGCAGCACGCGTGCCATAGGTTGGCACCACCACTGTGTTGGGCATATTTATCCATGTTTAGGATTTATGTATCTTCAACAGCTGATCACAGTTGCATCAAGTTAACTGGCACTTGGAGAACAGCCAAAGGCGATTTCTGATAAACATTTAATAGTAATCTGGACAGTATGGGATCAGAAGTTCTTGGTAGGCTTTTTACAGAAAAAAAAAAATTAAATGGGAAATCAGAAGTTTCTCCAGTGTAAATGCAAATGGTTTGTAGGTAAAGCTTTTTACTTGTCCTTATAAAAGAGCCCACAGCTTTCAAAGCATACAGAGATTTGGAGTTCATTCTGATTTCTCCTTTTCAATGGAACTACAATCACAGTTTCAATAAAAACCCACTTTTGTCTGTAGTTGTAAAAGCAATCATACACATACACACATTAACACCAATTCAATTCAGCTCAATATGTAGTTATGTTAGCAAAAAGTAGTTAATACAGACACTACAATATGAGACATACAAAAGTGTGTAAGGCAGGATCATTTCCTTAAGGAGCAAAATCCTTTACAGAGAAGTGCCAGAGAACACAGTGTTGATAATCATTATGCATGGTGTTAATAAAAAGACTTGTAATAAATAAATTTCACTGGCATGTTAATCCAAAAGCACCAGACTGGAGAGACGATACAAGTATTGTGGGGTAGCCATACTTTGCTAAGAAAGTATTCCCAAACCTTGGCAATATTTTGCTCCAAGAACTCTAGCAGCATTTGGTACACCTAAAAGGCAAAACAAAAGCACAACTGAGACAGAAGGTGCCAGGCCTACAGTTTTACATTACTTCTCTTCTGTTGCCAAGTTACCTGAAGATGTGTCCACCATATGACAAATTGTCTCTGACAAAGCTTGTAAAATATTAAAAGAATTCAACAAACATGTAAGCTTTTTGCAGCTTACAGTCTTTATTGTAAAAAGTGGCATGTCACATGAGATGCTTCGCAAGGAAAGTAAGTTCTGTGTTGACTTTTTTGGGGGGGTACTGGGGTTGAACTCACAACCCTGCGCTTGCCAGGCGGGTGCTTGTGCCACTGAGATAAAACCCCGGCTTGGTTTTCTTTTTTTTGTTTTTTTGAGACAGCGTCCCTTATATAGTTCAGGCTGGCCTTGAATTTACTATGGAGCCAGGCTAGTCTCAAACTTATGTTGACCCTCCTGCCTCAGCCTCCTGAGTGCATGGGTTACGGGCATACACAACACTGACTACAGTTCAACCTACCTACCTTCCTTCCCTTTTTTCTTTCTTTCTTTGAAACAGGGTCTCACCATGTACCTCTGCAGCAATCCTCCTGCCTCAGCCTCCCAAGTGCTGGGATTACAGGTATGTGCCACCACACCTGGCCCTGCAATTAACTTTGCAATTAACTTAGCTAAGATTTCACATCTCTTCCTGAGCTAAACAGTGGTTCCAGTGTGTAATTGTGACCTACAGATTAAAAAAAAAAGTAGTGTAAAGTAATAGTTTTTAAATGTGGTAACTGCAAGCAATGAGCCCTCTCAGAGAGCAATGAAAGGCTCATTCAGTCTGTCAGACTTTCTGTGACCTTGCACACTCCAATATTGCAGGTGACTAAGCTTTTCTGAAGGTTTTCCTGAATGGCAATATGCCACAGTAAGTGTCTGATAGGCTGGATTGTGAAACTGCTAATAAAATTCACTCAATATTGCTGTGATCCTATTTGGATCTTATGAAGCCTGGAATTTGTAGTGCAGAGAATTTCTGTATCCTTCTTCAATCAAGAAAGTGGCTTTGGGATTACTAGTCACCGTTACTAGGGAAAAAGACTGGTATTGAGTGGTCTTTATTTCTTTTCCTCCCTATAAGAATTTTTTATTATCCTTAGATTTGCCAAATTTTTTCTAAAGTTTCTGCATAATTTAGTTGCTCAGATTAGCCATTACTGCAACATTATCATTCACATCTCAAAGATATACTATGTGCCTATCATTTGAAGCAAGTTCTTTAATATATCTAACACACAGCTACTGACTTTGACTCTAGCTCCTGCCTTCAGTAATTCCTTGGTGCTAAAATTTTAAAATTACCATTCGTTTATGGTTATTGCATTAAAAAATATTATTATAGTACCCCAATCTGGCAATTCCACAGTCAATTATTTTAAAGAATAATATTATGAAACACTCAATAATGTTTTTAGAAAATATTTGTACTTGATTTTATTTGCTCAAAATCTAAAACATTTATTCTAGCTTCATCAGTCAATCAAAGCAAAAATTCAAGCAAAGCCAATGTAAACACTTTTTTCCTCTAAAGTGTCTCCCTTCCATATAAAGCAACTACCCCAAAAAATGCCAATAGCTTTTAGTAGCAGAAAATTAATGATGTTTCATGTTTTTTCTAAGATTCTGTACTCCTAGCACTGATTTTCACCTTGTTAGAGCATAATACACCATCCCAGCTCAAAACAAAAACAAAAAACACCATTTAGCTGGGCAATTTAGTGATTTACTGAGACCCTGTCTCAAAACTTAAAAAAAAAATAAAAGAAGGGGTGGGGGTTGTAGCTCAGTGCAAAGGCCATGGGTTCAATCCCCAGTACCACCACCACCACCACAACAAAACAAAAACCCACCATGTGGGTAGCAAGAAGAGCTGATCAACTACAGCACAAGTGAAATGAAAGAACTAGCTTATTACATCAAATTTGAACACTATGAAAATTCTGATGGGTCTTTCTTTATAGAGTCTTTTAAAAAGTAGGCAGACGTCACTGGGCATGGTGGCACATGCCTACAATCTCAGTATTGGGGAGGTTGAGGCAGAAGAACTGCTGTGAGTTTGAGGTCATCCTGGGCTACAAAGTGAGTTTCAGGCCAGCCTGAACTACACAGTGAAACCTTGTCTAAAAAAGACAAAAAACAGAAACAGAAACAGAAACAAAAACAAAAAACAAAGTGGATAAGTCAGTGATTCTTTAAAGAGTCTGAAATAGCTTTTCGTTAGCTTTTGTTTTTTGAGACATGAGTCTTGCTATGCAGCCCACTTTGAGAACTTTTTCTTTCAGTCTGCCAGGTATAAGTGTGGACCACCATGTCTGGTCTAACTTTTTTCCCGGTACCAGGAACTAAACTCAGGATGTGGGTGCCTATGCTGCTGAGCTATATTCCCAGCCCCTTGTCTGACTAACTTAAGAAGATAGAATATATACTAGTCTGTGTGGGTGAAAGAAAGGGGATACTTTAACCACTTAACAGTTTACCCCAGCTGGGCGTGGTGGCGCATACCTGTAATCCCAGCACTTGGGAGGCTGAGGCAGGAGGATTGTTCCAAGTTTGAGACCAGCCTGGGCTACAAAATAAGCCCAATGCCAGCCTTAACTGTATAGTGAGACCTTGTCTCAAAAAGACAAAAAAAAAAAAAAAAGGACCAAGGATATAGCTCAGTGGCACAGCACCTGATGGCAAGTGAAAGATGGTATGGGCAGCTATTTTAAAGATAATAAGATATAGTAGCCATTGTTGATTTCCTATTATCTTGCTTTGAAGTCCTGCATCACTTTCACTGTTTTGTTTTGACTGACCTTATTGTTTGGTTTTATTCTCTTAAAAAAAAAAAAAGGGTGGAAAAAAAAATAAAGGGTGGGTGGACCGGGGATTTAGCTCAGCAGCATACACACTTGCCTGGCCAGTGTGAGGTTGTAAGTTCAATCACTGGTACCAAAAAAAAAAAAAAAAGTTTACCCCAAGTATCACTTGGACAGCATGTTTGTTTACACACTAACTATACTGAGCAGCACTGAAAATTTTAAGATACGCCATATACACAAAAAATTACTGAATAAATTTGATTAAATTGTCATATTTATGTTTTGTCATTATCTTATTAAAATTAATAGAAAAATGCAATTTTTGGTCATCCGATATTTAAATGCTTAGACTGGTAAGTGGTTAATCCAGAGTCTTTGCACTGAACTAAATCCTCAGTCCCTTTTTAAAAAATTATTTATTTTGAAAGCTCGGTGTGGTGGTGCACATCTGTAATCCCAGAATTCAGTAGGGTGAGGCAGGAGGATCACATTTGAGACCAGCCTGGGCCACATACTAAGTTCAAGGTCAGCCTGCACTAAAAAGTGAGACTCTGTCTTAAAAAACAAAACAAAACAAAAAAAAAATTATTTTGAAGTAGATCTCCCTAAGTTGCCTAGAATGGGTTCAAACTTGGAATCCTCCTGCCTCAGTCTCCCAGCATTGAGTTTACAGGTGTGTGCCATCAGGCCTGGCCAAAATATAATGCATGGTTCCTATGACACAGGCCCTTAAAGGAAGACCTTTTCTTTGTGTCAATGGTCAAGAGTATCTCAATTCTAAAGTAATTCTAAGAGACCATATAACTTTGATGATATTCTGCGATCTGCTGAGGAAAAACAACCAGTAGTAATCAGTCTGTATCACTGTTCAGGTTTGTAATCAGTAAGGGAAAATGGCTAAGCCCACATGGTATGTGACTGACCAGAGATTTGAAATCATGACTTGTTTTTTGAATCTTCTCTCTGGAAGAATGATACATCTAAAGTTCCAGAGACAGGGGAGACATTTGCAGACTAGGAAAGTAAAGACTGCAGAATAAAGCCAACAAGGATGCCTGGTGAGCCACAGGACATGGAAGAACAGTGGGATAATGTTACTTAATACCAGGAATGACTTCAGCAACACAGAAATTAAAAATCATGTGTTACAATGGCAGAACTGTATCATTTTTACTTTAATTTTTTAATGCAGGGCTTCACTATGTAGTTTAGGCTGGCCTTGAACTTGCGGTGGTCCTCCTGCCTCAGCCTCATGACTGTGTGCCACCATGCCCAGCTACTGAATGTTAAAAACTGAACATAAAAAAAGTACAATTTAGCCAGATGGGTAGTACACACCTAATCCCAGCTACTCAGGTGAGTGAGGCAAGAGGATTAAAAACTTGAAGCCAGCCTGGGCAATTTAGGGAGATCCTGTCCCAAAATAAAATTTAAAATAGGCTGGACCCAGGTATGGTGCTGCATGCCTGCAATCCTAGTACTTGGGAGGCTGAAGCAGCAGAATCACTGCGAGTTTATAGCCAGCCCGGGTTACACAGTTAAGTTTAAGGCCAGGCTGAGCTACATAGCAAGACCCTGTCTCAAAAACAAACAAACAAACAAACTTAAAAGGGGCTGGAAATGCAGCTCAATAGAATACCTGCTTACCATGCATGAGGCCCCAAGTTCCAGCCCCAGAATGGAGGTGGGGGATATTAGGACAGAGTATTCTTTTCTTTTCTTTTTTTTTTTTTTTTTTGTGGCACCAGGGATCGAACTCACAACTTTGCAACTGCCAGTCAGGCGCTTAAGCCATTGAGCCAAATTCCTGGCCCTAGTTTTTTGAGGCAGGGTTGTACTATGTAGCTCAGGCCCGCCTTGCCCTTTCTAGTTGTAGCACAAGCCAGCCTTGAACTCACAATGCTCCTCCTACCTCAGCCTCAGAATATTCTTTCTTATAGTTTTAATTTTATTGAATTTAAAAACTATATTCATAGGCTCAGCCCAAATCTAGTCCAGTTTCCTAATGACTAAATTCCTTAAGTCACAAAATCTTCTCATAGTGGGGTTTCTCTGTCACATTGCCTTTCAACTGAGGAGTAAATAATGTATAACATTTACCAACCATCTCATGCATTCTCAACCTTTAATAGGGAGAGTGAGCCTTCAAGGAAGTATGGGATAAAACCACAGGTTACTGGGTCAGAACACAGATTCAAGAGCCGGGTGTGGTAGTGCACACCTGTAATCCCACCAATCAGGAAGCTGAGGCAGGAGGATCACTGTGAGTTCAAGACCAGTCAGGGGACATAGCAAGACCCTGTCTCAAAACAAAACCAAAACTAAAAACACATAGGTTCATATATTGGATCTGCAACTTAGGACATCCTGTTAGGAAAACTACTTAAGATTCAAATCCCCTGTTAGTATGACAGAATAAAGACCCTCAAGAATTATACAGGCAAGTTAATAGAAATAAGATTAAGATACTAACCATTCAAAAACTAAACAATAAATTGGAACTATAGCACTATGCACATTTTTGACAGTACATTATTATATTCCTTTATTTCTATGCTTTTTAGATTTTTTTTTACTATACTGGTTGATAAAATGATTTCTAAGTTTTCAACATCTCCATACACCCTTTAAATTTGAGAAGTTGAAAGTTTTTGGTAAGACTACTCATAGCTTAATATTTTTAAAAAACAGAACATAAATTCAGAAATTGGGCTTGGTGATGCATGCCTGTAATCCCAAAACTCTGGGAGGCTTATGCAGGAGATACTCATATTCAAGCCATGGCTGGGCACTTTAGAAGATTCTGTCTCAAAATAAAAAACGGCTGAGGATGTAACTCAGTACGAAGGCATAGGTTCAATCCCTAGCACTGCAAGGAAAAACAAACCAACCATAATTAGCTCAATAAAGAATCATCCATGAAAAATTTCAGTCTTAACCTCAGACTTAATATGACTTTATGTGTTGTATAACCTTAATTTAGGGGGAGTGGGTCAGGTAGAGGGTTAGGGCTTTGAATGAAGTGCTTTGCACATGCTAGGTAAACGTTATGCGACTGAGTCACATTCCTAGTCCCTAACCTCAAATTTCTTGACAATCTCTTAATCTTATTATACATTTCTTTCTTTTTTTTGAAACGGGGTCTCACTATATAGTTTAGGCTGGCATTGAACTCCCGACGATTCTCCTCTTTCAGCCTCATGAGTGATGGGGATTACATGGTGTGCCACTATATCCATCTTTTTTACCCATTTCTCTTGAGTCAAGTGGAAACTCTTCTCTTTAAAAAACAAAACAAAACAAAAAAAACTTGGACTTCCATAAAATTGAAACTTTTTATTTAAAATGGAAGCTGAGTGTGCATTTTTTTTTTTAACATACACTATATGACAACCTTCCAAAGAAGTTTGTATACTCTAGTTGCATATTCTACTCCATATCTCATCTCCTTCACAATCTTACACTTAGGTCAACTAATAGCTCCAAGAATGTAAAGCACAAAAATATTATTAACAAGAAAAGGTAAAGTTAGGTCTAGAGATGATTATAACTAAGATATCAATAAGAAAAGGTTTTTAGTTTTATACACTGGAAAGCTTCCATCAGGCATAGGTCAGCTTAGATTTGGCATCAAAATAAAAGGAGTCATCTATATAATTTGCCTAGTACCCTGTCAGAAGTAATGTAATCTTAATGCTGCCAATCTGTTAGAAGTATCTGCTTTTCTTTGGTACTGTAACCATCACAAAAAATGGTTTTCCAAGTGACATTAGCTCCAAGCTCTGGTTTAGTGCCAAATAGAGTTAGTTCACCTATCAATTATGTCTTGAAGCAGCTAGTACAAGGAATGTTAAAATAAGGTAGTTAAGAAACTCAATCAGCCAGAGAGAAGGGCTTTACACCAGCAGGAAAGTGCAGGTAGTCTCTCCTCAAGTTAAATTGACCCTGTTGTTACACCTGCTAATCAATACTAAATACACAGTTCCCAGGCAGGAAACCATTTCATTTGTCATTTATTGAAGGAGGTTCCTCCTGGCTGGGTTCCAAGTCAGAAAGAACTCACAAATCTCTCCCGGAACTGTGTTTCCTGGTTCAGGCTTATTCTAAATAGAACTGCATCCTGTGGCTAAGAAATCATTAAACTGAACAATTGCAGAGCTCAGAGGCCTATCAAGGCAAAATTGTGATGACTTATACTTAGCTCTTTATTTTTCCAAATATGCCAACAGTATCTGATACAACAAGGATTCAGTTCAAACAGCCAGAAACTTCCTCCTACATGTTCAGAAAGAGGATAAATCAGTACCTAAAATTTCCAGATGTCTGAGCTTCATTTAGAGTCTCAGAGAACTGGACGAATTTAGATAAATACAGAGGTATAAAACAGCATGTCAAACTGGAAAAGTGGTATCGACTAGAACCCAAGAGAGGAAATATGAACATTACAATGAGTAACCTGGCGGGGTATGATGACATACACCTGTAATCCCAGCACTCAGGAGGCTGACGTAGGAGGACTGCTGTTGAGTTCCAGGCCATGGTTTACATAGTGAATTGAAGGCCAGCCTGAACTACAAAGTAAGACCCTAGCTTAACACCCCCCCACCACCCGCAATACAGAAGACATGGCATTAAGTATACAGCTACAAAATTGGAAAGGTGAAATGCAGGGTTCAGGATGTGTAAACTACCAGATGTATTATCTATTCTAAAACATACTTTTTGTTATGATGATTTAACTTTCTTGAGATGTTATTTCATCTCCATGACTTCATTATTCCAATTCCAGAGGCTAGGATGACAGAGGGGACCCAAATGCTTCCTGTTTCTGGCTTTCTTGTTTGTACTGTGCCTAAGCTAAGCTTGTGAACAAAAACATGGCTTGGCATAATCTAAGCAAGTCCACAGACAAGCAGTAAGAAAATGGATGGACAGTTAGGAGGATGAGCAGGTCTCCCTAGACATAAACACTTCCTCTCATATTTCAGATATAAGCTGTTCTCACAAATAAGCAGAATGGACAGTCCTAAAATACTTAAACCAGCTTGGCTGCTTGCCTTCCCGTCATTCTGATTAATCTGATCCTAAAGTCTTTATTTTTAAAACCAAAGCCCTTACAAAATGCAAATATTCCCCAGAAAGGAAGTGTGTTTTACATGTATAACATCTTGTATTTAATAATTAAAACACCTTTGGTGTCCTAGAAAACAGCATAAATTTCTCCCCTAAAAGTAGCATGATATTCTTCTTGTAATCACAATGTACGTTAGCATTCAAATGTCACACACATACACACACAGACATGCCACTGAGAAATCCAGTAGTAACATTTAAAAAATAAAAAGAATTTTTTTTTTCAAAGAACCTCTTTAACTACTGAACTGGTTTCCACCATAGAAGACATATTAATATATTTAGAGAAATGAGTATTTTAAAGAACACAGTCTGAAAAACACAAAAATTTAAGCAAATCAGGCACAGAAGAAGTCACTTGGGTGAAGTTCACTAAGAAGTACAAAAGGAGTTAATAAAACAAAAACAGGCCTCTGATAATCTTTTGTTCAAATATCATGTCATTTGTTACACTCTTGGCTTAAAATCCTGAGGTAAATATATGCAATGTACTTTATTGAACCTTTCCAAACAATATTAACCTCAGGCCCATTTCTAGAGTGATGTGAGTTTCTCTGCACCACTCATTACCACACTGTGACTATAAGAATTAAGCAGAATGATAAATGTATCATAGGGTTTTAAATTCTCTCCCCCATCATGGACAGTAGTTAGGAGTTAGAAATTAAAGAATTTGGTGAATGGCTGATCATCTTTATGAACAGTCATTTTATACTAATGATATCAAAAGCAACTTAACTTACCAACTCTGCAATTCAGCAAAAGCTTGCTTCATTTTCTTAATAGAGGCATCCATCTCTTCTTTAACTACAACTCGATACCGTGCAAGAGATACTGTGCAGCGCTGAAGATCTTTTACAGATTTTTCAATATTGGAACCTGGGAAGGAAAACAATAAGATTATTAAATGAAGGAAGCCAGGCGTGGTGGTGCACGCCTTTAATCCCAGCACTCAGGAGGCTGAGGTAGGAGGAGCATTGTGAGTTCGCGGCCGGCTTGGGCTACAACGCGAGCGCAAGACCAGCCTGAGCTACACAGTGCGACCCTGCCTCAAAAACTAGGGCTGGGAGTTTGGCTCAGTGGCTTAAGTGCTTGCCCTGGCAGGTGCAAGGCTGTGAGTTCAATCCCCAGTGCCTCAAAAAAATAAATAAATAAATAAATAAAAAATAAATGAAGGAAAAAAAAAAAGGAACATACATAATTAAAAGTTGAATCTGAACACCTAAGATAAATAACATGTGGTCTAAGAATGTGTCCTAAATGATCACACCTCCAACAAAAAAACTTATTTTTAATAGATTAAAAAGAAAAAAGTATCCTAAGCCAGGTGTGATGTGCAGTGTATGCCCATAATCACAGCACTCTGGGAGGCTTCAGCAGAAGGATCACAAGTCTCTGCCTAGCCTGGGAAACAATTTAGTGAGACCCTTTCTCAAAATAAAAACAGAGAAGGGGCTGGAGATGTAGCTCAATGTGAAAGCCCTGTGTTTAACTCCCAGTATTACAGAAAACAAAATCGAAAACAAAAAACCTATCCTGGTCAAGATGAAGTAACCAGAGTAGGATTTATCCTCTTATTGTAAACAATTAACATAGGCACACAGGTAAAATATACAGAATATTGACTTTCAGACAATGAACAGAGTGTAGTACTTTCCCCCTGAAAAACAGAAATGCCAGGCATGGTAGTTCACATCTGTAATTGCAGCACTTGAGAGGCTGAGGCAGGTGGGTCACTGCGAGTTCAAGGCCAGCCTAAACTATATAGCAAGACCCTGTCTCAAAATGAAAAACAGGTACAAGACATTGCCCATAATGAAGAGAAAAATCAATAGAAACAGAAGCAAAAATGACAAATGATAGAAGGAAGAAGAAGACATGAAATAGTTACTATAATCAGATATCATATACTCAATGTAGAGGAAAACAGAAGCTAGTTAGGTAGAAACATGAAAGGTATTTTTAAAAATCTCAACCAAGTACCTAGAGATTAAAAAACAAGTCTGCAATGAAAAATAAACTGGAAATTGTTAAGAAAAAAAAAGTTAATGAATTTGAATACAGCAATTTTAGCAACTGTTCAAAATGAAAAAGAAAAAGAAAGAAACCTATTTAGATTTCAAATGACAGGATTTAACAGAGTAATTCACTATGTGAACATTACAAAATTAAATAGTTGTTTCTATCATGCAGCTTTGAAACACTGTATGTGGGAAAGTCAGCTTTGTAGAAAAAGAGGACACACACTTACCCACCATACTTATTTTAATGTTTCCAAGGGTCTATTAACTTTTCTATTCACCAATGCCAAAATTATACATTCAGCTAATTGTTGGAATCATGGATTTAAGAAGTTCATGACTGTGCTAAGATACACATTTTCAACTTTTTAATAAACTTTTAGAGATGGGGTCTCACTGTATTTCCCAGGCTGCCCCCAAACTCCAGGACTCAAGCAATGCTCCTGCTTCAGTGTTCCAAGTAGCTTGGGAGTAACACTCACAACATCATGCCCAGTTTTATCTTTTAAACTCTTCTTCATTCCCACTTGAATATGTTTGGAACATATCTAAAATCTTTAAAGTCTCATGCCTATATATCTTTTATTTCTGCTTGAATGGATAGTCTCAGACTTGCTGTTCTGCATCAAGCTAAGAACTATCATAAAGACAAAAAAGAACTTCACTAATTACAATTTAGCTCATGTAGCATAAAGAATTCAGTAAGGAGCTACAGGTTACAAGTGTCCTTTACATTTCTGTTTCATCTGTTTACTTTAGTGACCACCATGCTTATATGTATAAAACTCAGAGGAGCTATTACTTCTAATTATTGGCTGTTATATAAATGATTATACTAGTTTAAAAAAGCAGAGAGCTACCACTAGTTGATGCTAACTACTTGTGGCGAAGTACAGTGAAAATACTTTGGAGGGTCATGTCAGAAATGAAGGTTCTCGACTTGTTGAGTAAACCAAGAGATAAAAATGGAGGAAATAGGGTCAGGGATTTAGCTTAGCGGCATAAGTGCCTGCCTGGCAAGTGTGAGGTCATGAGTTCAATCTCCTGTACCAATTTAAAAAACAAAACAAAACAAAACAAAAAAAAAAACGGAGGAAATAGCACAGAAATTGTTGCAGCAATGCAAACAAAGGAAACAGGTTAATATTAGCTATGTCATCCTGGCAGTTAAGTTTGTCTATAAGTCACACAGAAGGCCTCTGTCCTTCTGATAAGATGGCATAATATCTGAACCACACAGACTCCAGCTGTGTACACAGAGGTAGAATGTGTTTTTACAGAATTAGAGCCTGCAAAATAGGAAAAGTATTACTTGATGTCCTTCTGAAACCTTATCTTTGGGATAACCAGAACTGGATTTTTCATTCTCTCATAGGTAGCACCTTGCATTACCTAGCTTTTTATTGGTAGAGGAGAGTGGAACATCCTCCATCCCCAGATTTGAAAAGTGAGGTCCTGTGGTGGATCTTGACAGAGATTTGGCAGCATTTCTGGAGTGCTGAACATTCTGAACAGAGGAGGTAGTCAAAGACTTCGGCTCAAAGTCAGAGACACCATTCTCCAGCACAGATCCTGTTCAAGAAAGATCCAGAGCTTTAGAGAATACTGTGGGATTAAATCAGTCAAGCAGTCTTAAGTATACTAAGTAGGCAAAAACCTTTTAGGCAAATCCATGACTCTTCAAAATTTATGAGCAAAATCAACTGACAAAATAGAACAAAGATTGAAATCAGCTGGGTGTGACTATCAGCAGCTTCTGGCTTACTCCTAAGTCGCACTGGGCATGAAGAAAAGCAGCTGTAGCCAACCAGGTTAGAACAGGAAGTAACATTTTGCAGCTCCATAGGTAGAGTGTCAATATTACCAACGTCAGCTAGTTTCCATAAATTTATACTGAGGAAAGAGAATTTATATTGTCTAAGGCAAAGAAGAATTTAAAAAGCTTTGGGGAGTACAGAAAGGGATGGAGTTCAAAAATGGGAGGAAGGTTAGCCCAGAAAAAGACATAAAAGCCATTGGCTATCTTTGTTTGGAGTCTGTGTAGGTACAAATTTTTTCTCTAGGGTGTATGTGTGTGTGTCCGAATCAATAAAAGAAATTCTACAAAACACAGCGTAATTGTTACAGTGACACTACATTTATAAAGGTAGTAACTGCAAAGCAAGGAGAGTTGGATTAACAAATAAGTAATTTTCAAAAAGAGATCTATTTCTAGTATCTTTCCAGCACAATGAAATGGTTGACAAAAATGTACTAGATATGTGAATTTACAACTATTATGGATCTTAACTCTTGACTAGAAAACAAAATTATCTTCATCATTTTCTTAAATAAGTAGGAAAGGAAGTCTCTGTCTGTTTTTTCTAAATACTAAGTCCTC
Organism: Dasyprocta punctata; assembly: GCA_004363535.1. Classification (NCBI taxonomy): domain Eukaryota; kingdom Metazoa; phylum Chordata; class Mammalia; order Rodentia; family Dasyproctidae; genus Dasyprocta; species Dasyprocta punctata. Next base: position 26,198 of record RJWM01000127.1, on the reverse strand, counting down.
TGCTATTAGGTTAGAAAATTTTTCATATGATTGAAGTTGAAATATGAGACACGGGAACAAGAATTGTATTTTTCTAGGCCTTTGATAAGTACAAACTGCTATTCTTCTACATAAAAGAAACCAAAACTAGTCAAAGACGAATTACATTTAATTTACTGATTGCTTTCTCAACCAGAAGGTCCTTGTATTTTTTAACTGAATGCAACTTTTGAAAAACCTGCTAATAAACTTACCTGTTCTAATGGGCACAGCTGACTCAGGATCTTCTGATTCTCTGACCTCCACTGAAAGTGTCTCCAAACCTTCACTGAGCGAATCCACAGACTCAGCATCATTGATGGCACCATTGACATGGTAACCATTAATGCCACCTTTCTCCGAAGAAGGTGCAGACTGCTCTTCTTGAAAGGAAACTGATTTACTGGAATCTGGGACACTGTTTCTTGTTTCTGCTGCAGGTTTTGGTTTGCTTTTCTTCTTTTTGTTCTAAAGTTATTGAAGATTTGAAAACAAGAAAAGAAAAAGCAGACCCTCCCACAATATAACTCAAAGAGAGAAGCACCTCTAGCTACCCAAAGGCAATCAAAACATGCTACCACTTTCTCATGTTCTTTCCAGAGATTGAACATATTTTTGTGTATGCTGAAACACTGCCGAAAACAAAATTTTACTATGTAAAACCCTATGCTTTGGATAAACTCATAATATAAACAAACATACAACATTTTCTCATGGCAAAACCTACCTTAAGCAAAATGAAAAGATAAATTACAAAATACAAAAAAAATGTGTAGCTTATAAACAAAACAGCTACTCTGATACACAGAGTTCTAAAAAAAAAAAACCCAAGTAACATAATAGAAATTATATAAGCTGTAAACACATGGAATGAAGTATAAGCCTAAGAGACATATCTATTGAAACTACACTGCAGTATCATTTGGTATAACAACACTGTAGAGTTGAGAGTACAGAGAATTTTTGTGTATCACTAGCAGGGGTGGCAATCTAGTAATAGTTATCAAAATTATAAATGCACAGACCTTTTGGCCAGCAATTTTACTTCTAAGAATTTATCCTAGGTGAGACCAGCATGTTCAAAATTATATATTATATCAGGTTGCTTACTGCAGTATTGTTATTAAAAGCAAAGGAGGCTTGCCTAACAGGGAACTGGTTAAGTAAGTTATAGTGCATCCAGACAAGATGACTATCAGTCTACACTAACAAAAAAGTTCCTTATACTGTATATGGAAATATGATACAAGCTCAATATATTATATAAGAAAAGAATATGCTTATATGCATAAAATACCTGGGAGAATACATTTAAAAAATTGTATCACTGTTCAACTTTGGGTAGGGAACAGGAATAGGATAAACATGTTCCAGTGTACTAATGTTTGTACCTTTGAATTTAGAGCCACATGAATATATTACCTATGAAAATAGTAAAATGTTTGTTTTGAGACAGGGTCTCACTATGAAATATGGAGCCCAGGCAAGCCTCACACATCCAACAAAAATAATACAGTTAAAACAAAACAAACAAGGCCTTTACCTTTTGTTTTGTTAACTCACATCTCTACTGGCAATACTTAATTCTATTCCTAGGGCTAGATAGGTATAACTCAATCAATTTCCCCTCCCCGAGTGTTTTCAGTGGGTTGTGTCTAGCAGGAGTACTGTGAACTTGAGATACAATTTCCTCTGCAAAGTTCTCACCGTGCTCTTAAATATTTTTATCCATGTGAACTAGTACTAATAATTTATCATCCTGGGGCAATAAATTCATGTTTTTCAGAACCCTCACAGCTGTTTATTGAAAGCAGTGGTTAAGTTTAAGAGATATGCAAAGCTACAGGTAGAGCCAGCCTCAGGACAAGTTTAGGGCATTAGGTATCTCTTGGAAAATTCTCAAGGGTCACTAAGGTCAAGTTTGGCTTGATGAAGCCCTGACAGAACTGCTAATGATTTTTTGTGGGGTATGTCTTTTTGAAACTAGGTTTCACTATGCAGTTTGGGCTGCCCTTGAACTTACTTTGTAGCCCAAGCGGGCCTCGAACTTGCAATAATCCTCCTGCCTCAGCCTCCTAAGTACTGGGATTACAAGTATGCACCACCATGCCCAGCCTAATGAAGTAATTTAGTCATGAAGAAAGCATTTCAGGGGCCCAGCACTAACCTAATGCAGGAAAATAGTACTGTAAACAGGTTTCATAGAGATACTTGATTAAAATCCATACTTTAAGCATTTCCTAATGGGTCTACATTTAGGGTACAGAGCTGTGGGAAGAATACTAAGACCAATCAGTATCCCTTGGGAAAACATCTTGGAGGTTGGTTGTTTGAGATGAGTTCTAGCTACGTAATTCAGGATGGCCTCGAAGTCACAGCTATCCCCCTGCCAGTCTCCCAAGTGCTGCAATTACAGGTGTGCACCACCACACCTGGCCCACATCTTGGTTTTAAGTGGATAAAGAAGAAAGGACCAAGAACTAACTACATGTCAGGCAATATATTAAGTACTTATATGTATTAGTATTACTTTTCTGTTTTAAAGATGACTAAACCAAGGTACACCAAGGTTAAACAGTACTCCAGGTCACAAAGCCATTATATTGTAGAACAAGATAGAAATCCAGTTCTGACCCTCTCCAGCCCATGTGCCTTCTACTTCCCTTAAGTGCAGTAAAAGATTCCTCTACAAAGGCACTTAATAGCTCTAGTATCAAAAGCCCTCTTTAAGCTTTAAGTTAAAGTTCTTTTTTTTTTTTTTTTTTTTGGTGGCACCGGGGATTGAACTCACAACCTTGCACCTGCCAGACAGGCGCTTAAGCCACTGAGCCAAACTCCCAGCCCTGGTTTTTTGAGGCAGGGTCGCACTATGTAGCTCAGGCCAGCCTTGCACTCGCGTTGTAGTCCAAGCCGGCCTCGAACTCACAACGCTCCTCCTACCTCAGCCTCCCGAGTGCTGGGATTAAAGGCATGCACCACCATGCCCGGCCAGCCCTATTTTATTGTATTTATTTTTTTGGTGGTGCTAGGGATTGAACCCAGGGCTTTGTGTATGCAAGACAAAAACTCTACCACTGAGCCACATCTCCAGCCCCATTTTATTTTATATTAGTGTCTTTTCGAGACAGGGTTTCATTATGTAGTTCAGGCTTGTCTTGAACTCACTTTGTCACCCAGGCTGGCCTCAAATTTACAGCAATCCTCCTACCTCAGCCTCCTGAGTGCTGGGACTACAGTTGTATGCCATCATACCCGGCCCCCCTTTTTTTTTTTTTTTTTTGGTACCAGGGATGAACTCATAACCTCACACCTGCCAGACAGGTGCTTATGCCACTGAGCTAAATCCCCAGTCCTATTTTTTGAGACAGGGTCTCACTACGCAGTTCAGGCTGGCCTTGAACTCACTTTGAAGCCCAGGCTGGTCTTGAACTCACAATAATTCTCCTGCCTCAGCCTCCCAAAGGCATGTGCCACCATGCCCGGCCAAGTTCATTAATATTAAGGATCATAACACAGTTGATTAACTTAAAAATCTGAGTGTTTGAAGCCAGAAGTCACTAACCCAACCCCCTACAGGCAAAGGCCCTGTTCCCACTTGCTAGGTAACTCACTTCCCCACTGGATCCCAATTTAATCAGTTTTACCTGAGCAATTACACTGTCTTATTGGTTGACCATAGTTCCATCCCACCTTATGCCCTCCTGCCTTGCGAGTTCCCATTTTTCCCCACCTTGGACCCACCTCATCTCGTGGTTGCTCTATAAAAATCCCTGGAAAGGCCGGGGATTTAGCTCAGCAGCTTGATTGTCTGGCAAGCATGAGGTCGTGAATTCGACTCCCGGTACCAAAAAAAATCCCTAGAAAATGTGGGGTCCTCAGCAACTCACTCAGGACCCTTTCTGTCCCTCTCTCAGACAGAAGCTTTCTTTCTCTCAATAAATATATTCTACTTGTAAAAAAAAAAACAATGAGTGTTTTACCTAATCTATGATGTGAATATTGTTGAAAATCTGATCACTTTCCCTGGTGCAGCTCTGTATTCCTCTCCACATACTCTCCTATTTCAACCCCTATCTACGATCCTCTCAGCAAAGAGTTACCATTTCCTGCCTTTAATTACAGGGAAGAGATTTGGTGGCACTCAGTACTAGTTGCACTTCAATGTCAAAGGGGATATTTTAGCCAGATGAACTGAAGATATTTATTTGCAATAACCACGTCTCAGATAAACCTCACTGCGTTACGATACTGCCACTACACAAAGTTGAACTGAAGATATTTATGAAAACTTTTCCTTTCAAATAATTTTTGTAGAGCCAATATTTTAAAAATTAATATGAACATTAATATCATGCTCTTAAATTTAATTAGTTTTTACCTTTTTTTTGCCTGTTACTGTCCATTCTTTGAGTACTTCACTGGCACTACCTGTAAAAGAAATCAATCACAGATTTTTCTCCCCTACCACAGTCAGGCAGCAATTAATGTCATGGCTTTTTATAACTGCCTGAGAATTTCCAAAGTTCCTAATAAGAAAATTTAAGGATCAAGTCTCTAAAGTAATGTAATGAGATAAACACGTCATGCTTCTTTTTTGGAATACTTGAATATTTAAATTGCCCTCTTCATGTAATTTCCCCAGTGAGGTCTTTCAAGCAGACAGTAATGTAGCCTGGCCATTTTGAAGTCTTTACATTGTAGTCCAAATACAAAGATAACTGGTTTCTTGCTCAAGTGTGCCACCCGCTTTCCTCTAAATTCCACATCACTTGGCTACACTGATTTGGAAATAGGTACACACTCCAGCAGATCCATAACATTATAAAGAAAATAGATGAAGGTGAAAAAAATCCTTACAATATTCAGACCTGCTTATCCTATATTTGTAAATTCAGGAAATTAAAAATGGAAACCTAACTTGACATCACTATTCAAAGACAAAACAACTTCAAGTAAGTTTTTCTCAAACAAGTTATGTGGAAAGAGGTCGTATGATACTCCTTGGCTCTATGAATCTGAAAGCTTCACTAAGCCTACCATTCTTCTATATGAACAGAGAAGAAACTACAAACATTTGAGTCACTTGTCAGAGCCAAACTAAATGACAGTAGAGCTTGGAAGAGAATGCTGAGGTCTTCAATTTGTCATCTGTTGATGGGGCACCAGATCACTCCCTTGTTGTAAAGAGTCACTTAAATTTTTATTCAACTCAACTCCAATTACATTGGACACAATTTCTTCTTAAATACCAGTAGAGAATATTTTGTGTTAAATAATGGAGCTTTCTTAGTTTGTTTCTTATCCTGATATCACACAGCTTATGAATGAATTGCTTCTAGGCCAAAAGAGGTATCTTATATTAACAAAATGTCAAGGTATGTTATGTTATTTATCATAGGATTCGCTGTATCACCTGTGAAATGCTGCATTGCTGAGTGTTCAAAGTAACTTCTATTGAACAAACATAAACTTATTAAAAAATGAGCTAAGGTTACCTTCCATGAATGCTTGTACTGTTTTGTCCACACAATTATCAAAGTGCTGCAAAACCAGGATGATTTCATTGTTGCTTTTATTGGGAACTATTGCACGCACAGCATTTATCTGGAAAAGATGACAGAATCATTTAATTCTTTTTTTTTTTTTGGTACCAGAAATTGAACTCATGACCTCGTGCTTGCTAGGCAAGCACTGTGCCACTGAACTATAGCCCTGATTCGTTCATTTAATTCTAAATTCAGTAGGTCATGAAGTATTTGAGGTGTAGTATTACACAGAATAACAGAAAAAATGACATTTTCATTGTTAATATATTTCTTCAGTGTTAGTGAGAGTACATACAACCACCTCGCTGGAAATAAAAATAGGTAACTGACACCAGCACATGAAAAATTAATTTCAAAACTTAGAAAGGCAGAACATTTTTAGAAACAGAAGACATGTACTAGATTTCATATAGAAAAAGGGTGGTTAAATTTAGGTATGAGGTATTAATTTAGCATCAATATTTCCTCACTTCAAGCATGTTATGGAAAAGGGTGGAATGTTGAATGAAACAGCAAATGAAACAACTTAGATGGGGGGGTACCAGGAATCAAACCCATGTCCTTGTGCTTGCCAGGCAGGTGCTTATGTCGCTGAGCTATATCCCTGGTATAACTTAAATTTTTATACAGCTACTCTTAAAACACTTTTACTTTGTATCACTTTATAATAACTCTACAAAGAAAATTTAGAGATAATGTGAATTACTGTAAACTACTTCAGGCAAACAAAACTACCTTGTCTCTTCGTGGTAGCCCACCCTAAACTGTAGGGTATACTGTTTTCAATTTTTCTTTTTTTCTACATTTAATCCCAAAGCAGCAGAGCAGAGCCTGTTTTTCCTATCTTTAATAAATGTGAAACTTTGCCACTACTAAAAAAAAAAAAAAAAAAAAAAGAACACATACTCAGTGACATCCACTTTAATAAAACATTTCTTTTCTCTATAGAGATTTCTACTCTAAATTTGGTGATAACTTCAATACATGTTTGCATTTTTAGGATGACTGTATATCTATAATTTATGCTATTATTTCCTAAGTACTATCTTATCACACACATTTTCAATTTGCTTTTTTCACAGCATTTTTAGAATATTTTCCATGTTGATTTTTATTTTTTTTGGAGACAGGGTCTTGCTATGTGGTTATTGCAGGGATCTTCCTGCCTCAGCCTCCCGAGTAGTGGGATTACAGGCATGTGCCACAATGCCCAGACTTTTCCATGTTGATAAATACATCTCTTATTCATTTATTTTAAGCGGCACAGTATTTCCATTGTATGACCCACTCATTGTTTCTTCTGTTTTTTTTTTTGTTTTTTTTTTTTTGCGGCACTAGGGATTGAACTAACAAACTCGCGCCTGCCTGACAGGTGCATAAGCCACTGAGCCAAACTCCCGGCCCTGGTTTTTTGAGGCAGGGTCACACTGTGTAGCTCAGGCCGGCCTTGCGCTCGTGTTGTAGCCCAGGCCAGCCTCGAATTCACAACGCTCCTCCTACCTCAGCCTCCTGAGTGCTGGGATTAAAGGCGTGAGCCACCACGCCTGGCTTGTTTCTTCTGTTGATGGACAATTAAGATTGTTTCTAATGTGTGGTTTTTGGGAACAATGCTGTACTGAATGTTGTATTTCTTTGCTGCTGAATTATTTGTGCCTAAAACAGTATTTAGAACACGTTAAGCATTAAAAAAAAAAAAAAAAAAAAAAAAAAACTGGGTCTTCTGTACAACCACTAGTAGAATCCTGAATACTAGGGCACTAGTACTTCATTTGGTAATGCCATCTTGCTCTCTAAAACAGACACACCAATGCTGTCAGATTTATTCCTAAAATATTTTGTATTTCTTTAAATTAAAAATATAACCTTTATAATGGGGTAGGTAGCAGTACAACCCTATAATTTCAGCACTTTGAGAGACTAAAGCAGTAGGATTATAAGTTTGAGCTCAGCTTGGGCAACTTTGCAAGACCTTGCCTCAAAATAAAAAATAAAGGGTTGAGGGTGTGGCTCAGTGCAAATCCCTTGCATTTGATCCCCAGCACCAGGAAAAAAACATCCACCAAAAAAAGGTAAACTTTATAACTGTATATCATTTTCATTTTTATATATCTCATAACTGGTAACACTGATGATTTTTTTTTTTTTTTTTTTTGGTGGCACCAGGGATCAAACTCACAACCTCCCACCTGCCAGGCAGGCACTTAAGCCACTGAACCAAACTCCCAGCCCTAGTTTTTTGAGGCAGGTCACACTATGTAGAGCTCAGGCCGGCCCTGCGCTCGCGTTGTAGCCCAAGCCAGCCTTGAACTCACAATGCTCCTCCTACCTCAGCCTCCCAAGTGCTGGGATTAAAGGCGTGCATGCTTAGCAACCCTGATGAATTCTTATTAGTCCTATTAATTTGCTGCTTTCATGGATTTATCTATGTAGATAATTATACTTTCCATAAGAGGATTTTTCTTCTTTTTTACAAATAACAGTTTTTTTCTTCTTTTTCAACTAATAATTTTTATCCTTGTCTTACTGCACAATGTGTAATTGTTTATTCTCAAAAAAGTGTTGGTTCCTTTTGGTGGAGAATGGTAGTTAGAAACCAAGATGTACACATCAAATATGTTTATTGCTACTAGGGAGTCACTGTTTCTAGAGCCATTCAATGGATATAACTAGGAGACTTTTTTTTATTAAATCATGAATTCATACTGACATTCTAAATTTCAGTATGTTAAAAGGCCTTATTTCTTTTTTTTTTTTCTTTTAGTCAGGGTCTTACTGTGCAGCCAGCCTGGTCTCAAACTTGCTGCAATCTTTCTGCCTCAGCATCCTGAGTGCTACGATTACAAGTGTGTGCTACCACCACTGGCTTATCTGATTTTTTTTTTAATTTTGCTCATCTGATTTTACACACAGATCTCTTTTAAGCATAAAGTTTTAGGTTCAAAAGCATTAAATTATGTACTGATTTCCTTTACCACATATTATTCTTAAGGTCACCACAATATACTATTATTGCTAATGATAAAACCATTGAATAAAATTGTTACACTGGGATCAAACCAAGAGCCTTGTGGATAGTAGGCAAGCAGGGTACCACTGAGGTGCATCCCAGCCCAGAATTCTGGGTATTCTCAACATGTACAGTACATAATAGGAGCAAAGTGTGGTGGCACATGATTGTAATTCCAGCATGGGTGGTTGAGGCAGGAGGATTGCTGAGACTTCAAGCCTGGGCTACATAGCAAAATCCTGTCTCAAAAAACCAACAACAACAACAAAAATCATAAATAGTAACAATATTCTTAAAAGTCATTAGAGGCCATGTCAGTTGTGGTTAGAGTGCACAGGGAAATCACTGAGCTCCCCATCCTCAAGTTAAACACCTGGACCATGGAGACCAAGTCTAGCTGTTACATGTATTTCTAGTCTATAGTCCATCCACAGCTTACCCTCTTCTGTACAAAGCTCACCAAGATTATTCAGGCCCCAGTGGATGGTCAGTCATGCTTGCCGATGTATGGATAGCAAAGCAAGGTCTCTTAGGTCAAACAAGTTTAAAAGTCATGCTCCCAGGCCAGTGCCAGTATGTGGGCTTGCCAGGAAGTGGGACTACTTCAAGAAGTACATTAATCTGGAAAAGGCTTTCAGTTTCACCATCGGCTGTGGCCCAAGAATGCACTTCTAGTCATGACAGGCCAGCCCCATAGTGACACTGATGGCTGTAAGAACACTGCCAACACCAAGATGACTCTCATGTATCTTCAAGCAGACATTAAAGTCATACTGATGGTCGAGGATGGGATGGGGCAAGACAGGGTAGCTGGTTGGCCCAGCCCTGCACCCAGAGTGTTCCCCAGCTGCCCTGAGCAAGGTCTTGGTCACCTGGTCCCTAAGAAGTAGACACTTTGTGCCCTCCACAGCTCAATCTCAGCCCAGTATTAGCCTTTCCCATGTGGGGCTAGGCTAGGAACCAAGCACTCACTGCCTCTTCCTCTGTATGCAGGCTTCTGCCAGGGCTGCCAACACTCTTGCACCCTTTCCCATCCATAGTGTATGGAGTGTGGAGTCCCTGGGGTTCCAAGACAGATCAGGCCCCACCTTGTGCCTACCTCCAACCCTGCTGTGAAACTATCACTGAACAAAGTTGGGGAAACGAGGGGGAAGAGTCAGTACGACGATTTACTTTTTCATCGTGGCTCTGAAGATGAAATTTTCTTAAAATCTTGACCTTACATAAGACTTGTTCCTTTTTTGTTTTTCTTTTTAGATATGGGCCCCACTAGGTAGTTCAGGCTGGCCTTGAACTCACTATGCAGCCCAAGCTGATCTTGAACTCTGTGATACTCTTACCTCGGCTTCCTAAGTACTGATATTACTATGCCTGGCATAAGACCTGTCCAATCCTTTCTACACAACAAACCCTCAGTCTTCTGGTCCTCTGCAGTAAAACTCATTTGCTACTGAGACTGGCAGTCTAGTTCTTAGTCCCATCTATAGTTTTGGCTCTAAGGGTTTCCTTTATGTTCAGTTATACATTTAAATTAATACATGTTATTTTTCTTTTCTTAGTTTGTTTTTTTAAGCCAGGTCTTACCATGTAGCCTAGGCTGGCCTCTAACTCATGGTGATCCTGCTGCCTCAGCCTCCAGAGTGCTGGGATTACAGGCAATACCACCTCACATAGCTAAAAGGATTATCTTTGTTATTTTTATTTCATTAGGTAAAGCCTTCTGGTTTTCCTCTTGCACAGTGGCCTGCCTTATCCTGGGATCAACATAGTATATTTTTTTTAAAGTAAGAGAGCACAAGGAAGGTTTTAGCTCATTATGGGTTACATTAATACTAAAAAACACCTGTTTTCTTCCAAAGGAATGCTACTGAGAAATTTTGCTCTTCTTAAGTTTCCTGGACTTAAGAATACTCTTCAAGATGGGTGCAGTGGCCGGGCATGGTGGCGCATGCCTGTAATCCCAGCACTCAGGAGGCTAAAATAGAACTGCAGGGAGTTTGAGGCCAACCTGGGCTACAAAGTGAGTTCAAGGCCAGCCTGAAATGCATAGTGAAACCCTGCCTCAAAAAGGAAAAAAAAAAAAAAAAAAAAAAAAGGGGGGCACAGTGGCACACACCTGTAATTCCAGCATTGGAGAGGGTGAGCAGGAAGACTGCTTCAAGTTTGAGGCCAGCCTGGACTACACAGTTAAGTTCAAGTTTAAGGCTAGCCTGGACTACAAAGCAAGACCCTGTCTCAAAAAATCCAAAGAAGGCAGGAGGATTACTGTGAATTCGAAACCAGCCTGGGCTACAAAGTGAGTTCAAGGTCAACCTAAACTGCATAGTGAGACCCTGTCTCAAAAAACAGGGCTGGGGATTTAGCCCAATGGCCTAAGCGCCTGCCTGATAGGCACGAGGTTGTGAGTTCGATCCCTTGCACCAAAAAAAAAAGAAAAAAGAAAAAAATTCCAAAGAAATAAAAAAGAATGTTCTAGAAGTGACTGGGAGGACCCTATGAACCAGGTTGTTCCCTCAGAATGCTGCCAAATGAGATACGTAATCATTATAATATTTGTTATGACATTACTGAATTAATGTAGGTCAACAGAATTTATAATACACATGAAGGTATGTAAAGGAAATTATGTTTACAGCATTCCTCAGAACCATTATGGTAGTCTCACCCTCTGATACACAGTGGCATTGTGTTTCAGTTCCTAAAAATTTCACTTTCATAATGAAGTTTTGTCTTTGTTATTTCATTTTGTTTTGTGTTTTCTGAGACAGGGTCTTGTTACATAGTCCAGGCTGGCTTCAAACTTGCTATGTAGCCCAGGCTGGCTTCAAACTTGCAGAGATCTTCCTGCCTCAACCTCCTGAGTGCTGGGATTACAGGTATGCACCACTGCACCCCTGGCTCATAATGAGTTTGTAATACCTACTGATTAGTTCCTAAATTTTCCTATGACATTCAAGTTTGTTGTCTACCACAATTTAGTCTTACCTTCTCTTTCATGTTCTCAAAAACTCCTCCTTGGGCCAGTACAGTATTGGACTGCAAATCAAAAATGAATCCTGATGAATCTGAAAGAAAGAGAAGTGATAAATATATTCAACACAATACAAAATTAAAAGCATGCCCACTTTTCTCCCATGTAACAACTGACAATAATTTAGGGTTTTTTTTGTTTTTGTTTTTGAGACAGGGTTTCACTATGCAGTTTAGACTGGCTTGAACTCACTTTGTAGCCAAGGGCTGGCCTTAAACTCACAGCGATCCTCCTGCCTCAGTCTCCGAAGTGTTGGGATTACAGGTGTGCACCACCATATCCGGCAACAAATTTAGTTCTATTGTCTAGATAATCTGCAACTACACTGAGTTAAAATTCTAAAATAAAATTTGATTTTAATACAAAGGGTACTTTCTGATGAAAACAATAAATGCAACACTTACATTAGACCTGTATTAGGCTGTCTTGTAATCTTTGCTATTTTTAATTATCCTACTTTAACAGACCTTTTAAAAATGTTGCAAATAGTTCCCTATGGTAAAATTTAACACTAAAGAATCTGAAAATGTTGAGTAGGGCTGGAAATTTCTGATAATATTAATAATCATAAAATGATATGAAAGTAATTTCCATCTTCTAGGCTGCAGCCCACAAATATTCTTAGACTAGGAACTCCATGAAGACCTTCATTTGTGTCTGATACAATCTCAGTTTACATTAAGCAAATGAAACTCCACTCAAACAATACAGACAAAACAAAACAAAACCTCAAGTGGGTTTGTATTACGGGAAAATTTGGTTCAATGTGATTACTTACAAAAAACAGATTATTTTCTGTATTTTTTTCTTCTCTGTACTTATACAGAAAAATCTACCTGTACATTTAAGCAGTTTTCACCCATTAATGTGTAACCAGTAAATTACCTTAAATTTAATACTCCATAACTTTCCTTTAATCCAATAAGGTACAATCCTAGAGAATGGTTAGAGTGCTTTTCAATTTCTGATGTGCATAATTATCATCTGGGGTATCTTATGTAAAATGTAGGCTGTGATTCAACAGTCTGGCCTCTATGGCTTGAGATTTTTATACCCAAATGATATCGACATTAAAAATCTCAACTACATAGTGAAACCCTGTCTCAAAAAGACAAAAAATACAATAAAAATACATAAAAATCTAATAACTTGACAGGTGTTGTGGCGCATGCCTGTAATCCTTGCACTCAGGAGGCTGAGGCTGGAGGATTGTTGTGAGTTTGAGGCCAGCCTGAACTATACAATGAGACCCTGTCTCAAAAACAAACAAACAAACAAACAAACAAAAAAAAAAACCAAAGCAAAAAAATCTAAGAACCTCACTGATGAGTATATCATGAGTTAAAATTGCTACAAAGCAAATAAAAGGTAAAATTTTGAGGAAAGGGGCATTAAAAACAGCAATATATTTTGAAGAAGGCAAGAGACATTATTATAGCCATTGTTGATTCCCTATTGTCTTGTTTTGATGTCCTATATCGCTTTTCATTGTTCTGTTCTGATTGGCTTTGTTCTGTTTTATTCTCTTTAAAATAAAAATAAATATACAAACAGAAATATAATATAGATTTTCCAAATTATTTTGCTGCTACTACAGATGTTTTAACTGAAGCTTTTTTTTAAATCCATTTTATTTCTAACAGAAAAAAGAATTTCAAAACACAACAATTGGTACAACTATGGTACATACATTGCATAATGCCATCTCTAAATCAGTCACCCTAAGCACCAGACATCTGCATTCAACTGTCCGAACAGTACCAGTGCAAACCTTTCTCTACTGATGCTTCTTTTATAGTTTCATTTTTATCCTATTTCTAAATACCTTCAAGTAGCTATATAAGACTGATCATTTACAAGTTAGAATGATAACATTCTGGCACTACAAAAAGGACATGAATATGTAAGGCTTGCTAGATTCAGACATGACCCCTCCCACTACCAAACCTGTCTGCCAGCAGAGGCATCGTCTGGTGCTCTTGGCAAATACAGGATGTCATAAAAGAGGTAAGATGGAGCACTGAATCTTCCAAACACCCAGACATCTGAAGACACCCAAACATTTACACTGGACATCTCAAGAACTTTGCCCAGAGGCACAAGATATCCAGAGAACTTTGACCATTGATGTTTATTAAGATCTTCCCACCTAATGACCCTTGCCTTTCTTCGAGACTTATAAAAAAAGGTCCACTTCTCTTCACTCCCCACAGTCATCCCTTTTGCCCTGTTTACCTGCTCCAAGGCACAACAAATCCCAAGCCATGTTGCCTTTATACAAGTCTTGCTGGACTGTGCCTCACGCCATTCCTTACGGAATAGAGCTTATGCCATTTTAAGAGAAATTATGCTTGCCAATTACCAATGAACCTTAATTTAGATTTAACTTCATTTAATACTACACATTTCTAGACTGTTTTCAAATGAAAAATCCAGTATTTTCATTACTGTTACACCAACTATTACACAAACCCAGTATTTAAGCCTGAATCTCCCAGATGGCTATCTGTTAACTCCTGGTTGTCTTTATCAATTGAAAGGAGACCTGGTATACAAAGATGATTCAACATAGGCCAGGCATAGTGGTGTATGCCTATATTCCCCCTTAGGAGGCAGAGGCAGGAAGAATGCCTCCAACTAGACGCTAGCCTGGAATACAGTTAGTTCAAAGTCAGCCTACACTATAAAGCAAGACTCAGTTTCAAAAAAATAAACAAAAAAACCAGTTGCAAAACAAACAAACAACAACAACAACAAAACAGTTGCAGTTCAACTCTTGCTTCCCCACTAGTGCAGCTAGGATGGCCTCCCAGAACTGTGACCCTGAGGCCTGTGTCACTTCTGGCTATAAAGGAACCGAGCCCAGGGGGATCTGCCTGGGGCCCTGTGGCCAAGGGGCTACAGCAGTTGATGACCTTCATGATACCTTGGTGACAAAGGAACTTCTGCCTTCCCTGAATCAGACAGATGACCTTCTCAAATGGGTAGGGACCACCCACACAGGGCAGCTAGCACAATATACAAGACCTGAGGTAAAAGTGCTCCCTAGAGTTTCCAGTGGCTACAATGGTGAAGTTCCTCACTCCCTGCTACCAACCCGACATGGACACCCAGGGTAACAGCTGCCTGGACATCCTCGAGGACAAGTGGCCTGCCCTGTATGGTATCAGGACCTTCCTGCCATCTACCCAGAGGCTGTGCTGATAGCCCTTTGAATATGCAGGTTGCCTAGCTCTGGAAAAACCCCAGTTCTTAGGAAGTCCCAACTGGAAGCCTACTCAAAGCAAGTATCTAGCCTAGAGCCCTGACCCAGCTGTCCAGCTGTCCTTGTGGCATCTTTTTATTTTTTCCTTAGTCTGTCCCTCTCTTGATTTCTGTGTAGAACACTACATTGAGCTGTGATATTGTTTTTGTTTTGTTTTTGAAATTAAGTCTTTGGTTGAGCCACTGCAATACATATTAAATAAACACATTTTAGTTGTGTTTTATAAAATAAAAACAGAAATATCACTTGAATTCTAGTTCTGGGATTATATACACAAAAGAATTGAAAGCAGAATCTCAAAGACATACTCACCCACTCACGTATGGTACTAACCATGCAGGACATAATAATGAACAACACATGTATGGTTCCTGCTCTCTTACAGTTTTATAGTCCATTGCAAGAGGCCAGTAAAAGATATATATTGGCCATCTCAATATAATAGCAACTATGTATTAGTTTATCAAACTGCACAGTACTAAATACACATGATACACTCTCATAATAACACTGCTAGGGAGTGGAGATTATTAAAAAGATCAACCATCTCAGATTCTATCTAAAGAAGTTTAGTAATACACAAGGCCCTGGTTCAATACTTAGTACCACCAAACAAACAAACAAATAAATAAAGTTTAGCAGAGCTAACCTTGTGAATGTATCGTAAGGCTCTCTGATATACTGAGCTATTTCAGATGATTATCCATTAGATTTTTCTTCATGGAAAGCTCTGTACCGCTAGTTGTAGCCTACTTACATTAGACACAAGCATATAGCGAGCCAAGCATGGCAGCACAAACCTGTAATCCCAGCACTCTGGGAGGCTGAGACAGGAAGACTGCCAGGTTTGAGCCCAGCCTGGGCAACTTAATACCTTAACAAGACCTTAACAAGACTCTAAAAGTAAAAAAAAAAAAAAAAAAAAAAACGTAGGGAGGAGCCTCACTGTGAAAGCTCAATTCCAGTATGGCCAAAGGTAACAAAATTTTATAAAGTGGAGCGGGGAGTGAGAGGGGACTCAATCCATACATGCAATCCGTCTAAGTAGCTTTACGAGACTAGTAAATTAGTATCTTTGAATTCAGCAATTAAAATTCTATGGCTTTAAATTACTTATACTCCTTTTTACTAAAACAGATGATGGCAAATTATTCCCTTTAACAAATGAGGAAAAAGATAAATTATAATCTCTCCAAAAATACCTCTTTTATGTTGAGAAAATTAGTTGTGGTACTATTTCTTCTCCACTCTAAGTTCTACAGAAGAATCAAGAAAGGAGTTCGAGTTTGGTGTTACACAACATTAATACTCATCAATTACATTCTCAAATTGCCATTTTTAAACAACATCTTGGTATATCACCTTGCTTCTGAGGATCTCAGATTCTTGCGCTAACTCACTGATACTCCCTACTTATACATACAGTTGGATAACAATATAATTCACATTTTACCAGATGCAAACAAGGGACAAAAGAAGTATATCCAATTAAATACAGCTAAAGCCCAGGACAAGGGAACCTAGAAGTCTAGATATCTTGACAAATGTGATTATCACTGGTTATATTTTCTGTCTCATCTTGTTCTTAAATATTAAAAAGCAAACTGAAGAGCAGAGCCTAATCAAGTGCCAACTCTTGTAGAAGTGATACCAGTAAACAACTGAACAATCTGAAATTCTTCTCTAAGTTAAATACATCCAACACTTGACAATAAAACGAAGTGACTACTTTCCTGGAATTTTTCTTCTCAAACCAACTTGGAGAATAATCCATAGTAAATTATCAATAAAATTATAAGTACAGTTATTTCTTCATGTACAATAATAGGAAATGTAGGAACCACAATTGTATTGCACAAATACGACGACTGCAAAGAAAAGAAAGTTACTGTTTTAAGAATGACTAGGAAATGCCTAAACTGCATGCAGAACTTCAAAACTAAAGATGTTACCAATTTTATTTCCTAGGTGGTCATTCTCTTCTGCCAATTTACCTCTGAAACATGAAGGAAATGACTGTGTGTTAAAATAATCTATTAAGACCAAAAAGAATGTGCGAATAATGGAGATTCAAGCTTGGAGGGGAGTAAATAAGAAATGGGAAATTTAGAATGACGCAATGTCAAAATGCCATTTTTTAAAGCCTATTTTGCTCTAATTAATACTACTACTATAATCTCCACTTGTTACCAACTGTAAAACATAAGCATTCTCAGTAGGTTGTAAGCATATAGTCTAATAGTCCTATCAACTAGTCTTTTGACCCATCTTCACATGTTCAGAACATACCTGCACTTGAGTGATAAATCTGTAAGTGGGTCTTTGTTATGGCATATGTCTAGATGTTCCCTGCAAGCCTCATAGGTGGTACTTTTTCAGAGGTGGCTGAATTTACAGTGTGTGATGCCGGGATTAAGGGTGAGTACTGCATCAGTTCACTGACTGTTTTGGCACCCACCTGAATCCCAGTAGCCTAGATAGAATATAAAAGTTGCAGGAAGAAGCTGCTAAAGTCACTTGGACTTGCTACTTCTGCCTGCCAGGAACTGTTTTCTCCTCTGTAATGTCCCTCTGCCATGCACTCTGACTTGGAGCCAGCCAACTATGAACTGAACCCTCTTCAAACTACGAGCCACATAAACTTTTCCTCCTTTAACTTTGGGTGGGGTGAGAACGCGCTACATACAGACCACTGCTCCCCTCTGATTGACTGTTTAGAAGTTTTGTTTTAGAGGTTTTTTTTTTTTTCTTTTTCTCCTTGAAATAAAATTGATTTGGGGGGGGACTTTGGGTGTCTCAGCAACAAAAAAAGTAACTAAAACAGTCTTCAAACAAAGAACACAATCTTTTAGCTGCCTGTTATTTCTGTTTTGTCTATAGACTTACACTGTCTTTTTTTGTTTTTTTGAGACAGGGTCTCGCTATGTAGTTCAAACTGGCCTTGAACTCACTATGTGGTCCAGACTGGCCTCAAACTTATGGCAATCCTCCTGCCTCAGCCTCCCAAGTGCTGGGATAACAGGCATGCACCACCAAGCCCAGTTGTGTGTAGTCTTTTTTTTTTTTTTCTTTTTTTTGCGGCACCGGGAATTGAACTCACAGCCTCACGCCTGCCAGACAGGCACTTAAGCTGCTGAGCCAAACTCCCGACCCTGGTTTTTTGACGCAGGGTCGCACTACGCAGCTGAGGCCGGCCTTGCACTCTCGTTGTAGCCCAGGCCGGCCTCGAACTCACAACGCTTCACCTACCTCAGCCTCCCGAGTGCTGGGATTAAAGGCGTGCGCCACCACGCCCGGCTCACGTGTGTAGTCTTAAGTGCTTATTTTTTTCTTTACTTTTCTCCTTTGCTTCATCGACTATATTCTGAAAGATGTTGCTCCTCATCTTGTAAGACAAAGCACTTAAACATGGGAGATCTCCAAACTTCTAGAATGAGTTTAAAGTTTTTCAGGTAAAGCTTGATGGAATCAGGGTTTTTATTAAGGATACAGATAAGCAATTAAATCCTATCTTGTTCTCTGCAATTGATTTCCACAACTTTCTAGGAGGCATAACAGAATAAGCTTGTATTATTTTATTTTATTTTTATGTTTTTTGGTACTGGGTATCAAACTCATGAGCTCACACTTGCCAGGCAGGCACTTACTCCTCTGAGCTAAATTCCCAGCTCCTAAACTTTTATTTTTTAAGTTCCAAGAAACTTTGAGGGTCTTGACTGTTGAAAAGGTTTGATTTTCCCAGTAGTAATTCTTTTGTTGTTTTTTTTTTTTTTTTTTTTTTTTTTTTTTTTTTTGTGGCACCGGGGATCAAACTCACAACCTCGTACCGGTCAGGCAGGCGCTTAAGCCACTGAGCCAAACTCCTAGCCCTGTTTTTTTCAGACAGCGTTGCACTACGTAGTTCAGGCCAGCCTTGTGCTTACATTGTAACCCAACCCGATCTCGAACTCACAACGCTCCTCACTCCTCCTACCTCAGCCTCCCAGTGCTGGGATTAAAGGCGTCCCAGTAGTAATTCTGTCAGTTCCTCCAAAGTTGTCTGGGCAGGACAGTCAGTCTACCTTTCACAAACCTTCTCGGTAGTATCCACTAGAGAACACCCTGGAGGCAATGACACTGATTTCAAGGCCCATCTTTCTGTCTCAGTGCCATCTCTCATTAGTCTGGAATTAGTTCTCAAACATCTGAGACAAACTGAACAGTTTTTTAAAAATTCTTTACTACTCACTGGCCTTCGGAGTCTCAAAAATTCTACTAGCTATCCCAAGAAAGAAATTCAATTCATTAGATCCAAAAATTAAAACTTTTGGGCCAGGTGTGGTGGCGCAAGCCTTTATTCCCAGCACTTGGGAGGCTGAGGTAGGTGGAGCGTTGTGAGTTTGAGGCTGGCTTGGGCTACAATGTGAGCAAGGCCAGCTGGAACTACATGTGACCCTGCCTCAAAAAAACTAGGGCTGGGAGTTTGGCTCAGTGGCTTAAGCACCTGCTTGGCAGGCGTGAGGTTGTGAGTTCGATTCCCAGTACCGACCAAAAAAAAAAAATTAAAACTTTTAAGACAGGTGTGGCCATCCATGCCTGCAATACAAGTTCCTTGGAAGAATGAGGAAACAAGATCCCAATTTTGAATGTAAGCTGAGCAACTTAGGAAGACAGTCTCAAAAAGGCCTGAGCTCAGTGGTAGAGTGCTTGCCTAGCGTGTGTGAAGCTCTGGAGTAATATCCCCAACACTGCACAAGGCAGGAAGACAGTCAAAAACTTTTGGGGGCTGTGCTTGGTAAAACTCAAATAAATCTTGAATTACTAAAATCAACACAGAATAAATTCCTGAGCATCTGGACAGTGAGGAGTAAGAAATATATAAATTTTTAAACTGAGGCTGGGTGTGGTGGTACATGCCCACAATCCTAACACTCAGGAAGTTGAGGCAGGAGGAATGCCTTGTGTTCAAAACCAGCTCAAACTACATAGCAAGACCCCGTCTCAAAATAATAATGTAAAAAAACAAAACAAAAAAAAACTGTCTTATTTTATATGTGGTAGCACTAATTCCTGTTCAGATGTATAAGAAATTCTCAGATGGATGTTCTCTTAGCCACTGTAAAACAGCGAGTGTTTTTCTTCTCCATTCACTCTGTCCCCCTTGCATCAAAGCACAGAAATGAGTATGTCAATGCTAATCAAATGTTGTCTCCAACCTTTTCGTAACAATCTTTATCATAAAACTACAGCACTGAAAAATCTGTTGTTCTTCACTCATTAACCTTTATACAAATGAGAATTAAATCTGCTACCTTTTTTTAAAACTAACTTAGGGATCAATAATCTACTTCGATTCTAAATACTTCTGCCTCCAAATAGGTAGGCTCTAAGTGCTGTGCTTCTGAAGAGACTACTTAACTATATACTTACATAAGCTCATTCTGACCTTATCAAAAGTAATTTTAAAAAAATAAAGTTATTATAAAATACAATGCATTTACAGTACACATACATATAATAATACAACTTGAAAATCTTACACTAAACAAACACCCAGCTGTTAGCCCAGGTTGAGAACTAAAATCCAGAAGATGGCAGAGCAGTAAGCAACAGAGAACACAGCCTCTCTGAGAGTCAACGTCCAGACACTGGAATATAGCATTATGAGAAGACATGAAGGAAGGGAGTGGGTCCCCTGGACCCAGGAAGAATCTGAAGTGCGAACTGAAGCCCACAGACAGAGTAGAAAGAAAAGCTTCAATGAAGAAGGTGGTGGTAGTTGGTGGCGCCTTCTCCCTGAGACTGGACTCACTGCGTGAGAGGAGCTGTTCCAACTTGGGGATACACAGTCATAGTGATGGTGACAGCTGGCAACCCTGGAGGCCTCTGCAGAGAGACATGGCAGTGGAGGGAAGCAGTGGACAAGAAGGACTATGCTGGCTGGCAGTGAGTGCAGAGGACTCAGTCCTCACATGGGGAGAGAGCAATTAAATGGGAGCTATTTCTGAGACTAAGCCCAGAACCCGGAATCGCTGCTGACTTCCTCTAGTAGTTCCTAGCTGGGTGCAGACCTGTGGAAATTGCTTGGACTGCGGCAAGCCAAATGAGTCTGGCCTCAGGAGGCCTGCTGAGGTTATCCACTACTCTGCCATAAAGCAACTGCTAGCTTGCTGTGATAGTGGCACAATTTGGGACTCTATCTCCACAGGTCGTCTACTAGTGAAACCAGAGCGAATCCTGGAAGTGAACTATTTGTTTTTCTTTTTCTTTCTTTTTATTCGTTTCTCTTTCTCCTTCATTGTTTACATATGAGTGTGAAAGTGGTTCCTAACCTCTTTGTGGGTGTGGTTCTATTCTGTTCTGTTCCTTTTATCTCTTCCATCTCTTTTCCTTTAGTCTTCTGCACCAGTTTCCCCAAGTTGGCATGATCCACTTTGTTCTCCAACCTTACTTCTAATCTCTTTTTCTTCTTCCACTTCTCTATTTTCTCCTTAATTCATTTTAAATTTTAACCCCAAGGGCAAAACTGACACATAATGGACTTATATACTGCATATAATGGTCTGGTTTGCTTTACATTTTGTTATATAATCACAAAATCTAGTTCATATGGTTAAAAGTTGCAAATTAAGGGTCAGCTCAGTTTGTTGTTTTTTAGGCTGTGTTTGATGCTACTGGTACCACAACAACCAAAACTGACATAACTGTTCTAAACAGCTGTTGGTTCTGATAATCCATGACTGAGATTAACTAAGGGTCACCAAGAACACAGTGGCACAGTGCCATAGAACCAGGGACAAGGTCAAACAATCAACAACTTCTCATCTCCAAAAAACTGAAGAGGTTAAGATCTTCCAACAGACTTAAAATCCAAAAACCAGCTACACCTGGAAGATAACTCGGAGAAATCATCATCACCTAAGGGTCCTAAATACTACCAATAAAGCAAGCTGCCACAGGCAACTTACAAGCATCACTCCAGGAATTAAACTGAAAAAAAAAAAGGGGGAAAAAATAAAATGAGAAGACACTTAAGCAAAATGCAACCTCAGACATCCAGTTCGCCAAAGGAAAATCCAGGAGCAATGAGGTGGGACAATCTGAAAGACCCACACCAGGTCTCTCTGAAGTGGAAATAACAAACAAAGAAATTGAATGAGGCTCTGGAAAAAATGAAATCAGAAATAATCTCTCAGATAACCATAGAGATTATCAAAATACACACCATGTTTAGTGATGTTAGGGCAGACACAGATAAAAAAAAAAAAAAACAGCCGAGCTTACACAAATTATGGAAGCTCAGCACAGGAAAGAATTGGATCCCATAAAGCACATTCAAGCAGACATCCAGGAGAATAAAAATTCCATTGAAAGTATTCAAAGCAAATGAGGGCCGGGTGTGGTGGCGCACACCTTTAATCCCAGCCCTCGGGAGGCTGAGGTAGGTAGAGCATTGTGAGTTCGAGGCTGGCTTGGGCTACAATGCGAGTGCAAGGCCAGCCTGAGTTACATAGTGCGACCCTGCCTCAAAAAACTAGAGCTGGGAGTTTGGTTCAGTGGCTTAAGTGCCTGTCTGGCAGGCATGAGGCTGTGAGTTCAATCCCTGATGCAGCCAAAAAAAAAAAAAAAAAAAAAAAAAAAAAAAAAAAAAAAAAAAAAGCAAATTAGGTCACTGTGAGGACAGGATCTCAGATATTGTAGACAGGCTTGCATTTAGCGACCAGGAAAAGAAAGAGTTATCAAAACTAGCAAGGGAACATGAGAAAAATCAAAACTAGCAAGGGAACATGAGAAATCAATCCGGCAGCTGCTTGATGAGACAAAGAAGAATAACTTAAGATTAATTGGAGTCAAGGAACAAGCAGGAGATAGCACAAATGACATTAAAAATTGTTCACAGACATCATGAAAGTAAACTTTCATGGTGGAGACAAAGAATTTCACATACAGATAAATGAGGCATATGCCATTCCAACTGGTAATAATCAAAAAAAAATCTACAGCCAGGCATATCGTAGTCAAGATTCCAGAAATTCAATTCAACACAAGAATAGAATCCTAAAAGTTGTTAGAGAAAAGAAACAAACCACCTATTAAGGAAAGTCCATCAGAATTTCAGCTGACTTCTCAACACAAACTCTCAAGTCAAGGAGAGCTTGGAGTGAAGTACTCCAAGGTCTAAAGGAAAACAACTTTCAACCCAGACTGATGTACCCCACAAAACTAACTTTCAGAATTGATGGAGAAATAAGATACTTCCATGACAAAGAACTGAGGAAATTTATGACCACCAAACCAGCACTCTAAAATGTTCTGAAGGACATTCTAGAAAGAGATAATAAGGACTATAGCTCCATGAACCCCAACAAAAGAAATCCACTAGGGAAAGCAAACAATTAGAGGGAGGGGGAAAAAAGTGGGGAGCCAACAACAGGAAAGTAACATAACAAGGATAAGTCAATACATATCAGTTATAACCATCAATGGTTTTTTTGTCAGTACTAACCATCAATGTTAACGGTCTCAATTCACCAGTCAAAAGACACAAACTGGCAGAATGGATCAAGAAGCAAGATCCAACAACATGCTGCATGTGAGAAACACATTTGATTTACAATGACATTCATAGACTTAAAGTCAAAGAATGGGAAACAATACTCCATGTGACCGGAACCCAGAAAAAAAGCAGGGGTAGCTACTCTATTTGCAGATAAAAGTGAATTGCAAGCCAAGACTGGTTAAGAGAGACAAAGCAGGTCACTACATCCTCGTAAAGGGAACAATCCAAGAGGAAGAGATAACAATCATAAACATATATGCAACAAATACCAGTGCACTCAGCTATACAAAACAATTATTAATGGACATGAAAAATCAAATAAGCCCTAATACAAATGTATTGTGAGACCTCAATACCCCAATGTCACAAAAAGACAGATCAACTAGACAAAAAAATCAATGATGAAATAGTAGAACTAAATCCAACTTTTGAGCAAATGGACCTAGTAGATGTCTATAGAGTCTTCCACCCCACAACATCAGAATACACATTCTTCTCAGCTGCACATGGGACACTGTCCAAAACAGACCACATACTGGCTCATAGAACATGCTTAAGTAAATGTAAAGGAACTGAAATTATCCCATGCATACACACAGTGCAATGAAACTAGAAATCCATGCAAAAGGAAATAAACACATGGAAATTAAATAGCACCCTACTGAACAACCAGTGGGTCACAGATGAAATTAAAGAAGAAATTAGACAGTTTTTACAGTTGAACAATAATGACAACACAACATAACAGAACCTGTGGGACACAGTGAAAGCAGTCTTCAGAGGGAAATTTACGGCAGTAAATACCCATATCAGGAAAACAGAGCAAGTGCATATAAACAACTTAATGTTGAACCTCGAACTTCTAGAAAGAGAAGAACAGGTTAAACCAAAAGCTGTACACAGGAGGAAATTATAAAGATCAGACCAGAAATTAACACACTGGAGACTAAAAAAAAACATACAAAGAACCAATGAATCGGAGAGTTCATTCTTTGAAAGATTAAATAAAATTAATAAGCCCTTAGCCAACCTTATCAAAAAAGGGAAAGAAAAGAATCAAATCCACGCAATTAAGAATGAAAGGGGTGAAATCACAACAGACCCTGAAGAAATTCAGAAAATCATCTCTACCTACTTTGAAAACTTGTACTCTTATAAGATGGAAAACACAGGGGCCGGGAGTTTGGCTCAGTGGCTTAAGCGCCTGTCCAGCAGGCGTGAGGCTGTGAGTTCAATTCCTGGTGCCCCCCCCCCAAAAAAAAAAAAAAGGAAAACACAAAGAAATGGACAGGTTCCTAGATACAGATGAATTACCAAAGTTGAATCAAGAAAATATAAAAATCCTAAATAACCCAGTATCATTAAATGAAACCAAAGATGTAGTTAAAAACCTGTCAACAAAGAAAAGCCCAGGTATTGATGGATTCACTGCTGAATTCTACAAGAAATTTAGAGAAGACCTAACATCACTACTTCTCAAGTTCTTTAATGAAATCGAAAGGGAAACAATACTCCCAAATTCATTCCTGGAAGCAAGCATTACTCTGATTCGAAAACCAAAGAAGGACCCAACTGAAAAAGAGAATTACAGGCCAATCTCCCTAATGAACACTGATGCAAAAATCCTCAATTACATACTGGCAAATAAGACTGCAGCAAACCATCAAAAAGATTGCACAGCATGGATCAAGTGGGATTCATTCCATGGATGCAAGGATAGTTCAACATACATAAATCCATAAATGTAACACACCATATTAACAGAGCCAAGGACAAAAATCATATGATCATCTCAATATATGCAGAAAAAGCTTTTAACAAAGTCCAGCACTCATTCATGATAAAAACCCTACAGAAAATTGCAATAGCTGGTCTTCATCTCAATCTGATAAAAGCCATGTATGACAAACTAACTGCCAACATCATATTAAATGGAAAAAAACTGACAGCTTTCACTCTAAAATCAGGAACAAGACAAAGATGTCCACTGTCTCTACTCTTATTTCCTGGAAACTTTAGCAGGAGCAATTAGACAAGAGAAAGAAATAAAAGGAATAAAGATAGGAAAGGAAGCCAGGCGTGGTGGCGCACGCCTTTAATCCCAGCACTCGGGAGGCTGAGGTAGGTGGAGCGTTGTGGGTTCGAGGCCGGCTTGGGCTACAACGTGGGCGCAAGGCTGGCCTGAGCTACATAGTGCGACCCTGCCTCAAAAAACCAGGGCCGGGAGTTTGGCTCAGTGCCTTAAGCGCCTGCCCTGGCAGACGCGAGGTTGTGAGTTCAATCCCCGGTGCCGCAAAAAAAAAAAAAAAAAAAGATAGGAAAGGATGAAGTTAAACTAGCATTATTTGCAAATGACATGATACTCTACTTAGAAGACCTCAAAAACGCCACCAAAAGACTTCTAGATTTAATAAGCCAATTCAGTAATGTATCTGGTTACAAAGTCAACACTCAAAAATCAATAGCCTTCTTGTACATGAATAACAAACTCACTGAGAGAAGAATCAGGGAAAACAATACCTTTTACAATAGAATCCAAAAAAAAAAAAAAGAAAGAAAAAGAAATACCTAGGAATCAATCTAACAAAGGATGTAAAAGATCTCTACATTGAAAACTACAGTACTCTGAAAACGGAGACTGAAGAGGATATTACACTATCTGCCGGAAGCACAGGCGTGGTGGTGCACGCCTTTAATCCCAGCACTCGGAGGGCCGGGAGTTTGGCTCAGCGGCTTAAGCGCCTGTCTGGCAGGTGCGAGCCTGTGAGTTCGATCCCCGGTGCCGCAAAAAA
>RJWM01000126.1:67732-292717 GCA_004363535.1 Dasyprocta punctata | reverse complement strand
TTTAGGGTGTTGTGACTGTTTGCTAACCCCTCAAATAAGGACTATTTTATACCTATTTCAACAGGGCCTAGACTATTTTATACCTATTTCAACAGGGCCTAGATTAGTGAGGAAGTTAAGGGATCAAAATTGAAGAATGCAGTTTCTTTCCCTTGCACAATATATATTGTAGATTTAGGGAAAGAACAACTGGAATGGGGAAAAAGAAAAGAAGGAAGGGGGGAAAGTATATTTATATACACAAGATAGCTAAGATAATTGTACTACTATTCTTATTAGTTCATGGAAAGAAAATGTGAGTGCTTATATTGTTTGATCTGTTTTACATGCCTGTATCTTGTAATCTGAGCAACTATTTTGATGATAACAATATGTAATATAGTGATCATTGTTAATTCCCTATCATCTTGTTTTGAAATCTTATATCGTTTTTATTGCTCTGTTTTGTTTTCTTTTAATCTCTTTAAAATAAAAAAGTAAAAAAAAAAAAAAACTGAAGAAAGCACTCTTCAGATTAAGCAAGGACAGACCTGCAAATGATACCCCACCTGCTTGACCCTGAAAGTGGGAGCCTTGTTGCTGCACATCCTTTAGGCCCTGCCATTTCACCCAGTAGCTGTAAAAATTCTATGAGACAGCCAGGCCTGGTGGAACATGCCTATAATCCCAGCACTTTGGAAGGCTCAGGCAAGAGAATCACAAGCTTGAGCCCAGCCTGGGCAACTTAGGGGTTTAGCAAGATTTTATGTCAAAACAAAGAATAAAAAAGGAGCTACAGATGTATTCAGTAAGAAAACCCTGGGTTCAATACACAGCACCACCACCGTCTCACACACACACACACACACACACACACACACACACAATTGCATGGGAGAAAGCATAGAGAAAATAGCACTTTATAGTATGTGAACTACAACCTGATAGTGAGTTATAAAGCTAATTTCGTGAGTATATTAGTTTGCTAGGGCTGCTATAACAAAATACCACAAACTGGGTGGCTTAAATAATAGGAAATTATCTCATAATACTGAAGGCTCTGAAGGCCTTCTGAGGGCTCTGAAGGAAGAATCTATTCCAGGCTTCTTTCTTTGGTTTTATAAACTGTCACCTTCATGTTCACACAGTATTCTCTGTATGCCAGTCTGCTGCCAGACTTTCCCATTTTATAAGGGTACCCATCATATTGAATTAAAGCATATTTCTAATGACTTCATTTTAACTTTATTACCTCTCAAAATAAGATCATATTCTGAGGTGTTGGGAGTTAAGACTTTAATATATGAATTTTTGAGGATCACAGTTCATCCCACAGCAGTATCTTGACAATCACTATTACAAAATGGAGTAGAATAGAAAATGTCAGAAGGCATCAAACAAAGAAGGATAAATATTGTTTAGTGAATCTTTTTGTTTTCTCTATATATCTGAATTCTGAGTCATCATGTAAAACTACTTTTTAGAGCAAGCTCTGTTCTAAAAACATACCCATTTGGATGTTGGTGACCATCTCATATCACTCTGCATCACTTTTAATTATTTTATGGGCACATATTTTTTCCTTAGCAAGAATATAAGTGCAAGAAGGGTGGGGAGTCATCACACTGTACAAGCTGCTATGCAGCAACTAAAAAAGACAACCTGTATCCTTGCTAATAAGTACACAAAGGATAGCCATGGTATTGTCTATCCTCAGAGACAGCTGAGAAATAAATTGGATTAGTTATCAGACAGCGATACTATAGGATAATCAGGGCCCTTATGTGCCTGGGAACACACAGGAGGGATATTAAACTAAGCATGGGGTGGGGGAGATCAGGGAAGACTTCTTGGAAGAGGTGATGCCTGAACTAGGTCTTTTTTTTTTTCCGGCACCGGGGATTGAACTCACAACCTCGCGCCTCTCAGGCAGGACAGCCGCTGAGCCAAACTCCCAGCCCTGGTTTTTTGAGGCAGGGTTGCACTGTGTAGCTCAGGCCGGCCTTGCGTTCACGTTGTAGCCCAAGCCAGCCTCGAACGCACAATGCTCCTCCTACCTCAGTCTCCTGAGTGCTGGGATTAAAGGCATGCGCCACCACGCCCGACTCCTGAACTACATCTTGAAGGCAGAGCAGGCATTATTCAAGCAAAGAACAAGGAGAGAATTGAGCCAGCAGGAAGCATATGTAAAGGCATGGGTACCTGTGGAAGTTTGGTTCCTTCGGGGAACAGGAGGTCGTTGGCTATGGGGAGCATTAGAGAATTCAAGCAGGAAAGTAACATGATGAGATTTAGTAGAGCAGTCACCCTAGCTGCAGAGTGGAAGATGAACTGAAGAGGTAAGTGTGAAGCCAGGACACTGTTTTAGGAGGTTAATAAACTAAAGGAGGCCGTAGGCTTGAAGAGCCAAGGCGAAGCACTATGGAACTGAGGCTGGGGAGGAGGAGATGTTAAGGGATGCAGGGTCAGCAGTAGATAAGGAATAAATGCAGTTAAGAAGCGGAAATCTCAACTGACCTAAAGACCAGACTTCCAGGGAGTAAGTGACGTGAAGAACTGGAGGGCTAGGATGTTGTAGAGACCAGGCCTGCCATTTTAGTCCCGCTCACCTGGGAGCATTTTTGTACAGGTCGTTACGGGAGTAAGTGAAGAGAACAACGGGGAGCTGCTTCTATGGAGTTGAGTTGGATAAGGAACCAAGGGCTGGCTGGGCTATCAGCATGAGCTCTAAAGTCAGCCAGATTTGCAGAACACCTCAGGGGACTCAGGTGACAAAATCTTCAAGGAATGTGGTCAAGTCACCAAGGCTTCAGTAAATGGCAGTTCAAATAACAGCTAGGACTGAGGATGTAGCTCAGTGGTAGAGTACGTGCCTAACATTCATGAGACCCTGGATTTGAGCCTCAGCAGTGTGGGCAGGGGGAGAACTAACACTGAGTGAAGCTTTCTTTACTACTTGAATTCCTACTAAAAAGTCAAAGCACTGGGGCAGGGATATAGCTCAGTGGCAGCAGCGCCTGCCTGCCAAGAAAATAAAAGTGCTGTACATTTTATCCTAAACAACACAATAAGATGAAACTGTGCACCCATAACAATAGTATTATACATGTGTGGCTATTTAAATTTTCATTACCTTTTTCTGGGGCAGGACTACTGTGGTTGAACTCAGGGTTTCCTGCATGCTGGGCAGATACTCCATCTCTGAGTCACATCCTTAACCCTTTTAAAATTTTATTTTGAGACAAGATCTTGTTTAATTGCCCAGTCTGGCCTCAAAACTTGTAATCTTCCTGCCTCAGCCTCTTGAGTAGCTGGAATTACAGGTATGTACTACCATGTTCAGCCCCTGTGGCTTCATCTATTCAATCACTCATTCATTTTGCAATACTATGGTTTGAACCCAGGGCCTTTGCACTGAGTTCCATCCTCCGTCCTTTTTATTTTTTTGTTTTGAGATAGAGCCTCACTAAGTTGCTAAATTGCCTAGACAGGGTTGAAATTTGCAGTTCTCATGCCTCAGCCTCCCAGAGTGCTGAGGCTACAGTTGTTTATCACCACACCCAATTTCTGTGGCTATTTCACTTAAATTTACAAACTTAACTCCTTATTGCACTAGCCACATTTCAAATGCTCAGCAGTCACATAGGTTTATGACTGCTATGATAGCACTGACCTGGGACCTTTGATCATCACAGAAAATCCTACTAGATAGTGCTGATAGCCTTTATTTTACAGATAAGAAACCTCTCAAGGAAAGTTTTAGAAACTTGCCCAGGGCCAAAGTCAGGGAGCAGGAAAGAACCCAATTAGTTTGGTGTCAGCACTGTTGCCCTTAAGCTATGTGCTAACATTTCAATGGAAGGCAAGCTACCTGGCCATAAGAGGAATTTTATATGACTACTGGGGCAAGCACAGATGATGCTTACTCAGCAGCCACGGTCTTCCCCCTTCCTAGTAAAATCTGGATTTTATACAGGTGTTCTATTATGTTTTCAGGGGGTGAATCAAATCAGCTGAGCCTATCAAAGTTTTTTTTTTGTTGTTGTTGTTTTTGTTGGTACCAAGGATCAAACTCACAAACTCACACCTGCTGAGCAGGCACTTAAACCACTGAGCCAAACTCTCAGCCCTAGTTTTTTTGAGGCAGGGTCACACTATGTAGTTCAGGCTGGCCTTGCTCACGTTGTAGCCCAAGCCGGCCTCGAACTCACAACGCTCCACCTACCTCAGTCTCCTGAGTGCTGAGATTAAAGGTGTGTGCCACCACGCCTGGCAAATCAAAGTATTTCTATTGGAGTTTGGCTCAGCGGCTTACGCGCCTGTCTGGCAGGCGCGAGGTTGTGAGCTCAATCCCCGGTGCCGCAAAAAAAAAAGACAAAAAACAAAACAAAACAAAGTATTTCTATTGCCCTGAGCAATGATCCAATTCTAGTCAATAGGATTTAGCGGACTCCTGGAAAAATTTTATTTTTCTTTAGTGCCATACCCATTTTGAGGACCAGAACAGCTGCAACCAGGTCCACCAGACACTAAGGGCTGACTGTCTATGGGAAGAAAACCCTTGATGAATCAACCGACTTTGGACCTGCTCTAGGTGCTTTCTTGTTCAGTCTATTCTGATTGGGTCTTGTGTTACTTGCTGCTAAATGCATCCCTGACTGAGATCATAGAAAATATAGAGGCCAGACCAGGCTGCCTATTCATGCATCCACCACCACCTGTCTTATGCAACTTGCACTTGGGAGAATAAATGAGATCTCAGTAAAGGAAAAGTGTCTTCAGAGAAGAGCCAGGATTGGACAAGGAAAGAGGGGCCCAGGTCTTTGCGCAAGGAGTGGGGTGAGGAGCAGTGCAAGAATGGTTAGAAAGAGGAAGCACCAGGTTTAATAGAGAAGGGTGGGCACCCATCAAGGCCTGCCATGGATGACAGGATGTGAGCAATGGTGGGGTCAGCTGATTTCCAGGCTCCAAATGGAGCCCTAGGGCTCCAAATCCTAGACTTACTGTGGCCAACAAGCGTTCGCCTCACAGGACAAGGAGCAGCCTTGGTGGGTGGGCGAAGTCAAACATCTCTGGATGGAACCAGTTGTGGTCAGGACTGAGCCTCTACAAGGAAATTCCTGCCCTCTAATTACTGTCTTGCCTTACTCTCTTCCGCTGTGCAGCCAAGATTCTTGGGAAACTTATTCACAATTTTTGTCTTCCCTTCTTCACCTCCTTATTACAGTGCCAACAAGTTGCTGCCCCCACAAGACCAATGAAACTGCTGGTCCACATCACATGTGCTCTGCTAGGTGTCAAGAAGGACAGTGTATCCCTTCTGGTATTGTGCTGGGGATCAAGCCCCGGGCTTTGCATATTTTATGCAAGTGTTCTACTACTGAGCTACAGCCCCAGTCATGTTAGTCATTCCTGAAAACTCTCCTCTAGCTGTTTTTCAGTCTTTCTTTCTTGGTCTTTCTCCTGTCTCTGTGTGCTCTACTTTTCCTGTGTGATCGCACTCACACCTGAGGCTTTGTGGCCTGAGCAAGTCAACATGTGGTGGTTAACCACGGTCTTGGGGGGCCAGACCTCTGGATTCAAATTTCTGTCCTACTGCATTTGCTTTATGACACTCAAAGTCCTAACAAGATGTAGGTCATGGATTTGGGGTATAGCTCAGTGGTAGAGTCCTTGCCAAGCACATGAAAGGCCCTAGTTTCCCTTCCCAGAACCACACACACACACAGACAAAAAAAAGAGATCACTAATCTCACCCCATCCTGGGCAGTGGATGAGGGGAACCACCATTCTGATTTTTTAAAGAATTCATATCAGCCGGGCGTGGTGGCGCACGCCTTTAATCCCAGCACTCCGGAGGCTGAGGTAGGCGGAGCGTTGTGAGTTCAAGGTTGGCTTGGGCTACAATGCGAGCACAAGGCCGACCTGAGATACACAGTGCGACCCTGCCTCAAAAAACTAGGGCTGGGAGTTTGGCTCAGTGGCTTAAGCGCCTGTCTGGCAGGCGCGAGGCAGTGAGTTCAATCCCTGGTGCCGCAAAAAAAAAAAAAAAAAATAGAATTCATATCAATGGAGTAATATAGGACGCATTTTTAAAATTTTTATTTTTATTAGTACATGTTTGTAGGACATAATGATTACATTCACTGTGGAGAGCTGGTACATAACACATCTTAATTCTTTTTAGCTCCACCTCCCCTCCCCTCCTCCCAATCTCTTGGTTCCCTTCCCATTTGCAAAAGATCTATCTCCCTGTTTCCTATTATCTGTCTTTTATTTTGCTCTTTATTTATACTTTGGGCTTCTCATATAAGAGAAACCATGTGAAATATAAGCTTGTGTATCTGATTTATTTCACTTATGTTCTCAATGCATCCATTTTCCTACAAATGACTCAAATTTATCCTTCTTTATAGCAGAGTAGTATCATTGTGTATAAATACCATGTTTTCTTTATCCATTCATCTGTTGATGGATATATAGGCCACTTCCAAGATTTAGCTATTATGAATTGTGCTGCTATAAACATAGGCATGTAAGTGTCACTATAATTCTTTTGAGAAGATATCTAGAAGGGGAATAACTGAGTCAAGTGAAATTTCTATTTTTAGTTTTTTGAGGTATCTCCATACTGATTTCCATAGTGGTTTTACCAGTTCACATTTCCATCAACAGTGAAGATTCTTTTTTCCCACAGTTTCACCAACATTTGTTATTATTTGATTTCTTATGATAGTCATTCATTCTGGAGTCAGATGGAATCTTGGTGCTCTTTTTTTTTTTTTTTTTTTGGTACCGGGGATGAAACTCACAACCTCGAGCCTGCCAGGCAGTTGCTTACACCACTGAGCTAAATTCCCAGCCCTAGTTTTTGAGACAGGGTCTCACTGTGCAGTTCAGGCCAGCCTTGAACTCACTTTGTAGCCCAGGCTGATCTTGAACGCACAATGATCCCCCTGTCTCAGTCTCCTGAGTGCTGGGATTAAAGGTGTACACCACCATGCCCAGCTCAGTGCTGTTTTAATTTGCATTTCTTTAATGACCAGCAATGTTGAACATTTTTTCATGTATTTATTGGTCAATTGTACTTCTTCTGAGAACTATTCATTTCAATTGCCCAATATTTGATTAAGTCCTCTGAGGAGGTCTTTTTTGATTTCTTTATATATTCTAAATATTGGTCCTCTGTCTGAGGTGTAGCTGGCAACATTTTTTTCTATTCATAAGTAGTCTCTTCACTCTGTTGATTGTTTCTTTTGCTGTGCAGGTTTTTAATTTGATATAATTCCATTTGTTGATTCTCGATGTTATTTCTTATGTAATTGGAGTTCTGTTGACAAAGTCTTTGACTCCACTGATGACAGCAAGAGTTTGGCTTATTTTTAACTTCCAGCAGGTTAAGCACTTCACAGGATTTTTTTTTTTTTTTTTTTTTTTTTTTTTTTTTTTTTTTTTTTTTTTTTTTTTTTTTTTTTTTTTTTTTTTTTTTTTTTTTTTTTTTTTTTTTTTTTTTTTTTTTTTTTTTTTTTTTTTTTTTTTTTTTTTTTTTGCGGCACTGGGGATCAAACTCACAGCCTCACACCTGCCAGATAGGCACTTAAGCCACTGAGCCAAACTCCCAGCCCTAGTTTTTTGAGGCAGAGTCGCACTATGTAGCTCAGGCCGGCCTTGCGCTCGCGTTGTAGCCCAAGCCGGCCTCGAACTCACAATGCTCCTCCTACCTCAGCCTCCTGAGTGCTGGGATTAAAGGAGTGAGCCACCATGCCTGGCTTCACAGGATGTTTTGTAGGTGAGTTTTTTTGTTGTTTTGTTTTGTTTTGTAGACAAGGTCTTGCTATGTAGCTCAGGCTGATCCAGTCTGACCTCAAACTTGTGGCAGTCATCCTGCCTCAGCCTCCAGAGTCCTGGGATTACAGGTGTGCACCACCATACCTGGCTTACAGGATACACTTTTATGTCTGGCTGCTTTACCTCTGTTTTGAGATTTGTCTAAAATGTTGCAAGTATTTGCTTATTTTTATTGCTGAGTAGTAGCCCATTGTAGAGATATACCAGTTTGCTTATCCTTTTTTAAATAAATGATAGACACATGAGTGATAGAGTTTTTGGCTGTTAGGAAGAAAACTGCTGTGAACATCCTATGTTCAAGTCTGTATATAAATGCATGCTTTCGTTATTTTGGATAAACAACTAGGTATTACTTCTGGGTCACAGATTGGGTGCATGCTTAGTTACATAAGAAATTGCGGCATTGGAGCCGGGTGTGGTGGCACACGCCTTTAATCCCAGCACTCGGGAGGCTGAGGTAGGAGGAGCGTTGTGAGTTCGAGGCTGGCTTGGGCTACAACGCGAGCGCAAGGCCGGCCTGAGCTACATAGTGCAACCCTGCCTCAAAAAACTAGGGCCGGGAGTTTGGCTCAGTGGCTTAAGTGCCTGCCATGGCAGAAAAAAAAAAAAAAAAAAAAAAATTGTGGCATGTTGACCTAAATTGTTGCATGCTTTACATACCCACAAGAACATATGATGGTGCCAGTTGCTCTACAGTCCCACTATTTGGTACTGTCAATTTTTTAAAATTTAACTATTTTGATGGGTATAGAGGTATCACATTTTTATTTTAATTTGTATTTCCTTTTTCTTTTTGAGACAGGATCATCTATCTTCCTATCTCAGCCTTGCCAGTTCCAGCATACTTAGAACTACAGGCTCACCATCCTACCTGAGAAATTTGCATTTCCTTGAAAACTAAATATCCTGAGAACTTTTCATATTGTTCTCAGTCATTCACTGAGTTGTCTTTTTATTACTGTGTTATAGAAATTCCTAATGTATCTTGCATACATTTATCCTTTGTCAAATCAATAATAAGCAAGTCTACTTGGCTTATTCTTTTCTTTTTTCTTTTTTCTTTTTTGCGACACTAGGGATCAAACTTACAACTTGGTACCTGCCAGGCAGGCATTTAAGTCACTGAGCCAAACTCCCAGCCCTACTTTTTCTGAGGCAGGGTTGCACTATGTAGGTCAGACTGGCCTTGCACTTGCATTGTAGCCCAAGCCAGCCTCGAACTCACAACGCTCCTCCTACCTCAGCCTCCCAAGTGCTGGGATTAAAGGAGTGTGCCACCACGCCCATCTTCATTTTTTTATAATGCCTTTGGTACCAGGGATCAAACTCACAACTTCGCACCTACCAGGCAGGCACTTATGCCACTGAGCTAAATCCCCAGCTATAATTCCTTTGGATGAACAAAATTTTTCAATTCTCATGTTTCATTTTTTTCTTTCCTTTTTTTTTTAAGTTTAGTTTTGTTTTTGTTTTTTGTCTTTTTGAGACAGGGTTTCACTATGCAGTACAGGCTGGGCTTGAACTCACTTTGTAGTCTAGGCTGACCTTGAACTCACAACAATTCTCATCCCTCAGCCTCCTGAGCGCTGAGATTACAGTGCCTGAACCACCACACCCAGACTCATTTTTTTTCTATTTACTGCTTTCTATGTTTTTTTAAAAATTCATTTTTAAATTTTTATTTATTTATTTTTAATCCATTTTATTTAAACATAAGAAGAAGAAAAAAATTGCAACAAAATTTCAAAGCACATCAAGCAGGGGGTAACAATGGTACACACACTGCACACTGTCATCCCCAAATCATTCACTCAGAGTACTTTCTTTGGTTTAAGAAAATTTTCCTACTCCCAACTTGTAATTCTATTTGGTGTGTTTACTTAAAGGCACAATTTAGTTTTTATAATTTAGTTTTTTTGTTTGTTTGTTTTGTTTTGTTTTTGTGGCACCAGGGATCAAACTCACAACCTCACACCTGCCAGACAGGCCCTTAAGCCACTGAGCCAAACTCCCAGCCCTAGCTTTTTGAGATAGGGTTCCACTATGTAGTTCAGGCCAGCTCACATTGTAGACCAAGCCGGCCTCGAACTCACAATGCTCCTCCTACCTCAGCCTCCTGAGTGCTGGGATTAAAGGCGTGCACCACCACACCCAGCTTAATTTAGGTTTATAATTCACTTTAATTTTTGCACATGATGTGAGGCAGGGTCAAGGTTCCTTTATTTCTCTCATGTGGACATTAAGTTGCCACAATAGGAAGTTGTCACAGTGGGACATCCTATCTCTCATCCCTTCACAGTAACACAGTTTTTATTTTATTTATTTTTTTCGGCACCAGGGATTGAACTCACAACCTCACACCTGCTAGGGCAGGCGCTTAAGCCACTGAGCCAAACTCCCAGCCCTGGTTTTTTGAGGCAGGGTCCCACTATGTAGCTCAGACCAGCCTTGCGCTCACATTGTAGCCCAAACTGGCCTTGAACTCACAAGGCTCCTCCTACCTCAGCCTCCCAAGTACTGGGATCAAAGGTGTGCACTACCACGCCCCACTAGGAACACAATTTTAACAATATACAAATCAAAATACCTTTATGAGAAGTCCAGAATCCAGCTGAGAGTTTATGGTACCCCTCAAACAAGCACAGAGCTACGAACAGCTGCACTGAGACAGGTGCCATATCTCCAAATCTTGGAATGGGGTTTTTTCTCATGATACCATCCTTCAATAGTGGTAAACCTCCAACAGACTGGTCTCACTAGACAGGTTCCAGCTCCAAGTACAGTCCCTGATCAGTAGTAAAGAGGAGTTAAAGAATGTATGCCATTCCTAAACTAACACTGAAGCAAGATTGCAGAGGGGACAGGGTAGGGTAGTGGGAAGTGAAGTGGAGGGGTAGTAAACACTAAGAAATTGAAATAAGAAATTGAATAACCATCTGATTTAGGAGCATACTCCTTAATCTCCATATCACGAGGTAGCCATAAGACCTAAGTGAGTTAACCAATGTAAAGTCCATTACACGGAACTCGTACATTGTACTTGCTCTGTAAATGTTGGTATTTTCCCTCTTTCCACTCTCCATCAGACCCTCTAGAGACACCTTGCTGCGCACATCTTCAACTGACCACTAGGTGGTGTTAGCCTCTGAGCTGCTCAGTCCCAGAGTTAACCACTGAATGCCCCATTTCTGGCCTTTACACTTAGAGAAAATGGGTGATTAATAATTTGGTGAAGGAAGATACCCACTTCTCACATCAACTTCTTTCCAGTCTATCACCATTCTTGGTATACTGATCATGAATTTCAGAAAATTCCTCCTTGATTTTCCACTATTTTAGTTATACTTTGAACCTAAGCATTTGAAGATGGAAGCTCCTTAGAGAGGAAAAAAGATGCCAAGGCAGACAGACTGAATGAGTGGTGTCAGAGAGACACAGGGGAGAAGATACTTGCAGCAACATCCCTTCCCCTACCAGGAAAGTACCCCTAGTCCTAACATTCTTGCCAACTTCCTCACCAGTGAGGAGCTGGATGGAGGACTGAGTTTGTAGTTCAGTGGTAGAGCATTTTCCTAGCTTGCACAAAAGCACAATTTCTGGTACCGAAGTGGGGGAAAAAAGAAAAAAAGAAAGAAAGAAAGAAAAGAAAAGAAAAGAAAAGAAAGAAGGAAGGGAGAAAGAAAGAAAAAAGGAAAGAAAGAAAGAAGGAAAGAAAGAAAGGGAGAGAGAGAGAGAGAGAGAGAGAAAGAATTTGGGTGGATACAAAAACGTAGAAGATATGATCTTTGTTCTCAAAGAGTTTATGGTCTTGTGGTAAACACAGAATTCTCAAAATTAAGTGCTAACCTCTGGATCCTGGGATTATCTTGAGTACAAGTGTTGAAGAGAAGAGAAAGAGTTTTGAAGGACAGAGCAAGAAAAATGGAAGAGCTTTTCTGAGGAGTGTAGAGGAGCAGGGGGAACAGAATAATTAAAGGTCGCACAGAAATATGCGTTCTCTTATCTCAGAGACACTCCTGCAGCAGTTCACATACTGGAAACAACCCAAGGGCCCAACAAACCCAATAGTGCGAAGCACCCAAGCAAGGAGATTCCAAATAGCCAATATTAAGTGTGAGCTGGATATATAAATACAATGCAGAAAGAGATCAAGATGAATTAGTTGAAAACAACAAGTTGTAAGATATATATTGTATGAACTCATGGGTGGTTTTCAAGGATATTCACTTATACTGTAGGTTGTTTAAATGAAAAGAAAAAAGTCTCCTGGAAGGAGCCCCAAGAAACCCCTAGTAGTGGTTA
This sequence comes from Dasyprocta punctata, assembly GCA_004363535.1. NCBI lineage: Eukaryota > Metazoa > Chordata > Mammalia > Rodentia > Dasyproctidae > Dasyprocta > Dasyprocta punctata. Next base: position 280,588 of record RJWM01000126.1, on the reverse strand, counting down.
TTCTGAGGGTGGAGCTAAAGAATGCTACCATGAAGCAGCAAAAGTTTGGTTATACTTCCAACCTCCTACCTTCTTATACTCTAAGATTTTTAATAAAAATAAATATGCATTCACATTCAGAAGCCAGCAGGGGGTGGGAGGAAGCAAGAAAGAAAATGTCAACATGCCAGCTGACACCAGATTTTGGGAGGCCAAGACTGGGAGAAGAGTTCTTATTTGATTTATTTGGTTACAGACACCCAGTAGAGTTCTGTTGGTACAGAAGAGACAGAGGGAAAGTAGTTTTAGTAAAAAGAAAGAAAGAAAGAAAGAAAGAAAGAAAGAAAGAAAGAAAGAAAGAAAGAAAGACAAGACAAGACAGTAGTTTTAGGAAGATTCACCTCTGTAAGTAGGGTAGCCTGGAAGCAGAACCCCTCAAAACCCAATCAGGCCAATTCAGATATATTTTTCCGGCAAAGCAGAGTGAGATCAGCTTCAGTTGGATTTTACTTGGACCACAATAATGGGAAGGGTCCTGGCAGAAACCTAGCAGGCATCCATTAAAAACATTTGGTGCATCCCTGCCTGGTCCTGGCACTGTTATGCCATGCAGGCTGAATAAAAAGTGGAATAAGACTCCACCCCTACTGGGAGATATCCTCTGGCAGTGAAAAAGGAGGAAATCTGAGATAAATTGGGGAAAAAATAGCACGCCTTAAGCATTGGCTGGCAAGACTGGGTACAAGAATGACAGACCAAATGTCAAGTTGGTCAAAAGTCTGAGGTTTCCAACCTGGGAGACTAAAAGCAGGTGGCCATGATTCGCGATGAGCAAAGAGAATCAGGACAAAGCTCTGGTTTTGGGGAAAGGTCGAGCTCACTATCTTTAACAGTCAGGTTTTCCCCTGCCCCGTTTTCTGCCAAGGCAGATTGAAATGGAGACTAGGGCTCTTCCCTGACTAGAACTAAAAAGGAAGAAGGGTGGTGCCCTCATCTCTAAGGTCCATCTCTGGCAGCCAAAGTCCCCTCCTGGGCTCCCTGAATTCTGACTTCAGACACCCAGAAAGTCACACACCAAGAGTGTAGACTTCAAACGGCGCCCAGAAGGGGGCAGTGACCAGGAGCACATTCGCCCCTTGGAACCGCCTTCTGGACTCGAGTACCATTCCCGTGCGGGCTGAGCCTGGGGACAAAGGTCCGGCACTCAGCAGACATTCCCTCAAAACTGAGGCCTGGAAGTGAAGTTCGAGTCCCTCATGTTATTCTAAATCCCTGTTGTTCGGATTTTAAAACCCTGACTTGGTGGGAAGCCAGTCAGAAGGTATTAAAAAAAAAAATCACACACACACACAGAGTCAATGAGTCCCGACCTCTCGGGGCAAAATGGGTTGCCCTTCCTCAACCCCACCCGCTGGTGACTCACCTCCCTCCAAACCAGGGCCTGCCCACCCCGCGCCCGGTGCCAGGCGAGCAGGGCGGGGCGGGTACTGAGGTGGGCTCCAGCCCCGAGTCCCGGGCAGGCCGGCAAGCTCCAGCGTGTCCCCGCGGGTGCCCTGTTTACGCCGAGCCCCGGAGCTAGGTGGGGGCGGGCCCTCGCGGCACCTCCTCCTCCCCGCCCCGCTCCACCTCAGGCCCCACTCCCGGTGCCTGTCTTACAGTTTCCAAATCAAAGCTTGGCCTTTCCCCGCAGTCCCCGGTGGACTGGAGGCCCCTTCCCCCAGCCTGGGCCGGGGAGACACAGTCAGGGCTCCCCGAGGAAATCGGGCTTCGGCCCAGACACCGGCTCCTGGAAGCTCGAGAGGGGCCTGAAATGCTAGGGTATGTCACCGAGTTTCAAAGAGGAGCGCCCGGCTCTTCTCACCCACTGCCCCATCCCACCCTCGGCCCCCTCAGCTCTCTGGAGCGTGGTGGGGGGAGGACCTAAGGAAAGAAGAGGGAGCCCCGGGCCCCAAACCGGCTAGCGGACCCCCGGGACTGCCACTCTCGGACCGCTTCCCAGAACTCCAAAGCCTGTGGCGACTCCGACTCCCCCTCCCCAGGGCAGCTCGCCAACCGGCGCATGCGCACTCACAGGATTGCCGCGTAGCTCTTTCACCCCCCCACCTTTTTTCTTTCCCCGCCCCTTCCCTCCCTCCCTCCTTTCCCCGTCCCCTCCCTCTCCCCCTTCGGCCCCCCCGCCGCACTTCAGTCCGGGGAAGAGCGGTGTGAGCTCCAGGCCCGTGCTCTGAGGAGGCGGAAACGAGGGGAGCCCCCAGAGCTCCGTCAGACCCCTTCCAAAAGCTTCCCCACCCGGTCCACGCCCCCAACCCCCCATCCCGCCTCCTCCCAATTGTGCATTTTTGCAGCCGGAGGCGGCTCCGAGATGGGGCTTTGAGCTTCGCCCGGGGAGGGGAAAGAGGAGCCAGGAGTAAAGCAGGGGTGAAGGATTTGGATTTGGGGGAAGGGGGCGCACCCCGCCCCCGCCAACAGGCCCTTCCCAGGGGCGCTCAGAGCTACCTATTCACCCACACCCCTGGTGCGCTTGGCCGAAAGAATAATAGAGAAGCGGGGAGAGGAAGATAAAGGGGGACCCCCCAGCTGGGGGGGGCAAAGGAGAGAAGTGGCAGGACCAGAGGGGAGGGGGCCGCTGCTTGCATCAGACCACACCATGCTGACCCCGCCGCTGCTGCTGCTGCTGCTGCTGCCCTCGCTCTCAGCTCTGGTCGCGGCCGCTATCGACGGTGAGTGAGATTCCACGGCCCCTTTGGACCCCTGGGGCACCCCCTCCCCAGCCCCCACTCCTGCGTACGGATGAGGAAGGGAGATGTGGGAGGGGGTGCCTTTTGTTATCCCAGTCCAGCTGACACAGCAGCAGCAGCCTGACTGAGGGCGGGGATGGGGGTCTGATTTGGGGAATGGGGACCCTGGGCAAATAATGGTTCCGGAGGAGGCCCCCCAGCCTAGACAAAGACCAAAGGCCTGGCTAGGGAGAAGAGGGCTCCCCCTTTTTCTGATCCTGAGATCGAGAGGCCTTCTCTTCCTATTTCGGGATGGGGAGGGCCGCTGCTTCCCCTACATCCTCCAGCCTCCTGCTCCCCCCATCTGATTTGTGAAGGAATCCGGATTTGCAATGTAGGGCTATCAAAATGGGTGAGGGGGGTTGCAGTGGCTTCTGAAGGCTCCAAGGGGAAGCCAGGCCAGTGGTGCCCTGCTGAGCAGAGGGCAGGCTGGCCCGATGAAGCTGTGGGTGGGGAGAGGGAGGGCCGCCTGCTTGGATGTAGTATGGGCCTTGGAGCCCAGGCTTGAAGGCCTGGGTCCAGGATCCAGGGCTGCCCCTTGGGTCCCAAAGTGGGCACTTTTCCCTCTTAAGGCCTCTGTCAGTAGCCTGGGTAGAGCTGTTTTGGGGGAAGAAGAGGGGGTGGTGATGCTATGTCACTTTGAATTTTCCTTCTTAATTCCTGAGAGCCCCGGGATGAAGAAAACGTCAGATGTCATCACTGGGGAAGGGGACTGGAAAGTGGCCTGGAATGCTGGAGTAGAGGGAGGGAGGGGCCCTTGCCCCATTTCTGGCTTGATCCACAGGACTGGAAGGAGAGTTGGAGGTTGGATAGGGGCTATTACTATGCCCCACATCCCAGTTGCTCCTTGAGCCCCACTCCATCCCACTCACAGATATTGCTACAGAGTTAGGCTTTGGCTAAAACTCTGTTCTTTTGGGGGAAATGGGGTGCCCTTCTCCCCTTTTTCTGTCAGCTGTTTTTCTTCTTACTAGTGAGTCACTGGTTTAAGACTTGCTCAAGCTTTAAGCAGGGGTCATGGGGTTGGGTTGGGCTGGGTCCCTGATTTGAAAAGGGATGAGATCTCTTTGCTTCCTGTCATCTTCACCCTCTCACCACGGCACAAAACAGCCTCATATCATCATTCACCCCTCCTCTGTTTTCTAAATCTTGCCAGACTGGGATAGGGAAAGTTTTTCTCTGAAACCAAATTATCTATCTCTCTCCCCTTTCCCTACGTTGTTCCAATGGGGGAGGAGGGTTAGAGGATCAGAAAGCAGCTGGGCCCAGAAAAAATAGTTTATTCAGTGGCCCTTCGTCCCTGCATCTTAGGGACTATCTGCATATCTTCCACAAGAGGAAGAAAGGAGCTCAGCCCTGAAAATCCTCCAGACCTTCCCACACAGCTACCCTTGAGGGCCTCCATTATCTGGTTTTTTCCTTTTGCTCTCAGCTCTGTGAGGTGAGAGGGGAAACAGAGGCAGAGAGATTTAGGTGCAACTCCCACTGGGAGGGAAAGAACAAAATGTTGGATGAGAAGGAGCTCCATCACGGAACCCATGAAGGCAGGTGCATAGAGTTAGACAGAAGCAAGGAGTCTCAGAGGAGCGCAAAAGAGATCACCAGCCTCGTCAGGAATGAGCCCCAGGGAGCCTTACTCTCACATCCCAGACAGGTCCTAGTTGCCACACTATGTTGATTCACAGTGGTTGGGTAGGAAGACTGAACATGTTCTCCTTAACTGCCTCCCTACTCTTTCTTAAAAGTACCATGCCCACCTCAGTATCGCCAGCTCAGACCAAACTCTCTTCAGAGTCCCAAGAAGAGGACCTCTCCCCAAACATGCACCCATATCCCTCCTAGAAAAGGGAATATGAATACTCTGGAAGCTAGGAAAGGAGAATTTTGTAGAAATGTAGGTTCACCTCTATCCAGTGACAAAGCCTTTTCCAGGTCCCTGCTTCTTACTTCTGGGCCCAAAAAACTTCCTTTTCTTTCTATAGAAGGAAATCTGGCCCAGCTTACCTGATGTAGAGTCTTCCTTATGCTGTCACAGACCCTGCTCCTTTCTCTTCTTCATCTCTTCAGTGCCTGAAATTGCCGCCAGCCTTCCCTTCTTTTGGAGAATTGTCCCTTCCCCCAGTAGACAAAATCGAGTGCACTGTACTTGCTACTGGGGAAGATGGAAAAAAGATTAGACAGGGGATGGGAAGATGGATCATTGAGATTAAGGGGCATTTTGCAGTGGAGAAGGCATCTCCACAGAAAGGGCTCAGGGAAGAAGGCTGAATTCTGTCTCTCTTCTCCCCTCTCCACACATCCCTTTGAGCAGGGATATTTATTACCAGTTATTGGAGCAGGTGAACAGCTAATGGAGTAAGTGACGAGGCTGAGTATCAGCCTCCTGACCCTAAAGGAAGGTTCCAAACTCCATTCTCACTGCTTAGACCCAGGCTCTACATATCTCTCCTTACCTTCATCTTTCAAAGCAGGGATATGCAAGAAATTCATTTGGAGATTATTTGGATGTTTGGGGCTACTACTTCCCAAGCCTTCTTTTTCCTTCCAATCTTGTTTTCTGCTTCATTTTCTCCAGTTTTCAAAAAATTATTGTCATCATTATTATTTTTACCTTTGACCATTCCCCTATGACTACTATGCCAGCTAGGGTTGTCAGCTAGGGCACTGGCCAAAGTCAAATCCTACCCAAACTCCTCGACTCTTCAAAACTCCTTCCTGGGTTAAGGTTTTAGTTCAGTGGAAGAGTATGTGCTTGGCATGCTTAGAGCCTCAATTCAATGCCCAGCACTGAACTAAGCCCTCTTCCTTACCTTTGGGAAGTCCTTCCTTTCTAAAGTCTCACTGTCTTTCTTCCTGCTGCAGTCTCAGCCCTGCACATCAAAGCTCAAAGCCTACAGTGTATGCCTCCTCAGTGTTCTCTCTTGGGATCCTCCCCACCTCTTGAACTGCCCACCCTTCAAGTGCTATTGCTGGGGGTGGGGAGTGAAGGAAGGACTCACTATCCTTGGGGAATCAGGTGCTGTGGAGTTGACTGAGACTGTGAAAGGGTCCCTAACTTGGTGGGGCTCCGTGTGAACCCCAGGGAACCTGGTGTTCCCCACCCCGCTGCTGTCCCAGATTTCAGAGCAGTTAGCAGGATCCTGCGTTGTTTGGAGAAGGAAGCAGTTGACTCTGGAGTGTTTCCGGTGCAGTGGCCTCAGGCACCAGTGTAAAACCTCCCTGAGCAGGAGCTGAGGAGTGTAGGAGAAGTGGCAGTTGCCCCTTTTGCAGCTGAGATGAGAGTCTTTCCCAGGCTGTGTGTGGCTTCCCTGGCTAAAGAGTTGATTTTCTTCCACCCACCTTCCAGGTCTGGAGTAGTGGCCCTTCTTCTGGGTCTGCCTTGGGTCAGACACTGGGAATGGTGGGACTGTGTCTCCCCCAAGCCAGGGTATATGCTGCTCCCACCCTACTTTGAGTCTCAGTGGGGTAATTATTCTCAGGTTCATCCTAGGACAGCTATGTAACCATCTTGGCATCCTCTGAGCTGAGCCCCCTTCCTGTCTTGTTTGCCTGCTTACTTTCCTTTCTGTCTGTTTCTGTCTGTCATTTGAGTATGCTGTCTCTGGCCCTCTTGGTTCATCTCTGTTATTTGCCCATTCTTTGTGGCATTCTCTGCCCTCACTCTGACCTGTCATTTGTCTTACTTCCTTCTGCTTATCTCCATTTACTTCAACGATGCTTGTTGGTATCTCAAACACTGCCAGGGTGGGGAGTCCTCCCTGGGCTTTCCCCCTTACTCTCTAACTCCCCACCTTACCATTTTGAAGTTGTTCCTCCCCTCCCTGTCCGGACCCAGACTATCTAGTTCCATGGTGAAAGTTCCCCTTCCATTTTTCTTCAAATTCCTCTCTTTCTGCTTCACTAATTTTGGGAATGAATTTCAGAGAGAATGTTTCTGGAAGAAAAAAACTGGTACTCACTGGGGGCTAAGAGGAGGAAGGGTGGTTTTTTAGTAGGAAAGAAGGTTAGACGTGTGGCAGAACTTCCTCGTGACAGGAGTCTGAGAACTAGAGGGAGATACAGGGTGACAGTCAAGAGTCGAGAGCTTTTACTTGTGGTGAGCATTGACCACGTCAGGGGTGGGCAAGAGCAAGGGGTTATAATGTCCTGCTGAGAGATATGCTGACCTTTGCTGGCATTTGAGGGGTCTGGATTTTATTTGTGGGGAAAGAAAAAGATGTTAGAGAGGTCATGGGTCAGGCTAATGTCCTGCTGAGTCAATATTGACTCAGGGTGGAAGGGGAGACCCTTCTCCTCCTCTGGCAGTCTAAGCCACACTGTCTGTCCATCTGTCCAGGCCACAGAGCAGAGGCCCAGACTCAGGAATGACAAAAATGTGTCTGAGCCTCACCGAGCTGCGAGAAGGAACCACTGGGTAACACCCAAAATACGTAAAATTTGGTGAAAAGCTGTTCCTTTTGGTCTGGGAGGCCCTTGCTGCCCCACCCCTGTAAGTCTGAAAGTTTAAATTCCTGTAGGCTCTTCCCCCCCGCCATGGGTGTCTGGGGTTCTCTGTTCCCTTAGCTGTATCATGTGGCTCCCTTTAGAAAACATCCCCCATCAATCGGAGAGAAGCCTATCTGCCCCTGCACTTGGAAAGGACCCCATGGTCTCCTTCATGCTTTTCTTGCCCCTGGTCTCCTTGTCCTTCAGGAAGTACCATCTGGGGCCCCCTAGTAGGTATTGAGAAGTGGGTCCCCTCCTCTGGAGAAGGGTCCTGCCAGGCCTGGGCTTTTCTGCCTGCCACTCTCCTCTGGCCAGACATGCTTCCCCACCCCACAATCCAGGTCCCAGAATGGGACAGAGGATGACAGCCAAGGCCCAAACAGGGCAGGGGGGTGGCTCTCTGTTGTGTCTGGACATACACCCAACCCCACACCTCCTGCTCTGGCTCCAGTTTGGTGGCCCTGGGGGCCATGCTTGGGCCAGGCGCCTGGGTTGGAAGCGGGTGGGCGGGGTGTTGGCCAAGTTAGCATGGCGGTCACATTCATCTCTAGGCAAAACTGAGAACAGACAGCCCCTGTGTCCTGGTGTTCTTCCTGGAACCTAGCTTGCTCTCCTTCTCTAGTCCTTTCCTCCTCCTTCTTCCTTTTACTTCACCCCTCTTCTGTCCCATTGTTGTCCCTCTCTGTTACCTCTGTGCCCTACTTCTTTTGGAGGGGCCCTGAAGGCCACCTCCTTCTAATCCATCTCCTCATTCCCAGCACTGGAGAGCCAACATTCTCTTTGCCCTTTCCCTTCTAAATTGGGTTCCTGGTGCTCAGTTACTCGTTGCTCCTTAGTTGCTTCATCTGTAAGATGGGGTTTACGCACCCGCCGCTGCAAGGTTGTAAGGATCCAAATGAGTTAATACAGAGAGTATTTGAGATCTGTGGCTGGCAACAGTGAACATGTTCAAGAGTATAACCTTGTGTTGTGAAGTGGGGGAGGCTGTTAGCTGCTTCTGAGCTTAGGGCAATATTGTTTCTCCATCTGAACTGCAGACCACAAAGGTGGTTTTCTGATGCTAGATTCAGATGTAGAAGGCTTAGTTAAGGGGCATGGGGTTGGCTTTGCCTCTAAGCAGATTATAAGTTTCCACCCCAATCCCCACCCCAGCTTGGAGGAGGCTTCCCTTGGCTGTGGAGACTGCACCAAAGTAGGTTATGTGTTTCTTTTCTCCCTTCTCCCCCTGAAGGAAATCAAAGACAGGCCTCAGCCTTCTCACTTGAGATTCCTGGGGCTGTCTCCACCATTAGGGACAGAAGGGAAGTTCCTTCACATATCTCCATGACCCTTGTGCCACCTTGGTCCTCTGGAGATATGTACCCCCACCAGCCCTCTACCCTGGGCCGGAGGAGATGCTGCTTTGGACAGGGGCAGAGCCCTCCTCTTCCTTTCACTGTCCCCATCCCCCACTCCCGTCTCTCCGAAAGAGCACATCTGGTTTGTGAATCTCTCATTCCAGCTTTTGGAGTTTGCCAGCTGCTGTTTCCTCTGTCGAGTTCAGGCCAAAAATGGGGGTGGGGGACAGTGGGGGGACTATGTGAGAGCCAAAGGAGGGAGGACCATGGAATAGAAGGGAGGTTAGAGTGACCAGCCCATGACCTCCAGTCCCGGCTGTGTGTTCTGGCTGGGGGAGGGATGGGGGCACAGACCAAGTCCCAGGTTGGGGAGGAAAGAAGTCATAGAGCTAGGGGGAGCACAGAGGTCCATTTCTGGGCTCCAAACATCCCATCTGCCTTTGAGTCCCATTGCAGCCCCCTCGCCCCCCTCAGGCGGCCTGGCTGGCCAGGGGAAGCGTTGGTTCTCCAGCATGCTAACTAAGCTGGCGGGCTGTGTTTCCCGGGAAGACCTCACAGCTGGCCCAGTGGGGCAATGAACTCAGCATTATCCACCTCCTCAAGGGGCCTTTATTCCCGGCTCGGGGTGGGGGGGCAGAGGGGGACGCGGGGAGGCCTGGCCACGCCATCCTTGATGTGTTTCCTGAACTCAGCTCTGGTTCTGGCCAGGGGCCTGAGTGCAGTCCCTTCTGCCAGAGATGGGGGTTACCAAGGGAAGACATCTCGGTGTGACCCCCATCAGACTTCCTCTCTCCCTCAGAGCCCTGACATACTTTCCTTACACTTCCATCTCTGCCCTGCATTTGAGTTAGCTCTTTGCAGCTGTCTTCTTCAGAGCAGAGGGGGAATAAGGCTCTTCCTTGCACCTCAGTGCCTAGTGCAGTGCCTGGCACAGGGCTGCCCTTTAGTGCATGCCAGCAGAATGGAAGTGGACTTGACACAGGTCAAGGAAAAGGTGACGAGGAACTAAGAGACTGAGAACCTGCTCCTGCATGGGGGGCAAGGACACCATGGAGGACATGGTGATGGGGTATGTGGAGCTGCTTCTGAACCTCTTTCAGGAATAGGAGACTGGAATGGACTGCACTGCTTAAGAGCCTAAAGTCAGCTGAATTAAGTTGAGTCCTGGTTTTGTCACTTGCCAGCTCTGTGGCCCCAGGCAAGTGTGGCCCAGTTTGCCCCCTGCGAAATGGTGGTATGAATGGTCCCTACTTTGTCATCCTGTGGAGAGGATTAGAGAGGATGATACATGGAAAGAACTGGTTTACCACAGTTCCCAGCACATACTAAGCCCTAGTAATAAGAATTGGCTGCTTCCATTCTAACTCCTCCTTGCAAGCAAAGGAGGGAAGAGTACAGGGCGGGAGAGCAGGCCTAGAAAGTCCCAGATGTTGTAATTCCACAGGTTGGTGAGCAGAAACTATTGACTAGCGGTCATGCCTGCCACCCCCACCTCTGTTCTTCATCTGTAGTACCCTGAGCAATCTCTTGGTGTTTCTTACCTGAGGACTTCTGTGGGAAAACCCCCCTGAGATCTAATCAGCAAGGGGGCCATGTCTTTAGAAAGTGGAGGTGGCAGCTGGGGGTATCTGCCCTGCCCAGCGCCTCCTGTCCCTCTGCAGGTGCCACCTTTGAGCTCTTCTGTGTGCTAGGGGTACCCCCTATACATTGTTCTCATCTGGAGATCTGGTGATTTGGGTTTGGGGCTGTCTGGGGTGATGGGTCAAGGACCAGGAGTGTCCTAGAGGGCAGAGAAGCAAAGAAGTTAGAAAAAGCCACCTGTGGGCTTAGTGAGAGTGAAAGGAAAATGAAAAGAAAACTCAGCAAAGGCCTCTCCCCCCACCCCCCATCAGTGTTAGTCAGCAAAGCCTGGGGTATTAGTGTCTGGTCACAGTGACAAGAGCAGCAAAGGCTTTGACCCTGAAGGGGGAGGAGAGGCATACTGGTCACACAGCCTTGATGATGTGGTGGTGATGGTGGTAAAGCCCTCCCTGGATCCCTCCCCTCCCCTGCCATGGCTATAGTGTCAAGTAGCCAAGCACAAGGACTATGGCTGGAATCCAGGCTCAGTGGGGACTAATGCTAGGAAAGAAAGGGGAGTCATACGGAGCTTTGGGGCCTCTGAATTGGCCTCCACCCTTCATTTATACTTTTCTTTTCTTTCCTTGCCCCTAGCCCCTAAGACTTGCAGCCCCAAGCAGTTTGCCTGCAGAGACCAAATCACCTGTATCTCAAAGGGCTGGCGGTGTGATGGCGAGAGGGACTGTCCAGATGGCTCCGATGAGGCCCCTGAGATTTGTAAGTACCTTGTCTGAGTCCCTCTTTCCAAACCCTTGGCATCTCTTTCCTTTGGCAGATGTTTGAGATGAGGACAGGTACTTTGTAACCTGGTGTGGACCTTGCTCTGTGGCTATGTTTGCCCATGACACAGCTAAAACTGTCCTCTGCCCCCTCTTCACAGTGCCCAGTACTTTGCCTGGTGTGCAAAGGAATGGCACCTTGATTTTTCCCTGGGCTACTACATCCCTGAACCTATTGGGGACTGTGTCCCCTGGACTGTGGTTTTTCCAGAAAAGGATGGCTTGGTAGCCCTTCCTCTTCTTCCCAGTTTTGAGCCTCCTAGGCCCTGATGAGTGGCTTCTGAGTCCTGCCAGGTACTGTTTTGTCCTTATGCTCTCAGGCCAAAGGCCAGGGTCTTGCTCACCCTCTGTACCAGAAGCCCCACCCCTGCACATTTCCCGCCATCCCCGCCTTCCCTGCCCCCAATAAATGGTGTAATCAGAGGCAGCTGTTTAAACTGGGAGAAAAGTCCCCACCCAATCTTCACCCTGCCAGTGGAGGGGTGGAGGACTTGCTGGCAGGACCCAAGTTCTGGGCAACCAGCAGAGTCCTGGGATCTCCATCTTCAGCATCCCCCCTATTTGGTTAATCTGTCTCAGAGCCTAGGTGACCCTTCATTCCACAACTGTCTCTATTCTCTCTCCTGGGCATTATCCTGCTCCAGTCCCATCTAATGTTCCCTCCCACCTAAACCTGTACTTATTAGGGGTAATTTTAGGACCAGAAATGAAGCCATCGATTCTCTCGTCCTCATCCCACACCCTACTTTGAAGGGGTGGGGCCTAGAGTATTTGTCCTATATAGTCTTTTCTGGTCTGATACCACCACTTCTACACCTTACATTTCTGACCCTGTGCTTGGATGTTCAGATAAAGAAACCCATGCAGATGGCCCAGAGCTTGCTCTTTTTGTCCATTCTTTTCTTCAGTTTGGTGCACACCCCACCTTACACACATCCCCCACATCACATCAATTCAGGCACACTCCTGGGCACACATAACAGACACACACAGATATGCACCGCCCCTGCCCTGTGCACTAACTTGTCCATCCCTACTCTGACCAAGGCACAGACACACTGGCATAGTCTCTGCCAGTTCTCACAGTGGGTACAGACACACAGCCTGCACTCTGAGGAATGTACCCAGACGCAGGCACCAACGGAGGCACGTACACACCAGCTTCCCATACAAACCCTTGCCATACACCACAACCCACCACACCCTCCCCCATACTTGTGTATGTGAACTCTTCCAGGCCCACAAGAACCTGCATGGGCACATGTATAGTCACCCTCCTGGAAGTTCCGGTAATACCAGAGCCATCATCAATTGGCCACGACATTTGGCCCTTCTGAAATCCTTTCATCAGGGCACTGCTCTGGTTTGGAAGTCTAGAATAGTGCTAATAGAAATGTATTGAAAGTCACATAGGCAAGTTTGAAATTTCTAGTACCTACATTTTTAAAAAGTAAAAAATTAATTTTAGTAATTTATCCAGTATATCCAAAGTACAGTTTTATTTATTTATTTATTGGTCTTTTTTTGAGATGGTTTCAGTATGCAGTTCAGGCTGGCCTTGAGCTCACTTCGTAGCCCAGGCTGGTCTTGAACTTGCAACAGTCCTCGTGCCTCAGCCTCCCAAGTGCTGGGATTATAGGCATGCACCACTATGCCTGGCAGTACAGTATTATTTCAATAAAATTACCCATAGAAAATTTATCAGAGATCTTTGCCTTTTTTTTTTTCCGGCACCGGGGATTGAACTCACTGGCACTTAAGCCACTGAGCCAAACTCCCAGCCCTAGTTTTTTGAGGCAGGGTTGCACTATGTAGCTCAGGTCAGCCTTGTGCTCACACTGTAGCCCAAGCCAGCCTTGAACTCACAATGCTCTGCCTTCCTCAGCCTCCCGAGTGCTGGGATTAAAGGTGTGCACCACCACGCCTGGCTTTTGCCCTTTTTTGAACTAAGCCTTCAAAACCCCATGTATTTTTATAGTTATATTTGCTTTATTATTGTTGTTACATTTACTTTTTTTTTTTTTTTTGGTACCGGAGATTGAACTCACAACCTCGCACCTGCCAGGTGGGCACTTAAGCCACTGAGCCAAACTCTGGGCCCTACATTTTTTCAAGGCAAGGTCGCACTATGTAGTTCAGGCTGGCCTTGAACTCACAACACTCCACCTACCTCAGCCTCCTGAGTGCTGGGATTAAAAGTATGCACCACCACGCCCAGCTTTTTACATTATAATTTTTTAAACGTAATTTTTTTTTTTTTTTTTTTTTTTTTTTTTTTTTTTTTTTTGCGGCACCGGGGATTGAACTCACAGCCTTGAGCCTGCCAGGGCAGGCGCTTAAGTCACTGAGCCAAACTCCCAGCCCTGGTTTTTTGAGGCAGGGTCGCACTATGTAGCTCAGGCCGGCCTTGCGCTCGCGTTGTAGCCCAGGCCGGCCTCGAACTCACAACGCTCCGCCTCCCTCAGCCTCCCGAGTGCTGGGATTAAAGGCGTGCGCCACCACGCCCGGTTTAAACGTAATTTTGTAGTTAGTTTGAACCAGTCACATTTCATATGCTTGATAGCCACATGTGTAGCCAGTGCTGTATTAGTCAGTGCAGTTCTAGATTTGGTGCCATTCTCATCCCCAGGCTGTGGAAAGGAAATGTTTATCATTTAAGTTTCCCTCTGCCATGAACTCAGCTAAATAAAACCTTTCACCTCTGACCACAGCCTGCCTCCTAAGTGTAGAATGCTGAGGACTTGGGATCCATAGGCATCTGGTATTACAGGAGGGGACCTTTGTTGAAGGTCTAGTTTTCCCCTCCACTTGCTCCCAGATGTGTGGCTACTGTTGGGAATGATGGATGAAAGCTCTAGGGCAGTGGTGGCGAACCTATGCACACGTGCTACCACCAGCTGTTTGTTATGGTCGAAAGTTCTAAAAGGTTCAGCATCATTACTCTAGGGTCTGAAGGATCTAACAAACATCTGAGACTTCTAAAAAGTGCTGATTCTGAAACCACAGTCTCAGTTTATCCCAACCCCACACCCCTACTCAGTGAACACTGGCCAGACAGTTACCATAGCCAATTTGGTCATGCCAACTCTTCCATCTCCCCCCCAGGTCCACAGAGTAAGGCCCAGAGATGCCAGCCGAATGAGCACAATTGCCTGGGTACAGAACTCTGTGTTCCCATGTCCCGCCTCTGCAACGGGGTCCAGGACTGTGTGGATGGCTCAGATGAAGGGTCCCACTGTCGAGGTAAGGACTGTGCTGTACTCTCCCATTCCTGGTAGATGCATGAGCTCTTTGGCTGGCATCTGTTGGGGTGGGAGGCCTGCCACCCGAGGACTGTTCTTCTTTGCACCATCAGTGAGGATGAGGCTTTGTTCTACTCCCCTTCCCAGATTGGCCATAGGATGGCAGATGACATTGGTGAGCCCTTGGGCCTGGAGCTTGATCAAACAAATGCCCTGGGTTGGGCACTTCCTCTGACTGTGTGTGCTTTTTCCAGACCCCAGTTACTCATCTGTAAAAGAGAGATCAGTATTTTTATACTTTCTGTTTTGAGTAGTGGGGTCCTTTCTTCAAAAGGATGTAAGTCCTCATGCTGTGATTGAAGCTGGGGTTAGTAGGATCTACAGTTTTGTTTACCTGCTGTCTCCACCAGTGCCCTGGAAAGATCCCTAGCAACTGCAGGTTTTGGGGGACCTTGAAATCTGCTTTATAACCTCCTTCCCTGATAGCCTGTACTTTCAGAGATGGTTGATGGGAAAGCCCTCCAGTCTGAGGAGGGAACTCTGCAGGGTAAGTCAGACTTTTTCCTACCTGTGGCTCAGGTCACCAGCTCTGCAGTCGCCCTGTGGGCCATGGAGAATCTGGGTCCTCAAGCAATTGAGGAGAAGTCAGAGAATTGGAAAGAGACAGTGCCTCAGACCTGTCTGCCTGGAAATTAGTGGCCTCTCTCTACTGTCCTGAGGTCTGGGCCTGGGGCAGGCACCCTTGGAAAGGCCCTGAGCAAAGCCCTAGGGGAGGGGCAATCACAGGACAGGAGGTGGGGCCATCTTGACTGGTGCCATACACATGTCAGAAAACATCTGCCTGTGGGAGGAGACACATCTGGATCCTTTCACTCAGGCAGGGAGTGTGGAGCAAGGGAGTTTTCGGAAGATTTTTCTCCTTTCCTTTGGTTGATTTTTGTCTGAAGCTCCTGGAATAGGATGCGGAAGAGCGTGTAGGGGCTGACTTCAATTACCACTAATACCTCTTCCTGTCAGATTATGTATCCAAGTTTACTTCCATCTGAGTACCTTTTCAGTTTTGAAAACAACAAAGACCCTGGAAAACCTAGGAATTGAACTTCCTTGAAGTTAGGTCTCCTTACCTCACCCCACCCCACCCTGTATCCAGAAGAGAAACTCTTTTCTAGAAAAAACCATATTTCTCTTCTTAGGGGAGGGCTGGAAGGCAGCACATTTGGGCTCTTGAGTGGAAGCAGGGAGGAGAAAGAATAACTGGGGCCTGGCCCCCATCTCAACTCTTCCTGGCAGGCTTAGTGCCTTAAACGCCTTAACATCTCGGCCACTCTCTCTCCTGGGGGGAGCAGGGGTGTGAGGCAGCTGGACAAAGGGGCCTTTGTGGCCCAGCTGCCTGGCCCCACGCAAGGCCATTAATTGGGTCGCTGGTCTTGGGGGGCAGGCAACTGCTCTCCCACCTCTCCCTCCTCCTGTCTCACTCCCTTCTGTCTCCCCTGTGGAAGTGGGTCAGTGGCAGGAGAATGATTGGAAAAGGATACCGAGGGAGCCAGTTTTGCTCCTTCTCTCCATCTTCCACCTTGGGTTTTCTCTCTGAGGGTTCCAGGGGTACAAGGGACAGGTCACAGGGGTGCTTCTATGCCAGAGCTCGAGACAGACTCGAATTCATACCTGTTCTTCACATTCACCTGGCACTGACATTGTAATCTGTGGGCAGTGTGGATAAGAGACTGTAAAAGGGATAAGACTCACTGTATCTTCTTCCTGTTGACCCCAACAAAGTACCAGAACCCTATGGGGACACAGGGGGCCCCAAGCAGCCAGAGCAGGGAGAGGTGGTTCTAAGCCGAAATTGGCTCTGTGACACTGAGTCAATCTCAGGCCCTCTAGGTTTCAGTTTCCTCATTTGCAAAATACAATAAGATCCTTTCCTAAGACCCTTTTCCTCTCACACAATGTTGGCTTCCCCGTCAAAGTCAAATTTGAAGACTGACAGGAGATGAGGAAAGGCTGCTGTCTGAGGATGGCTGCTGGGTCTAGAGATCTGAGTGTGTGTTCCTCCTGCCCCACACAGAGCTCCGAGGTAACTGCTCTCGGCTGGGCTGCCAGCACCACTGTGTCCCCACACTCAGCGGGCCCACCTGCTACTGCAACAGCAGCTTTCAACTGCAGGCAGATGGCAAGACCTGCAAAGGTACGTTAGCGCATGTACTTGCATGCATGCATGTGCCGCTGGGGGCTGGTAGGGTAGGGGAAATGAGAAGGAAGGTGCAAAGGGGGAGCCCCAGGGCATGGTTAGGAACCCTAGCCATTTGTTTCCACCAGAGTTTTAAAAATTCATCTTATTATAGATAGTAGATAAATTGTCTTGTAAAAAACTAAAGCATTACAGGTACATCTGGTTTCTGTACAGACACAGCTTCTTTTCAGTTCTGGTCCCTTTCCCATCTCTCTGGAGATCAATTCTGCTATCACTGTGCTACCTCTCCTTGCAGACCCACATGTGCATTTGTATATGTGGACTCCTGGAAAATCTAATTGAAAGTGTTGTTTTTGTATTTGTGTCCTTTTTTGCATAAAGAGTACCATATTGTAAGTATCATTTACAATGTTTTTTGCTCCTCAGTGTGTTCCAGAGATGTTTTTCGCTGTTCATATGTAGAGATCTACCTCATTCTTTTAAAAACCACTGTGACGTATAACTACTACCACAGTTTACTTGGCCACTTCCTTATTGATGACTAAGATGTTCCCAATTTTTCTCTGTCACAAGCAATGAAAACCTTTCTGTTTTAAATTTGCCTCCCTTGAGTCTGCGTAAATACCAGATTCTCTGTGGAGCCACCCTAGCCACCCTTAAATCACACCCCTACTACCTGCACTTCTACTCCCTTTCTCTAATTTGTCTTTCAGTCCTCAGGATGGAGCCTAGGGCCTCTTGCACAATAGGCAAATGCACCACTTACTGAGCTATCCCCCCAGCCCTCCTTGTCTAACTTTTTTTTTTCAATAGCACCAGTTGAGCCGGGCGTGGTGGCGCACGCCTTTAATCCCAGCACTCGGGAGGTTGAGGTAGGAGGAGCGCTGTGAGTTCGAGGCTGGCTTGGGCTACAACGCGAGCACAAGGCTGACCTGAGCTACATAGTGTGACCCTGCCTCAAAAAACTAGGGCCGGGAGTTTGGCTCAGTGGCTTAAGCACCTGTCTGTCAGGCGCGAGGTTGTGAGCTTGATTCCTGGTGCCACAAAAAAGAAAATAGCACCAGTTACTTTTCATTACACTAGCACCTCTATCATACATTTTACCTTTTGTTTTCTTCATTGTTATAATAACATTATTTCATTTCTTATCCAAATATAAGTTTCTTGATGACAGCAGTGTGGGTCTGTTTTAACATTTGCTGGTATATATCCCAAACTCACTGCATAGGTGCTCAAGAAATCTTTTCTACAGCTGTTTATGGTGACACACACCCATAATCCCAGCTATTTAGGAGGACGATCAAAAGTTTGAGGCCGGAGCTGGGCATGGTGGTGCACACTTTTAATACCAGCACTCGGGAGGCTGAGGCAGGAGGATCATTGTGAGTTCGAGACCAGCCTGGGCTACAAAGTGAGTTCAAGGCCAGTCTGAACTGCATAGTGAGATACTGTCTCAAAAAAATTTAGCTCAGTGGCATGAGTACCTGCCTGGCAGGCGCAAGGTTGTGAGTTCAATTATCAGTACCAAAAAAAAAAAAAAAGTTTGAGGCCAGCCTGGGCAATACATCAAGATCCTGTCTCCAAAGGGAGTAGAGGGGGCTGGAAATGTAGTTCAGTGGTTGAGCCATGTTTAGTATGCATGAGGCCCTAGGCTCAATCTCAAGTACCACCACCAAAAAAAAAGTTTTCTGAATGAATGACATGTGCACATGTGTGATGATTCTCTAGAGTAAATTCCAAGATTGGATTTGCTGGGCAATAAGGTTAGCACATTTGATACTATAATAGGTTCTGCCAGACCGTCCTTCAAGGTGTAAGGATGGACATATGGTGGTGTCTAAGGGAACCCACTTTCCTGTCCTTGCTACACTGGAAATGACAACACCCTTGTCTTTTCCCCTGCAGACTTTGATGAGTGCTCAGTGTATGGCACCTGCAGTCAGCTGTGCACCAACACAGACGGCTCCTTCACCTGTGGCTGTGTGGAAGGATACCTGCTGCAACCTGACAACCGCTCCTGCAAGGCGAAGAATGGTGGGTGGGGCTGCCTATGACCTCCGTGCCAGACACCCTCAATGCAGTTCCCTGATAGGGAGTGGCCTGAGAAATCCAAGGGCCCCAGCTGCACTGACCTTTCTCTGCCCCATCCTCAGAGCCAGTAGACCGGCCCCCTGTGCTGCTGATCGCCAACTCTCAGAACATCCTGGCTACATACCTGAGTGGGGCCCAGGTGTCTACCATCACACCTACCAGCACACGGCAGACCACAGCCATGGACTTCAGCTATGCCAACGAGACTGTATGCTGGGTCCATGTTGGAGACAGTGCTGCCCAGACACAACTAAAGTGTGCCCGCATGCCAGGCCTGAAGGGCTTTGTGGATGAGCACACTATCAACATTTCCCTCAGCTTACACCGTGAGTCACCCATTCCCAGCTCAGAGGGCAAGGGAGGGCAGGGGAGATGGGTGAGAGGGACCCGAGCTGGAACAAGGGCAGGAGTTTAGATAGGATGGTGTCTGTCTGGGGCAGGAGCCCAATTAAGATGTCTCTGACTGAGGCTTTGGCAGGGGCCTGGACACAATGCTGCCTGTTTAGGGCAAGGTCAGAGCCACAGTTTTGCTTCCTCTTGGAGCTGTCTCTAGCTGGCTCTTGCATTTCTAGCTCTGGGCTGAGAGAGGTCTCAAAGGAGAAATGAGGGTTGAAGGGGCAATGAATGGTCAATCTCTTGAGACCAGAAACTGTCCCTTCTCTAGGAAAGGAGAGTGCTGATTAGACCACAGAGGGGCTGACCCATGCAGCAGGAGCCAAGGCTAGGGAAGGAAGGAGCTGGAACCGAGGGAAACCCTACTAAGTTATGATTGAGGGTAGAGGAGCCAGAGCCTTCATTTCCTTGGGGATGTGACCAGAAAGGACTTCTAGCTGCAGGGTAGAAGAAAGGGTGTCACGGGATGGGGTTCACGCATAACTGAGTGTAGATACACTGCCTGGCGCAGTCCTGCTCTTCTCAGATGCCATTACACAAACAAACAAAAAGCCCTAGAGTCGACATCTGACATCATCACATTTCCATGAAATGCTTCACAGGGCTGAGAGAAAGAACCTGGCCTGTGATTGATTTGCCCCACCTCCCCGGGTAATGTTATTTATGACCTTGAGTAAACCAGAATTCCTTGTCTCTGCCTTGGTTTCCTAATCTGCATAGTGGGTTTGAGCTTAACTGAAGTGAAAGCTAGTAGGCAGCAGTAAATAAGGGACCATTCAACGTAAGATTTAGGATTGTGAACTTTCAGCTTCTCTAGAAGGTCTTTTTTTTTTTTTTTTCCTTTAGTGCTAGGGATCAAACCCAGGGCTTCTTGCATGATAAATATGTGCTCTACTACTAAGCTACATCCTCAAACCCTCTAGAAGATCTTTGAGTTCCTTTATTCAGTTCTATGGTGATTGCCACAGAAAAAAGAAGATCCCAGGAGGTGGCAAGAGATTCATTCTGGGAGAGAGAAAGGGGCTTCCGGAGACAGTGGAGAGCAGAGGAGCCCCTCACCCTGTGGCCTCATGATAGGGTTCATACCTCAGCCCCCAGCTCCTTCAGAGCAACCCTGACGGTGTCTTTGGGCTGTTAGTGTCCAAGGCTCATGTGTAATCAGATATGGGTCCTCCTTGGGGTGCTGAGTAGAGAGCTGCCAAGCTGTTGAAGGGTTGGCAGCTCAAGGAACCCCACAGCAAATAGGGTGGGACTGGGGAAGATCCCATGAGACAACAGCCCTCCCCAATCCGGTTCCTTGTCAACTGCCCTACTCTGCAATCCTAGCTGGGCAAATACGTCCAGCAGAATCTTCTCCAGCCCTAGTGGGTAGGTGACTCTGAGATGCTCTGACAAGAACCTTCTCAACTTCTGCTCTTGTTTGGTCTCCTCCTCCTGACTTCATCCCCAGAAGGAAGAAATAACCTCAGACACACACTCATCCCTTGGCAAACAGATTTGCCTTACCTCTCAGTCTACTAGATTCACTGGGCCCCTCTGGGGCAGAGTCCAGGAGTCTGGAAGAGACCAAGGTTCTAGAGGGAAATGGGGTGAATGAGTGGGTTCCTCTTGCCCCAGCTTCTGTCCTTTACTCCTAGCCCTGCCCACACCCCTGACACCACACCCCTGACGCCAGAATGTCTGGCTGTCACCCTGAGGATGGTTGTTTTGCTCTCATCCCACAAAGTAATTAGGGCCCTGAGCTGAGGATGTCTAAGTGTCTCTCCCTGGCACCCTCCCCCTTCCTAGCTTATCCCCCTCCCCAGGAGGAGGCCTACTCTGGGGTGTGAGGTGGCTGAGCCCTTGGGCTCACCTGCTCAGTAGGCTCCTGGCCTATAATTAGCTCACCCAAGAGAATGAAGAAAAAGGTTACTGCTTTCTCCTGCCTTTTCTGCCCTCCAGTGCAGTCACTCCATCCTTCCTCCCCCAGCCTCAGGTCTTGTTGCCCGGGATCCAGTGGATCATCTCTTCCCTCCCACCTGGGAATACAGCCAGCGCCCACCTCCCCTGCTGCTGCCATTGTCCCAGGGGATGGGGGTCTGTGAGTCTCCAAGTCCATGCCTGGAGAGCTTGATTGTAGGAGCCAGAGGAAAATGGAAGACCCTTAGCAAGCACTGAGGCTAGCCTCTTGGTTTTCAGTATTTCCTTTCCAAAGTGACTGTGTCTTCATTTTAAGTGGCACATGGACAAGGTTTTATTATTATTATGTTTTTATTTGGTACTGTCATTAGGAAACTCCTATAACCAGCGTAACAAACCTGTGATTTCATAGATTATTTAGGATGCAACAAAATAAGAAAAGTGAGTTGACTTAAAGAAATACAAAATAAATAATAGTGCAAACTATACATACACATGGCAAGTATTCTGAAAGCGGTGAACAAGACTGAAATTCTGTAGTCTGAAGCCCCCGATGGGTAATAGGCCTCATAGTTCTAGAGCTAGGACGGACCCAGCCTGGCCACCCTAGTCCCCACCTCTGATCACCCTCTCAAGGGACCTCTGACCATCCTGTCTCCCGCATGGCTGTCCCTGGGCTGGCTGATGGTCACATCTGCTTACCCTCACCCCCATCCCACCTGCCCCAGCTCTGCATTTCCTCAGCTGAGCTCCTCTGGGTCGTCCTCTCTTTAGCCCTGAGGATGTTTCCACTATAGGAAGAACGAGGCTGACTGCAGGAGAGGGAGCCCTGGGAAGGTGGGGATGTGATGAGTGGAGGTTCCAAGCTTGCAAATTGAGACCCGGAAGCAAATAGAGTTTGCTGAAGTCACTTGAAAATGTTAGGCTCTATGTGAGAGGACAATTAAGAGGGTCTCAGGGAGTCTAGCTTTCCCCTGTGCTCCACCCTGTATGGGGAAGAATGAAGTAGATGGGGAGGCTCAGAAAAGATCCCCCAAGCTGCAGGGAGCAAGGTTGCGAAATGAGTCCCCAAGTTGTCCAGCTGGTCAACTTCTCTCTCTCTCTCTCTTTCTCTCTCTCTCTCTCCCCCCACCTCGTGTGTGTGTGTGTGTGTGTGTGTGTGTGTGTGTGTGTGTGTGTGTTTTTAAAATCACGTCAGGAAATGGGGTAGTGATTTGTCCAGGAGGGAGGCCAAAACGGGGCAGGCAGCAGTCCCACAGAGTCTGTGATGAACTGGAAAGGGTGCTCTCTTCCCGCTGCAGTGGGCACCCTAGGCCCTCTCAGCGCCCCCTACACAACGCTTCTGGACTTCCCATGTGAAAGACTCCCCGCTTCTTTGGCCTTTCTGACTCACAGGCTATCGGAATACTGGGGCAGCAGGCGAGTTCAGCCACCGTATTCTTTGGCCCTCAATCCCTTGCATCCTGGCATTTTGACCTCCTATTCCCTTTCCCAGTTTCCTAATCATCCGACAGCCCTTTTGCTCCTACTTTCCCAGCCAGAGACAGCCCTGTGTCTACCGGCCCAGATCCAGCCCTGTTCTCTCCTCCCCCGCTGTCTCCTTGAAGTTGCCTCTCCACCCAGCCTGCCTCCAGAACCCTCCTCCTTGTTTGCAAGCCAAAGGAAGTAACTTAAGCAGACAGACATGTTTTTTGAGTCCAGCAAGGGTTTTTCAAAAGACCCTAAGACAGGAAGAGCAGAACTCAGGCATCTCCTCACAGGAATCCAGGACAAAATGTTTCTTGGGGACCTAAACTAGGCAGGGGAAGGGAACAAGGAATAGGCACCAGACTGGAAGTGTAAGCAGGGGCAGGAAGAGTGCCCAGAGGGAAGAGGTGACTCAGTGAGGCTAAGATCCAGACTTGCTGATAGAACAAGGAAGAGCTGAAGTCAGGGTCCCACAGCAAACAGAAGTGTTGTTAGGCCGTGTCACTTAGCAAAGCTTGTGCCAGCCCTGTCCGACAGTTTCTTTTCCACCTTTGAAGTCCCTAGACTTGATCAACCCCCTGGGTGAGATCTCTGAGTGGCAACATCCTCTCCCACTGTCCTGAGGCATCGAAGGACAGAGAAAGAGGATCTTGGTGGCAGAAGAGAAGGAAAGAATGATGTCCCCGCTGTTGGACAACAGAGCAACAAACAGCTGTTAAACAAGTCAATACATGTGTGTCAGGTGCCTGGGACAGGGATGAAAGGTGGTGCCCTTTTCTCCTGATAGCTGAAGTCAGATGAACTGGCCGTGAGGAAAGGGGCTCCAGAGGCAGTGAAGCTTGTAACAGGGAGAGCGCCTGCCAGTAAGGAAAACTCCTTCCATCAGGAAGAGCTCTTCTCATAGAGAGAGTTCCTTCCCATAAAGAGAGCTCTTCCCAGAGGAAACATCTCCTCTGGAAGCCTGAGCTGGTCCGGAGGGACAGTAGCTGTGGCCCCCAGCTCCCTGCCTGAAGAGACCACTTGGCAGAGAAGGCCACAGTCTCTGGCTAGAGGCACAGATGGCAGTTTGATAGAAAAGAATGAGGTTGGTGGAAAAGGATGGGATTGGTGTGAGGGAGGACAGTAGCATGAACAATAGATCCCGTGTGTGGAGCACTTTTTATGTGCCAAGTCCTGTGCTAAGTGCTGTTATTGCACCATGCCATCTTACAGATGAAGAAACAAGGACAGCAATATTGAGTAACTTGCCCATAGTTCCATAGTTGAAAGATGACAAAACCAGAATTCAGACCAAGGCTGCCAGTGTCCAGACCCCAGCTGGACTCAGGGAAGAGCAGAGCAATGGAAATGGGCATGGGTTCCTGGAATAAAGGCCAGAACCCAATGTGTTCCCCAGGGATGTGGCTAAGGTGGAAATTGGATTCTCCTTCCCCGTCCAAGGACCTGGCACCTAATCCTAAAGCTTTGAGTGTATTGGCATGTTGAGGGTCATTTTCTTAGGCTATAATGACTCCTTCCCTTCCTCCAGATTTCTATACTTTGAAGAAAGTGACTGTAACTCTATAACTAAAGCTGTAGTTATTTCTGGGGAAGCAGCATCTATTTGGGAAATGCAACATTGAACAACATTGATGTGGAGAAGTAGAGAGAAACTGGAGCTGCGTGCTGTGCAGCCTGTTGAGCGCTGGGCAGAGGCTATCCAGATGGCTCAGCATTTGCACACACATCTCAGGTCTATTCTGGGGCCTGGAACTGAAAGTCCTTTGCAACATCACGGGCGGACTGTGACCTCCCCTCTGACTCACACATCCCCTTCCCAACTCCCTAACCTCACTCTTCATGCTAAAATCCTCACTTCCTGGCCACCAGGCTACTGCCAAACTCCTCCCTCAACACAGGACCCTTTTTCCTCCCCTTGGATTTGAGATTCTCCTGTCCTAAGGATTGGAACCTTTGGCCAGAGCTCCTCTGGGGCAGGTCAACCCTAGAAGGCTGAACCCCAAGGGACAGCTACCTCTAGGTTTGTGGAGTCTGAGTCCTCGGGTATAGAACAGAGGGGAGTGACCCAGAGACCACCACTCCCCTCTGAGAAGTGGAAGAGTAGCCCTCCCAATCTGACCCCATGTCTGTATGCAGGCTTTGGAGTGGTGGCTGTGCATGTGTGTGTGTGTGTGTGTGTGTGTGTGTGTGTGTGTGTGTGTTGGGCAGGCAGAGGAATCTGAACTTTAGGAGAGAGGAAAATAATGTGGTGGAGGGGGGTTGGATAACAAAGGATTTTTGCTTACAACTAATAGTCTCCAGCTGCAAAAATACCAAAGGGGAGGCCAGGCAGGCTCCACTTCTTGCCAACTCCTCACCGGCCTGCTGAGTGGGGCCCTGCCTGGCCTGTAGGGAGGTAGAAAGGGAGACTAGCCAAGGGTAAATAGCTAAGAACAGGGACCATCTCTCTGCCTTTCTTCCCGGAAGTGGGAGGAGATCCAGGCCAGGAGGAAGGCACTCAGGTTGCTCACGTAACGAGGCTTGGGCAGATGCTTGTGCGGTGGCACCTAGGATTGGGGCATCAGCTCCCTGCAGGTTTTTTCCTCTGCTCCTTGCCAAAGGAAGGATGGATGGGGGAGCAGGAGCAGGGTGTTGCCAACCCCAAGATGGGCAGTGACTCAGGGAAGCCTCAGGAAGTTGGAAAGGACATATGCGCCAGCTGGTGCTGGGAAAACAGCTTTGACTGATGAAGTTCCCTTACATGCCAGCAGCCCCCAGACCCCTGCTGTGCCCACCAAGTAAAGGGCACACAGCCCTGTTTGACTTTCAGCCACCCTGCCAGCCGCCTGAGCTGCAGGCAGGTCCCTGATAGGGATGTCAGCTTCCTTTGGAACACAGCCACCAGCGTTCATTTTAATCTGGCTTCTCTGTAGTAACAGCGTGTGGGGCAGTTTGATCACCTTAACCTCTGCACTGGGCCCTCTTCCTCCATAGCCTGGCTACTCTGCTCTTTCTCCCCAGGGTAGACCAGTATTAGGAACCCAGAGGAAAAAGATAGCAGGGTGTGGGAATGCATCAGTATTTACAGAAGTAGTAGGTCATTCCTATGACCTCTTTCTCCAGTTGTCTTAGGGTGGCAGAGAAAACCTGAAGAGGAAACAAGTTTGATGAGGACCTTCTATTGGCTCTTTCCCTTCCTCCCCCCAGCCTCAGTCCTGTGACTGTGAGTCAGTGACCCGCCAGCCAAGTTCCTTGGGAGCCTGTTCCAGTTCCCCTGCCCCCCACCTCTGCTGTTAGGAAACAGCCCCTGAATCCTTCTGGGGAGGAGGGGGATTAGGGAGGAATTGAGTAAAACCCAAGTCATTATACCTGTAGCTGTGGGAAGGCAGAATAATCTCCACTAGATTGATTGTGGGGTGAGTTTTAGCCAAAGGCAAGCAGTCCAAAGATTTCTTTACCTGTTGGGAAAATTGGTGGGGGTGGCATTAAAGGCAAGAGTCCTAAAAAGTCACTCCCTTAGGAACATCCTATTTTGCAAGATATAACAACCTCTGACAATGCAGTTGTAGGGGGCCAGTGAGAATAGAAGCCAATGAGTTCTGGAGTCAGGAGTCCAGAGAAGGCCAACAGGATCCTTGTCCCCAGACTCCCTGCCTCTTAGAATTCTCTCTGCCCTTGGGCCACTCCTTCTTTCTTTAACCCTCTGGGTATCTTCCAGAACTGTGGCTTCTGCTGAGTATGGGCACTTGGTTTCCATCTTCCCCCACTTCTAACTTCCTAAAGTCTTCCTCTGAGCCATTCTTCAATCCACCTCTAGAATTCTTCTCCTGGACTCTCCTTCAGCCTTGCGTCTTACTCCACATTCTTCTGCCCCTCTCTAAGAAATAAGAAAATTGGATAATAGGAATTTGGGAGAATTGGGGGCATGGGGTGAATAGAGGAAGTTTGATTCATGGTACTGTTCCCAGTGTGCCACCATGAACCTTCCCTTTTAGATCTCTGCAGGTCCCATATTTTGGAACACTTTTCTCCTAACTGGGTTTATTGATGTGTATCCTGCTTTTCCATTTTTTAAACATGTGCAACATGTATGGCTTCTGGTCAGCACTTTATTTAGTGGGAGATAACTATTATAATAGCAAGTAAATAAAAGTCCAGGAAACAGTGGAGATATATCATGTTTTAGTTAGCCTGGGTGGTCTTATCTCAAGTAAAAGTAGATTTAAAAAAGTGAAATACTAGAATGAACTAGTGGACTGTTGGTATCCTGAGGAGCTAGATCTGTTTAAGAATGGGCTAGAGTTGCAGAAGTCTGTCAGGCAATCAGTCAGCCAGCATTTACCCTGTACCTCTGTGTGTGACACCTGAGCCCAGCATGGGAAGTGGAGGTGTGTAGAGGATGCTCAGAGACTTCCTTTTGGTGAGACCAGATATATGGAAATATGGTGAATAATATAGGACTAAGAGTGACACTGCAAGTGACTCCTTTCGAAACCCAGGGAAAGCCAAGGGGTGGGCTCTGCACCAGCCAGGGATGGGGGGCATGCCTGTGGGAGGGCCTGCCTCACCCCACAGCTCTTCCATTCACATTCTACAGACGTGGAACAGATGGCCATCGACTGGCTGACAGGCAACTTCTACTTTGTGGATGACATCGATGATAGGATTTTTGTCTGCAACCGAAATGGGGACACGTGTGTCACTTTGCTAGACCTGGAACTCTACAACCCCAAGGGCATAGCCCTGGATCCTGCCATGGGGTGAGAGTGGCAGGCGGGGGTTCTGGCCTTGGAAGGAGGGAGGCAGATGCTGTTGTGGGAAAGAGGGTACCTAACACCTCAGTTAACATGCGTCTGCCCACAGGAAGGTATTCTTCACTGACTACGGGCAGATACCAAAGGTTGAGCGCTGTGATATGGACGGGCAGAACCGTACCAAACTGGTCGACAGCAAGATCGTCTTTCCTCATGGCATCACGCTGGATCTGGTTAGCCGCCTCGTCTACTGGGCTGATGCGTACCTGGACTACATCGAGGTGGTAGACTACGAGGGAAAGGGCCGGCAGACCATCATCCAAGGCATCCTGGTGAGGCAACCTTGTCTGAGACTATTGTGAGAGAACCATTACCAGGGTCATCAGGTTAGGGGGAAGCCTTTGCGGGAGAACCCATCTCAAGGTCTCTGAGTAACTTGGCGGCAGGGAGACAACAGGGAACATGATGGCCCCAAGCCCTCTGGTGGGAGTAGGACAGGCAGGAGAATTACAAAGAAAGGGCAGGATATAGTTTCCCCTCTGATGAGAAAAGTCATTTTAGTGACACTTTTACTTCCTTTTTCTCATTTGATTCTTAAAATAACTCTGGGGAGATGAGCAGGCAGGTTTAATTCCCTTTTGGCAGACAGATAAAGCAGGGTCCAAAGACATTTAGTGACTTGTCTCAGGTCACACAACTGGGCAATAGTTCTTGAACCCAGTTCAGAAGCCTTGTTGTTTAGAGGTGACTCTTCCATTCAAGGATAATTAGGGTGACTAACCATAGCAGTTTGCCTGGAATTGTCTTGGTTTTAGCTGAAAGGCTCATAAACCAGGAAACCCCTTAGTCTTGGGCAAACTCAGATAGCTGGCAAACCTGAGTGAGTGATATGGGTAGTAGTCAGAGCTTGCTTGGGGCAAAATGTCTCCTCTCGGCTTCCTCCAAACTAAGCCAGAGTAAGAGTGTTGTCTGGGAACAGTGTTTAGGGCCCAACCCAAACCTAACACCACCTAAAGTCATTAAACATCTGCTGTGTGCCTAATTCTATGAAGGCCATTGTTGCTGCCATCCAGGGGTTTAGGTAGAGTGGGTAAGGCAAGTCCACTAGTCACCTCAGCAGGCATTGGAGAGACAGAGTGTAGAAAGAAAGCATCTCTGGTTGGAAGATTCCAAGGAGTTTTTCAAAGAGATGCTCTGTGAAGAATGAATGAAATCTTGTAAACAAAAATTTGCATTTGAGGAGAATCTAGGCAGGGGAGGAAGGAATGAACTGTGAAGTTTAAATAACATAGGCTGCTGGGTATATTGGTGCATGTCTTTAATTCCAGCACTCTGGGAGACTGAGGCAGAAGGATCAAAAGTTCTAATCTAGCCTGGGCAATTTAATGAGTTGGTGAAACCCTGTCTCAAAAAACATTAAAAGAGGGCTGGGGATGGAGCTCAGTGTGAAAGCCTTGAGTTCTGTGTCTAGTACTGCTAAATAAACAAATTAATGTAAGTAAATAAGCAAAAAGTATAGGGTAGACTGGGGCATAGCTCAGTGGTAGAGTACTTGCCTAGCATTCATGAAGCCTGAAGTTAAATACCTAGCACTGCAAAACAAAACAAAAACTTGGGGATGAACTTGGGAAAGCTGATGATGGAGTTTGGGGGAATCTCTGGGACAGCCCAGTCACAGAGGGAGGAGTCCCTTTTCATCTCATGTTGACCGCTCCCTCCTGTCTCAGATCGAGCATCTGTATGGCCTGACTGTGTTCGAGAATTATCTCTATGCTACCAACTCTGACAATGCCAATGCCCAGCAGAAGACAAGCGTGATCCGTGTGAACCGCTTCAATAGCACTGAGTATCAGGTTGTCACACGTGTGGACAAGGGTGGTGCCCTGCATATCTACCATCAGCGGCGTCAGCCTCGAGGTGAGTGGGCTCTATAACCCCTCCAAAGTTCACCCCCAAAGGGCTTTGGGCTCCCTCTTCTATGAAATGTCCTGTGAGAACCCCTGATTCTTTCACATCATGAGTACTTCTAGCCATCCACCCCAGTCTTATCTACCCTGGCCCCTCAACCTGCCCTGCCTACCTCTTTCTCCCCCCACAGAGCCCCTTCCCCATTCTTCCCTTCCCACTTCCCTTGCTGGTCCAGAGCAGAAGCACCTGGCCACAGGCAGTACTGGATTCTCTCCCCAACCACTGACACACATCTAACAGTGCCTGAAGGCTAGGTAGTGGCATAGTAATAGTACAGAGGAATCCTAGTCCTGTGGCTTGCAGATTCTAAAAGGAGACAACAAGCTCAGAGACTGCAGCATCAAGGAGTGTGGTCAGACTTCAGGAAGCCTTCTAAAGGCCTGGATATGGGGTCCTGAAAGGCACTGACAGCTCTTCCCCCTGTCCCCAGTGCGGAGCCACGCCTGTGAGAACGACCAATATGGGAAACCAGGCGGCTGTTCTGACATCTGTCTACTGGCCAACAGCCACAAGGCTCGGACCTGCCGCTGCCGCTCTGGCTTCAGCCTGGGCAGTGATGGGAAGTCCTGCAAAAGTAAGTAACCGGAAGAGCAGGTATGCTTCAGATGGGAGGGTGCGAGGTATCCTCAGATGTCACCCCACAGCCTGATGCTTCTGTCTGTGATGCAGAGAGACCCAGTGAAGGACAGAGACAGGGTTTGAACCTACATCTAAGAACATTTATTGCCATCACCACCTTCAGGCTCCATAGAAGTCTGTAAACTGGCCCATTCATTCATTCATCATTCATGCATTCTTTTTTTTTTCCTTTTGTTCTTTACTTTTTTTTTTTTTGTATCGGGAATCGAACTCAAGATCTCATGCTTAAACCAGGCGTGGTGGCGCACGCCTTTAATCTCAGCACTCAGGAGGCTGAGGTAGGCGGAGCATTATGAGTTCAAGGCTACAGTGTGAACGTGAGGCTGGCCTGAGCTACATAGTGTGACCCTGTCTCAAAAAACTAGGGCCCAGAGTTTGGCTCAGCAGCTTAAGCGCCTGCCTGGCAGGCGTGAGGTTGTGAGTTCGATCCCCAGTGTCACACACACACACAAAAAAAGACCGCATGCTTGCCAGGCCGGCTCTGTGCTGCTGAGCTCTATCCCTGACCCTCATTCACTCTTATTTACACACACCTACCGAGCACGAGCTATGTGGTTGGTACTGTCCCACAAGAAGGATTCGGCAATGAACAAGATAGGTGTTATCCGTGTCCTTTCTGAGCTTGCAGTCTAGTCAGGGAGACAAACAAATGAAAAATATGGTATTAGATGGTAATGGGTACATGAAGAAAATAAAACAGAGCATAGTGATGACAGTGAGACCTTCTTTGTGGATATAGTACGTGAACCAAATTCTCTGTAAAGAAGCCAGCATGTGATTACCTGAGGGAAGAGCATTTCTGGCAGAGAGAATCAACAGTGCAAAGGTCCTGTAGCCAGTGTGAGTTTGGTCCAGTGTGAGTTTGGTATGCTGGGGGAATGGTGTAGAGGGCAGTGGGGCTGAGTGGTGTTAGTAAAAGGAGACAGAGAGAGACGGAGTTTTATTCTAACTGGGATGAGATGCTTATGGTGACCGGAGAAATGGCGTGGCTAGATTCACACTGTGTAGGAATCACAGTGCTGTGGGGTGGAGGATGGCCAGTTGAGCAGTAGCCGGAAGATGTAGGCAAGAAGTGATGTGGTTTAGATTAGGATGGTAGAAGAGGAAGTGGTGAAAAGTGATCAGATACCAATATGTTTTGAAAGTATTCCTTTTCGGTCAGTGATTTCACTACTGAGCAGTGGGCATTTAACTGACAGAATACTGTCCTTCCACCACTTTCCTATAGTGTGGGGGGGTCAAACCCCCAGGGAATGGTGGCCTTGGACCGGAGTTGAACATGCCAATGCGTGTGTTTTGTCCTGACTCAGAGCCCTGCCTGTCCTGTGGTTCCTGACTCAGCATGGCTGGGTTATTGCAGTCCCTGGGGTCCAGCCTGGGGGTGGGGGTGGGGATGGGGGTGGGGTGGAGTTGCTTTGGAATGTGTTTGTGTCTGGATGTCCCTGTGTGTGACTTTATTTGTACTTGCCCTAGAGCCAGAGCATGAGCTATTCCTCGTGTACGGCAAGGGCCGTCCAGGCATCATCCGGGGAATGGACATGGGGGCCAAAGTCCCAGATGAACACATGATCCCCATTGAGAATCTCATGAACCCCCGGGCCCTGGACTTCCATGCAGAGACTGGCTTCATCTATTTTGCTGACACCACCAGCTACCTCATTGGACGCCAGAAGATTGATGGGACTGAGCGGGAGACCATCCTGAAGGATGGTAAGGGTGTCCAAAGTGGGAGACATCTGGGTAGGGCTTCGAGTGACGTGGCACCCAGGATGGGAAGCAGTCTGGGGCCTAGGCATCTTTCTCAGAACCCTCTCCACACACAGACTTCCCTGCTGACTGGCTGGCTAGGCTGGTTGGCATGGAGATGAGGGGATAGACAGGTTGAACCCTGTTTGACCCCCTTCTTGGCTGAGCCGAAAAGAGGCAGGAGGATGGATGGGTTAGGCTGCATGGGCTGTCCTTGCCAGCCCTTGGGAAAACTCAGGGTCTCTCTGCCATTGGCTCAGAGCCCTAGAGCTGCATGCAGCACACAGCTGACAAGGTCTGAGGCCCTGAATCAGAGCTGGGCCTGCCAGATTGGAGCAGGGCACACCCACACGTGGCCACCAAACTGCACCCTTGCATGTCCTGAGAAAATTATGTTTGTGAATTACATTCAGATTTTCCTCTCCGAGCTGCTCAGACAGGTCTACCATGCACTGTCTCTCTGAACATCATTTGCACGGAGGACCTTGGGCTCTACAAGTTTGGCCCCAAACCTACACTTGGGGTCTCAGAATCTGGCTCTCTTAACTGGTCGGTCTGGCTGATGCCAGGTGCCACCCTTTGTCCTGCTTCCCACCATATACTGCAGCTCAGAGAACCTCAGCAGTCAGCAGTTACAAGCCTTTGGGGAAATCAGAAGTAACTCTTCATCAGGAAAAGATTGGGGTGCTCTATACCAGGGGAACTGCTATTTAAAGGACACTGGAGTTGAAGCCTTTGGCTAAGTGAAAAATCACTTCCTGATTTATTCATTTTGTTAGTTCAGGATTTTTAGGCCTAGGATGAAGCCTCACATTTGTGCCCAGAGCCACATACACATTGCCTCAGCTGTCTGCCCAAGCACAGACCCAGACATGCCCTCATGCAGGAGCCTACGTCAGCCACGTAGTTTCCTGGCTGCTCTGTGCAGTTTGGCAAGCTGTGTCTCAGCACAGATGTGGCAGCCCAAGTGGTCTTCCCTGTTCCTGCCTCAGGCTACCTCTCCCAATCCAGGGTATCCAGGTGCTCCCTACATTCCCCACCTGGCCCCAGGTGCTCGCAGCTCCCTGTGTCCTGCAGAGCCAGGGGCCAACACTTCAGACCTTCTGTTGAGGTTGTCCTTCATTGCCCCTTGACCCCTACAGGCATCCACAATGTGGAAGGTGTGGCTGTGGACTGGATGGGGGACAATTTGTACTGGACGGATGATGGGCCCAAGAAGACCATCAGTGTGGCCAGGCTGGAGAAAGCTGCTCAGACCCGCAAGACCTTGATAGAGGGCAAGATGACACACCCCAGGGCCATTGTGGTGGATCCACTCAATGGGTGAGTCCTCCCAGGCATTGGGGTGGGAGGATTTGGAAGCATGTGGGTCTCAGGGAACTGGGGAAGGAGAATAAAACAGGGGAGGGTGACTGAGGCAGGTCACTTAAGAAGGAATCTGGAGGCCGAAGAGCGAGCAAGTAACCCTGTTTTCGGAGCAATGGAAATAATGCCTTGAACACTTAAGTAGAGACCTGATCCTGCCTCCCAGCTCAGTCCTCTGCTAGCCCCTCTTATCATTAGAATGAGCCCTATGTCTCTTATCAGGCCTGCATGAGTGGCACTGCCTTATGGATCTGCCTGGTAATTTTCTGACCTTACCTGTAGCTCACTTCCTACCTTCGGAAGTTCTGCCCCCATTGGCCACCCTGTTCCTAAAGCAAACATCCCAGAAACTCTTGCCTTAGAGCTTTTGCTCTTGGACTTCCTCTGATAAACTCCCAGATACTTGCAGATCTGGAGTCTCTCAGTGTCAAGTCTCAGCTCAAATGCCACCCCCTCAAAGAGGTATTTTCTGTCACCCTTTCCGTGTATTCATCCCTCACCTGCAGTCTGGCCACCCTCTGGCTCGTCACCATCTCATTGCTGCTCTGCTTTTGTCACTCTGTGATATGACCTTCTTGACTGACTTGTTTCTTGTGGGATGTAAGTGGGGGCCTTGCTGAGTTGATCTCTACTGCACCCCTAGGTGCCAGAACTGTGCCCACCTCATAGTAGCCACTCAGCAAATGTTGCTTGAATTGTGGTGAGAATGAATGCCACGTGTGGTCCAGGGATGAACAGGACAGGAAGATCCATAGGAGGGGCTCTGGACATCACCAATGGATTGGGATCACCGAGGGAGGCTGTTGATAGCAGGGGTGGCCCACATGGTGCTGACCAGTCACTGCCCACAGGTGGATGTACTGGACGGACTGGGAGGAGGACCCCAAAGACAGTCGACGAGGGCGTCTGGAAAGGGCCTGGATGGACGGCTCACACCGAGATATCTTTGTCACCTCTAAGACAGTGCTTTGGCCCAATGGGCTAAGCCTGGACATCCCAGCGGGGCGCCTCTACTGGGTGGATGCCTTCTATGACCGCATCGAGACCATACTACTCAACGGCACAGACCGGAAGGTGGGCAGGCCTGTGTACATTGCCACACCATGCTTAAGTGTGTGAGGCTCTGTGTGACTGTGTGGGTGTGTGTGTGTCCCGATCTGTGTGCTTTGCATACGTTTACCTGTGTCTATAGATGTATACGCCTGTGAGTTTGGGTGTCTCATGTGTTGTGTTGTTTAATCTGAGGATTGTCACTATCAATGTGCACATGTGCCTGTCTGTGTTGCCTGTGGACCTGACTACTCACGTGCATGTCTATGTGTATTTGCATACACATACAGCACACTTTGGTGTGTGTCTGCCCTAAAGTGTGACATGCTCAGGGATGGCATATGTGTGTGCTTGTCATTTTGAGTAGTTATATGCTCCATGAGTCATGAATGTCTAGGTGTGTAGGTAAAGGCCCTTTATGAAATGGTTCCCGGACTACCTCTGCTGTCTCACCTTTCCCCCTGTTCTTCCATCTCAATGTTCTTTGAACAAGCAATGCCAGACAGCTTGTATTTCCTAGCACACATGATGCATTTGCCCTCTGAGCCATTGCTGCCTGGGAGTCTACCCCAGCTCCCCTTCCCTGGCACAGTGCCTGAGGCCACCTCCTCTAGGGTGTTGACTCCGGACCCCTCTTCCCCACTGGCTTACCCACGTTTGCCCTTCATGAGACAGTATGTGCTCAAAGGTGAGCCCATATCTTTTTCATCCAGTGTCTACCATATCTCGGCCCTTAATAGATCCTGATAGATGTTTATTGGATGGAGAAATAAATGGATGAATTCTGGCTTCAGCTCAGGCATGTGTGTGTGTGGGGGGGGGAGAGCATAGTCTGGACAAGCTCACCTCAGTGTCCTTGCTAGGTCACCTGTGGGAGTCAGGTCCAGCATCTCCTTGCATGCAGAGCTATCCTTCAGAAGGCCCCCCAGCTAATGAGGAAAATAAGACCTGACCCCTGACATAGATAAATGAGGTCACAGCAGTGATTCTCCCCCGGCCTTCCTCGGGCATCCCAACTCCTCAGAAATGTGCCCTCCATTCCTAGATTGTATACGAGGGTCCCGAACTGAACCACGCCTTTGGCTTATGTCACCATGGCAACTACCTCTTCTGGACGGAGTACCGCAGTGGCAGTGTCTACCGCTTGGAACGGGGTGCCGGAGGCACACCCCCCACCGTGACCCTTCTGCGTAGCGAACGGCCCCCTATCTTTGAGATCCGCATGTATGATGCCCAGCAGCAGCAAGGTACTACCTGCTTTGGCTAGACCCAGGGCAGAATGGGTCCTAAATGGGGACCTAAATGGGGGAATGGGATCGTAGGCCTTGAGTTTTGAGGCTTCTGAGAAGTCTCCCAACCCAGTTTAACTCGGTGTTCTCCATTTCCCTTCCTGCTCCTTGCCTGTGTCCCCTCTTCATTGTTCCCTTTCTTTCCCTTGACATTTCCTCTTCCATATCTTCATTGTACATTTCTCCTCCCTGATCCCCTCACCTCTCTTCTCTGGCCTTTCCTGACCCTGCCACACCCATCCCTGTCCTCCCTGATCCCTTCCTGTGGCCCTGTCCCCCACAGTGGGCACCAACAAGTGCCGTGTGAACAATGGCGGATGCAGCAGCCTATGCCTGGCCACACCTGGGAGCCGCCAGTGTGCCTGTGCAGAGGACCAGGTGTTGGACACGGATGGCGTCACTTGCTTGGGTACAAGGGGCCTGGCTGGGGTGAGGGCGGGAAAGTGACCCCCACAGAAGGCCATCACAGACAGGGCAGGGGAGGTAGGGGAGAAGGGTCCCAGTCAGAGGTAAAGAGAGAGAGAGGTGCCCTGTGAAACCAACAAGAAGTAAGGGATGAGGCTGAGGGGAGGAGGTGCTGAAGGGGTAAAGGAGATGTGGTGGGCTGGGGGAATTTGGGAGGGCATGAAGATTGGGATAGCTGAATGAGGAGCAGGACAGCTATGGAAGGAGGAAAATATTCTTAGCTTCTTTTAATTCCCTATTACTAAAGTAAAGTAACAATAGTTGAAAATATGGAAACCAGAGGGGAGAAACAAACCCAAATCCCACCAACAAACACCACTATGTTGTTAGTGTGGTGGTAAATTGCACCCCATTCTTTCTTCCTTAAGTAG
Source organism: Dasyprocta punctata (assembly GCA_004363535.1). Taxonomy (NCBI): domain Eukaryota; kingdom Metazoa; phylum Chordata; class Mammalia; order Rodentia; family Dasyproctidae; genus Dasyprocta; species Dasyprocta punctata. Next base: position 244,699 of record RJWM01000126.1, on the reverse strand, counting down.
GATATAGTACGCCTTTAATCCCAGCACTCGGGAGGCTGAGATAGGAGGAGCGTTGTGAGTTCGAGGCCGGCTTGGGCTACAGCGTGAGCACAAGGCCGGCCTGAGCTACGTAGTGTGACTCTGCCTCAAAAAACTAGGGCTGGGAGTTTGGCTCAGTGGCTTAAGCACCTGTCTGGCAAGCATGAGGTTGTGAGTTTGATCCCCGGTGCTGAAAAAAAAAAAAAAAAAAAAAAAGTAGGATACAATGTTGGCTTTTACACAGTTCCTATCATCGTATATAAAATATGTTCTGCCCCTTTTAGCTCATTTGTGTCACAGCGTTTTCTGTGTTGTTATTGCGCTATTTTATTTTATCTTGTCTTATTTTGTTTTATTTTATTTCATTTTTTCAGTGGTAGGCATTAAATCCAGAATCTTGCACATATTAGGCAAGTACCACTGAATTACACCTCCAGTCTTTATTGCATTATTTAAATGGCCTCATTTTAAAAAAATAAAAATAAAAGTACCACTGAATTACACCTCCAGTCCTTATTGCTTTATTTAAATGACCTCATTTAAAAAAAAATAAAATAAAAGTAGAGTCTGAGGATGTGTCTGAGTAGCTAAGGCCCTAAGTTTGATCCTCAGTACTGCAAAAAAATTTTTAATTAATTAAAAAAAAACACACACACAAAAAAAATTTTTAATTAAAGTAAAAATGGGTCATTCTCATTGTCAAAATAGGTAAGTATATGATATAGAAAAATATGAAGGAGAAAATACAAATCACCTCAAATTCTATCACCCCTAAATAAGCACTATTGCCATTTTGGGGAACCTCCTCTTAAACTTTTCCATAAATGGAATCATGCTGCACATGCCGTTCCTGCTTTTGTCACTTGATACTATGTCATAAATCCATAAACAGCATTTTTAATAGCTAAAATATATATCATTGAGTTAATGTCTCATCATTTACTCAACCACTTCTTTACTACTGGATGTTTATGTTGTTTCCAGTTTTTGTTAGGATCATAGCCCACTTTTCCTGAACCTGGACTGTGTACTTCACCATTATTAGCATTTCCCATGAATTAACTTCTTTCTTAAAAGATCCCTCTGGGGAAGACATTTCTATTATCCTTGCTTTACAGACGAAGAACCCAAGGCCTTAAATTACAACGGGGATTCAAACCTAGCAAATCTAACCCACAGCCCATGTCTTTTCTTTTTTTTTTTTTTTGTGGCACTGGGGATCAAACTCACAACCTCGCACCTGCCAGGCAGATGCTTAAGCCACTGAGCCAAACTTCCAGCCCTAGTTGTTTTTTTGTTGTTGTTGTTGTTTTTTTTTCAGCCCTAGTTTTTTGAGGCAGGGTCGCACTATGTAGTTCAGGCCAGTCTCATGCTCGTGTTGTAGCCCAAGCCCGGCCTCGAATTCACAACGCTCCACCTACCTCAGCCTCCCGAGTGCTGGGATTAAAGGCATGCGCCACCACACCTGGCTATGTTGTTTTTTATGTTTTGTTTTGTTTTGTTTTGTTTTGTTTTGTTTGAGACACGATCTCACTATGTAACTCAGGCTGGTCTCAAACTCTCAGTGATCCTCCTGGCTCAGCCTCCTCAGTGCTGGGATTATAGACATGTGCCACCATGCCCAGCCAGAGCCCATTTCTTAATCATCCCTGTCCAGTTTCTCACTTCACATATTCCAGATAGTTTCCTTACAACAAAATTCCAGGAGGGAAAAGGGGTCAGTGGAGCTTAGTGTCCAGGAAGTCAGTGCTGATGTCAGGAGGAGGGAGAGTGTGTCTGTTAGTTGAGGGGGAAGGGTCAAGGACTGAGGGGCTAGGATGATGAAAGGATCATCAAGGATGTTGGAATCACCAAGAACTGAACCAGAGGTGACTGTAGAGAAAGTGATAATTTTAGACAGGAGCTAAAAATCCTTAGTGATATAAAAGTACATGTTGGTCCAGTCTGGTAGTATGAAAGTCAACACTGATGTTTTAGCAAGGAGAGGGGCAGAATAGCCAGGAAGAACTTGTAAGAAGCAGAGACACACACCAACCTCCAGGCCCCTGGTCCCTATGGTACAGGAGAGGAAACAGGCACCCATGGGAACCAGGGGAGGTTTCAGAGATTAGAAGGAGGTGGGACTGGGTCAGAAAGGGGAAGTACAGAGCTGGGCATGGTGGCGCACGCCTTTAATCCCAGCACTCAGGAGACTGAGGCAGGAGGATCATTGTGAGTTCAGGACCAGCCTGGGCTACAAAGTGAGTCAAGGGCAGCCTGAACTGCATTGTGAGACCCTATCTCAAAAAATAGGGCCAGGATTTTAACTCAGTGGCCTAAGCGCCTGCCTGGCAGGCGCGAGGCTGTGAGTTCGATCCCTAGTACAAAAAAAAAAAAAAAAAAGAAAGAAAGAAAAAAGAAAAGAAAAGGGGAAGTACAGAGCTGTAGGTACTGGAAGCCTGGGGCTAATACTGATGTCCTGGATTTCTCGAAATCACCAATGCAAACATAAACAAAGGACATAATGACTGTTGATGCTGGGCTAACGCAGATACTGAAGGTGACAGAGTTCTGGGGCCTATCTCCACTCTTGCTGATGGGGTGGGTGCATCTATGAGAATCCCCAACTTGTTAGAATCACAGCCCACATTTCCTGAACATGGACTGTGTACTGCACTGTTGTAAGCGTTTCCTATATATTACTTTTTCCTTAAAAGATCCCTCTGGGGAAGGCATTGCTATTATCCTCACTTTACAAGTGAAGAAACCAAGGCCCTAAATTACAGCAGGGATTCAAACCTAGCAAGTCTGACTCAGAGCCTATTTATTCTTCTTTTTTTGAGACAGAATCTCACTATGTAGCCCACGCTGGCCTTGAACCCACAGTGAAGAATAGTATACTGTCCTTCCAAGGGACAGTTCAGGGAGGTGGCAGGGAGCAGATGTGGAGAGGCTTACTTAGTAGGCACGAAAGGATAGGGTCCTGTGGAAGCTGTTTTATTCTCAATTACAAACAATACAGAGATTATCAAGTAGAATAAATATCAGTGTTGCTTAAGAAAGAATTACAGCTCCCATCCAGTATTTTGTCCATGAAGAATTATGTAGTAGGAATAATCACTGTATATTCTATGTAGTATTTGTTTGTTTTGTTTTTTGTTTTTGTTTGTTTTTTCAGGATCAAACTCACGACCTTATGCTTGTCAGGCAGGCAGTATGCCACTGAGCTATATATTCTATATAGTATGAAAGATAGTAAATTAACAAAAACAGAGGGGGCTCAGCACCTATCCCATGACCTGGGTCTGACCTTCCCCCTCACACTCCTGTGGTGCCCACAGCGAACCCATCCTACGTGCCCCCACCCCAGTGCCAGCCGGGCGAGTTTGCCTGTGCCAACAGCCGCTGCATCCAGGAGCGCTGGAAGTGTGATGGAGACAATGACTGCCTGGACAACAGTGACGAGGCCCCAGCACTCTGTCGTGAGTCACCCCCACTTGCACCATTGGAACGGCAGCCTGAAGGACAGCAGCTCTAACTTCATATATCCCAGGCTTGTGGGTGGAGAACTGGGGACTCCACCGTCTTGCTGACTCCTGACCTGTGCTCTCCCCAGATCAGCACACTTGCCCCTCGGACCGATTCAAGTGTGAGAACAACCGGTGCATCCCCAACCGCTGGCTCTGTGACGGGGACAATGACTGTGGGAACAGTGAGGATGAGTCCAATGCTACTTGCTCAGGTGTGGAATGGGGGACAGGGCAGATGGGAAGCCAGGTCTGGGAAGACAGAGAGGGCCTCTGGGAGAATGAAAAGAGCCCAGGCAACCAAGACAGAAGGGGTGGAACCCTGGGCTGGAGGAGGGGTCTGCCCCCATTCCACACCAGGCAGGGCTGGACTTGCAGGGGACAGGGCACACGTAGCTCTAGACTGGAGATGAGTGAGGCAGGGCAGATCCTCTGCTGGAGGATACTGGAGACCCCTAGAGAGATGGAGTAAGACATCAGCGTGAGACCACATAGATGGTTTTTGAGCTTCTCCAAGAGCAATGATTGTGGAGAGAATATGGGTCTCAAAGGGCCGAGAGTCATAGGGAAGGAAAGGGCACTCAGGACAGTTGGGATGACCAGTACTTGCACCTCCCCCCAGCTCGCACCTGCCCACCCAACCAGTTCTCCTGTGCCAGTGGCCGCTGCATCCCAATCTCCTGGACCTGCGATCTGGACGATGACTGTGGGGACCGTTCTGATGAGTCAGCCTCCTGTGGTGAGAGGGACAGCAGGAGGGCTGGATTGGTCCTGGGGTAGAGACACCTTCACACCCTGGTGGCCTTGAGCAAGTTATTTGGCCTCTGTGAATTTTTTTCTATAAAATAGGGCCAATAATAACACTGATACTACAGCAGTAATGTGGGGCTCAGGGAGCTCATGCACCAAAAATGCTCAGCCCAGGGCCTGTGTCACGTCTTGCTTGGCTCAGAGTGTCCTGCTGAGTACCAGGGCTTCGCCTTCCCTCCCCTGACTGACTGGGCTCAGGGCTGTTAGTTAGTGAGAATCCTTGGAGATACTGTATTATTTTTTGGTTTTGGCTTTTGGTTTCTTGGTACTAGAGATTAAATCTAGGGCCTTTGCACTGAGCCATATCCCTAGCACTTTTTTATTCTTCGTTTTGAGACAGTCTCATTAATTCACTAAATTTCCCAGGCTGGGCTTGAACTTGTGATCATCTGAGAGTGCTAGGATGCTAGGCATGTGCCACTGCACCCCACTTATACTGTATAATTTTGAGGGCCCTGCTCAGTTACTCTTTCTCTCTGACAGCCTATCCTACCTGCTTCCCCCTGACTCAGTTTACCTGCAACAATGGCAGATGTATCAACATCAACTGGAGATGCGACAATGGTAAGAGTTTGCCTCCCTTCACCTGCTCCAATTCCAAGGAAAACTAGAAACCATATCCAGGGCCTGGATAGGGAGAGAAGAGATTTTAGAATCAAGCTGGGGTTCCTCTGTGCACTGAAGCCCTGCTGGGTTGACTTGGAGAAAAGAGGAGGAGCCAGAAACACGGTGGGGCATGGAGGTGAGGGTGGACTGAAGGGAGACCATACCCATTGCCCTTTAGTGCCACTCCTACCCATGCAGGACCTGAGTTGCCCACACTCTGGCAGGGCTCAAGGGCCAGGGAAAGATGAACAAGAAGGACCAGAGGGACAGAACAAGGAAAGCCCCAGTCCCGACCCCCATCTCCTTGCACATCCCCATCTCCCGGGGTCCTTAGTGAACCCCCCAGGCTCCGGGCTCCAGGCCCATGAGCCCACTTGGCATTCAGCCATGGACCAGATGATGTCAGCCCTGAGCCTCAGGGGCCACCGAGTGTGTAAACATGTGAACAGGTGACTGTTGTCTGTGTCCTGTCTCGGGCTCTGTCATGTCCGCTGTGGTGTTGTGTTGTGCTGTGCTGCCCCAGCGGCTCCAGCCCTGGCTCATGTGTGAGGATGGGTTGGATCAGCGCCCTACTGCCCTCCTCCTTGCCGTGTCTCCCATGCCAATGGTTGCCCTGGCGGTTTCTGTGTTTCAGAGAAGGATTGTGGGGACGGCTCTGACGAAAAGACCTGTCCTGAGCCTGCCGGTCAGTGCATAGAAGCACATGCACCATCACCCAGAGCGCCAGCTGGCCTCACCTTCCCCCCAGGACCCCCAGGACCTGCATTCCAGAGCGGCTAGGAAAAAGTGCAGAGAGGAGAGAGAAAAGCAGAGGGCAGTGGGGACCACTCAGGGGACAGGAGATGACAGAGAGGTGGCAAGGAGAAGGCCAAGACATGGGGAAGAGAGTTAGGGAAGCAAATCCAACTGGGAAAGGGACAGAAACACAACCCAAGGGAGACAGCCAAACTCCAGTCTTCCCACATGTCTGATAGCTGTGGAAGGGAGTCCTATCCATGGCCCTCGGACATTCATTCTGCCAGCCTCAGACCCCTTCCCTACAAGAGCCCCTGCGAGCCAGCCCAGGCCAGGTATGCAGCCAAACTTAAGTTTAGGGTGGACCCAGTGAAGTCCTTCCCAGCCCAGCAGAGGACCCCCCAACCAGAGAAGCCCCTGCCTGTCCCCTAGAAGCAAACAGACCCTGTTTCCCACACCTTATTCAAAAGGGGAAAGTGGCTTTTCCTGCCACCACCCCAGCATTTCTGAGACTCAGGGAAGGGGCCTCGTGGAGCCCGCCCATCTCCCCATCCCTACCCCATGGGCCATGGTGCATGCTGCAGTCTATGCAGTTTCTGTGTCTTTTCTGTTTGTTATTTTCTCAGTGGCGGGTTGGGGTGGGCCATGGGCGGGAATGAGGAGGTGGGGGGGTCTAGCCAGGGTTACAGAGAAGAGTGCTTCTGCTGACCTCCTCCTCTCCTCTCCCCTTCTTCCCTCCCTCCAGACAATGACTGTGGGGACAACAGTGATGAGGCTGGCTGTAGCCACTCCTGCTCCAGCACCCAGTTCAAGTGCAATAGTGGGCGCTGCATCCCCGAGCACTGGACCTGTGATGGGGACAATGACTGCGGGGACTACAGCGATGAGACGCACGCCAACTGCACCAACCAGGGTGGGCACCCAGGGATTCTGGGGTGGGAATGAGATCAAGTCCACTGGATCAGCCACTGGGCCCATCCAGCTGTATGCCTGCCACTGTATGTTAGTCCCCATCTGGGAACCTGAGATATCTGAGGCCCAGCTCTTGTCCTTTAGGAGATTCCAGTCCTGTGGGAGAGGGAGATTGCAGACAAGTCTTTGCTACACACTGCTAAAATCAGGGACTTTGCAGCTGGGTGGCCTGGGGATTGAGCTCCAGCTTTGCAACATATTATCTGAGTGGCCTTGGGCAAGCGACTTAATCTCCCTGGGCCTCCGAATTTCCTCTGCAAAGTGAGGTAATAATAGCACTGTCATCACAGTGCTGATATGGGGGTTGAATGAGCTCACTCATGAAAAGCATTCTGCACAGGGTTGTTTTGGTAAATAGCAGCTTGAAAAAAGGAAGCTAATGGATAGGGATGCGTGAGCATAAGGGAACTAAAGGAGAGGGACTGGCTCCCTGAGGCTCCTGATACCCTGAGCCTTCTGGGGGACACCAAGCCTGAGTTTCCTGGCATTCACAGGCCCCGCTCTGGGTATGGTGGTTTTTTTTTTTTTTTTTTTATCTCTGATTATTACCATGGAGGACTGCAGACCCAAGGTTGCCCTGGCGTCTAGAAAAGTAAGAAATGCAGCTTTTTATGGGAAATGTACCAAGTTTTTAACGCTGGCACATTAGTTTCACAGGGTCACTATGACACAGACAGAATGACTTAAACAGTAGAAATACATTGTCTCACCATTCTGAAGCTTAAAAGTCCAGGACCAAACTGTCAGTGGGGCTGCTCCTTCTGAGACTGCAAGAGCCGTTGTTCAGGCCTGTGCCCTTGCTTCTTTCCACTGGTTTACTGGTGACCTTTGACCTTCGTTGGCTTGTAGATGCTTTCTCCCATCTCTGCCTCACCTTCACAGGGTGTCTTCCCTGAGTGTGTGTATCTCTGGGTCCAGATTTTCTCTTTATATAAGGATTCCTGTCAATAATTAGGCCCCACCCTAATGACTTCATTTTAAATTGAATATCTGCAAAGACACAATTTCCAAATAAGGCTACATTCACAGGTTTGATGGGTTAGGACCTTAGCATCTTTTTAAAAAATACAATTCAACCCAAAACAACTGACAGTCTTATTTTTAAAATTTTTTTAAATACTGCGGGCCAAAATCTTTCTACAGGCTTCATTCGGCCCATAGGCCATCAGCCTGCCACCCCTGCCTTTTGGAGTTAAGGCAGTTTCCTCACAGGTAGGGATACCCTGAGTACTGTTGGGCACCTGCTGTAAACCCAGCCCAACATGGGGACTCAGGAGGCCACAGGGAGGTCAGGAGAGAGTCTCTGAGTCTGCAGGGCCATCTCTAAGAAGGACTGAGTGACAGCAACAGACGTTATTGCCTTGATATCCTCAGGAGATGCTCTAGGCTTTGTAGTGAGAAGAACGCCTGGCCCTTCTCCATAAGCCAAGTAGACCAGACAGGCAGCTTCCTCTGAGCCTGGGCCGCCTCCTCTGAAATGAGATGTGTGAGGCCTGGTGCATGGGAGCAGGGTGTTTCCACTGGTAGTAACTGTTAACTGTGGCACTGAAGTGGAATGCCCTGGGACCATTCAGGAAGAGGTAGGTTTAATGGGTCCCTGATAAAGTATTAGATTGTGGTAAAGGAACGAGAGGGAGGGACTTCCGGTAGGGGATAGGGTGGCCTGGAGAGCCCTTTAGTTAAAGACTGAGAGGGGAAACTGAGCACTTTTCTAGGGTGATGATGGGACCCGGTGGGCTAATCAGATTGAGAAGGCAGGCAGTGGCGCAGTGGGGAAGGAGGCTGCTCCTGAAGGGGGAAGGTTATGGCAGTAGCAGCAAGTGAGCAGAGGCCTGATTTAGAAGGCACCTTTGGAAGGTGATACGATCTCAGGAGACACTTAAGGACAACAACCTTGGAAGCAGCTTGGATTGCAAAGTGGTTTGGAGGTCCTGAGGAAGGGAAGTTAGCTTAGAGCTGCTGCTAAGGTTCGGGCTCAAGAAGAGAGTGGCAGCCATGGCTGTGGCAGGGAGGGTGGAGGAGTGGGACACACAGTGGTGGCCTGAGTGTAGGCTCAGCCTGGCACCTAGCCACGTGCTTCTTCTTGGGTGGTACTTGCGCTGTGACCCGGCCTGCCCTGGCACCCCACACTGGTAAGTAAGTGGCAAGCCCCCACCCCGCCTCTGACCTGTGTTCCTGCTACTCGTCTTCCCCTTCCCTCTACTCCAGCTGTCAGCCTCTTGGGCATCTTCTGAATTTTTCCAGCAGAGTGCTGCCTCAGAGTCTCTGCCCTGGATTCCCCTCTGCTGGGAGTGTGCTCCCAGGTGTCCTTGTGCCTTGCCGTCCCTTCATTCTGGCCCCTGCTCAAAGTCCTCCTCTGATGCTCTTATCTAAAGTGTCGTGACAGCCCTCTTGAGCCTTTGTCCCCGTAGCACTCACGTTACCTGCAGTTACATTCTGGACCTATGTCCTGGGTCTTCATTGTCTCTCTCCTCACTGGAACCTAAACTCTCCAGGGGCAAGGACTTTGTCTTAGTCACTGCCAGCCCCTGGGACAGTGCCTGGTACACAACTGGCACTCAATTGGTCTCTGTATGATGGACGAGGAAACAGTGGCTAAGGTGGGAGCCACTTGAACTCTGGCTTGGCACATTGCTTGTCCAGTAGAGATCCCACGTGTAAAACGGGGAGAGCAGATGAGATGGTTGCTGGGCCCCTCAAGGTGCAGCATCTGACTCTGGCACTGAGGTGGCACTCTTAGGGATGTCAGCAGGCACAGGACTCTCCAGGCTGCCTCAGCTCAGAGCCCCAGGCTGGGCACAGTGGGAAAACTCAGGGAGGCTGACCTGAGCTCCCCTGCCGATGTCCTTCCTGTCCCTCTGCAGCCACAAGACCTCCTGGAGGCTGCCACACTGATGAGTTCCAGTGCCGGCTAGATGGACTGTGCATTCCCCTGCGGTGGCGCTGTGATGGAGACACTGACTGCATGGACTCCAGTGACGAGAAGAGCTGTGAGGGAGTGACCCATGTCTGTGACCCAAATGTCAAGTTTGGCTGCAAGGACTCAGGTGAAAAAGAGGGTTGGAGGGAGTCCAAAATGGGGCAGTATGGGCTAGAGGCGATCATAGTGACAGCAGAGCAGTGGCGAGGGGGAAGATACCCCTGTAGGGTAGGAATGCTGTGACTCAAAACAGCACAGATAAAGCTTGTATGTCACTCCCTGGGAAGATAAGAGGATGTTAAGGCCTGCACAAGGGACCCTGGGAACCAAAACTCTGACTGGAACTGGCCCTCAGCCCTTCCCGCAGAGTCTTACTACTTTGTTGACTATGCAGATTTCACAAAAATGCCTCAGGATTCCTAGCGAACCCCAGGGTACTGCAGTCTTGACCCCATTAGAGAAGCTTACTGGGTCTGGGCAGAAAGGCATCAAGATTCCCACTCCCCAGGCCTCGCCCCTCATTCTACACCTATCTCTCAGCTCGGTGCATCAGCAAAGCGTGGGTGTGTGACGGTGACAGTGACTGTGAAGATAACTCAGATGAGGAGAACTGTGAGTCCCTGGCCTGCAGGCCACCCTCGCACCCCTGTGCCAACAACACTTCAGTCTGCCTGCCCCCCGACAAGCTGTGTGATGGCAACGATGACTGTGGAGATGGCTCCGATGAGGGCGAGCTCTGCGGTGAGGCCTGGGCCTGGCCCTAGGACCAGGGGTATGGGGAAGAGACCAGGCCAGGGAGGTTTGTGGGGAGAGGTCTGGGACTAGGACCCAGCAGCACCAAGAGGTCACCAAGTGTGAAGTATCCTACACTTTTACAGTATTTATCATGAACCAGCCCTGAAAAGTGGGGGCTATTACATCTCCACTTTACAGATGAGAAAACAAAGGCAAGAGAGCTTAAATAACCTTGTTCAAGGTCACACCACTCCTAAAGCAGGGTGGAGATAGCATAGTGCACCCCTACCGTCAGGCACAGATGCCCCTTGCCCCACAGTCATGTTGCAGAGCAAGAGGCACAGGCTTTAGGGATGAAGCTCCTGGGGTTAAGTGATGATGATCAGCACAGGTTTCCAGAGGGGCCAGGGATTTCATTGGGTTCTCAAGCATGGGCAGACTTGGAGTGAGTGAGAAGGTAGGGGGAGGGAGGTACACATTCAAGATGCAAAGGAATGAGGTTAGGAGAGCTCAGGGGTCAAAGTAGGCCATGTGGTGTGATTTGGGTGAGGAGCAGAGTGGCCTTATCTGCCCCCAGCCAGGCAGGCACCCAAGGAAGTGAGAGGAGTTGGAAATAAAGCTGGCTGGGACTGGCCCAGAGCCTGATAACAGGTTGTCAGTTCGGCCAGCAGATTCCAAGGCGTGTCAGAGGACCCCAGGTGGGACATTCTCTACTGCACCCCACCCCAGGTCTCCCAAGTCAGAAGAGGTAGGAAATAGGAGTCTGAATTTAAAGACACTCCCAAGAGACAAAAGGCTGGAGTTCTAGTGGTGGATCAAGAATGGACAGGCAAATAGAGATCAAAGATATGCGGAGAAGAAGGGGTGGTATCAGATGTCAGGTGCCAGGGTCCCAACCCTGGTCCTGGAGGAGCCTGGGAATCCCTGAGGCAGAGACTTGGCAGGAATGAAGAAAGGGCCATGGGCATGGTACCAGGCTTGATCTGGGCTGCACAGGATTTGGGGCCCAGCAGGGCCATGGGCCTGCCTCCTCCCAGATTCTGACCCTGGGCCTGTCCCCTGCCTGCCTCCTACCCCAGACCAGTGCTCTCTGAATAACGGTGGCTGCAGCCACAACTGCTCCGTGGCACCTGGGGAAGGCATTGTGTGTTCATGCCCTCTGGGCATGGAGCTGGGCCCTGACAACCACACCTGCCAGATCCAGAGCTACTGTGCCAAGCACCTCAAATGCAGCCAGAAGTGTGACCAGAACAAGTTCAGTGTGAAGTGCTCCTGCTACGAAGGCTGGGTCCTGGAGCCTGATGGCGAGAGCTGCCGCAGCCTGGGTAAGACAGGGCACGAGGTGGCCAGGCAGGCTGGGGCAGGCCCCTGGGCTGCAGTGGGCTGGGCTTGGGTGGCCAAATGCCAAAGGCTGGTTTTTCTATCTGGGCCCCAATGCCAGGGCCAAAAGCCCCCATACATCTAGATAGGGTGGCAGAGGCAGCAAGCTCCTCGCTGACTCCGTCACGTCCCTCTTCCTTCAGACCCCTTTAAGCCATTCATCATCTTCTCCAACCGGCATGAGATCCGACGCATCGACCTTCAAAAAGGGGACTACAGCGTCCTGGTGCCTGGCCTGCGCAACACCATCGCCCTGGACTTTCACCTCAGCCAGAGCGCCCTCTACTGGACTGATGTGGTGGAGGACAAGATTTATCGCGGAAAGCTGCTGGACAATGGAGGTGACTGCCTGGCCCTGCCTGGGACTGATGCCAGGACTGCACACAGATGGGGCACTTGGGCACTCGGGGCCACAGACCTAGATCCAAGTGGCCCCAAAGCAGAGGACTTAGCTTTCCATCCCCCACACTTCTGGTAATTGGGTTAGATTTTGCTGTGAGTCTCAGTGCCTGATGCCCCATAATTATAGTCAGCAGAGCTGCCAGGCTGATAATTAACAAAATGATCAGCTTTTCTCTGAAGCGGCCTGGAACTTGGCTCCCAAGTCCCAGAATTGCAAGGTTGAAAGGATAAAGCCATGTGGGGTAGAATACCTGAGCCTTCTGTCTGTGGCAGCCTAAACCATCACAGGCTGAGTATCCATCCCTGCTGCATGCCAAGGGGATAGAGTCACAGCAGTGATCAACACAAGCTGTTTTAAAGCTGGAGATGGTAGTGCACACCTGTAATCCTAGCACTCTGGGAGGCTGAGGCAGGCAGATTGCAAGTTCAAGCCCAACCTGAGCAACTTAGTGACTTAGTGAGACCCCATCTCAAAATAAAAAATACAAGAAAGGACTGCAGATACAACTCAGTTTATAGGCCTTGAGTTTAATCCCCAGTACTGAAGGAAAAAAAATGCTTTTAAATTATGCAAAGAGATCCTCGAGAAGGTAACATCTGAGCAAAGATTCAGCAGAGGCAGATGTTACTCATGGAATTTGTATTTTTTGTAATAAAGGAAAATCGAAACCATCTCAAATATGTGTCAGCAAGAGAATGACTGACTAAACTGTGGTAATATTCACACTAGGAAATATAGCTTCTAAAATCATAAGGTACATATATGTTTATTAACATGGAGGGTGTCTTTTAGAAACCTCTGTCCTCCTCATATTGAGTCCAGGTCTGCGCTCCAAAGCTCCGCCCTCTGCTCTGACCTCCCCCGCCCCCCTTAGCCCTTCAGAGAGCAGCACGCAGAAGGTGGCTAGACCACTCCAGGCTTGATAAGGGGCCTGGGTGAGGACAGCTGGGTGTCAGGAGCCCCGTGGTTGTATCTGGGCTCATCAGCAGTATGGGCAGCTAGGTCAGGGTTGAGGGTGAGTGACCGAGGCACCTAGGATCCGCATGTTCACTCCACCCACCTGGGGAGATGCTAACCTCTCACAACTCTCCTTCTCCAGCCCTGACAAGCTTCGAGGTGGTGATTCAGTATGGCCTGGCCACACCCGAGGGCCTGGCTGTGGACTGGATTGCAGGCAACATCTACTGGGTGGAGAGTAACCTGGACCAGATCGAGGTAGCCAAGTTGGACGGGACCCTCCGGACCACCCTGCTGGCCGGTGATATTGAGCACCCAAGGGCAATCGCACTGGACCCCCGGGATGGGTGAGGACACTGCCCAGCTCTCTTATAAGCCTGTGGTCCCCTAAAATCCCATTCAGCCTGGCCAGGCATGCCTGTCTCCTTAGTGCTATCAGCCCCTCCCATCCTTCACCTGTGGCCCTACTGTAGGCCCCTGACGTTGTGTCCCCGCCGCCCCTGACCTTTCCCCAATCTCCAGGATCCTGTTTTGGACAGACTGGGATGCCAGCCTACCCCGCATCGAGGCAGCCTCCATGAGTGGGGCTGGGCGCCGCACCGTCCACCGGGAAACAGGCTCTGGGGGCTGGCCCAATGGGCTCACCGTGGACTACCTGGAGAAACGCATCCTTTGGATTGATGCCAGGTCAGTACCCTCCACCACACTCGGGCAGAGAGAAGGGATCTGGGGCAGGGATGGTATTGGGGAGGTTCAGGGGATCCAGAATCACAAACAGGTGGCAGAGGACCCAGTACCACAGGAGGAAGGCTGGGGTGAGAAGAAGCTGGGCTGAGAGTAAGAGTTGGACAGGAGAGGACAGGAGCAGGGCTGTAACCTGCAGGGATCCAAGTTCTACTCTTCCTTCTACTCAGTCTGTGCCCTCTCCCTGGGGTAGTGGCTGCCCATAGACTTCCCGTTGGCCCACCCAGAGAGGGTGCCTCTCCTCACATCCTTGAAGGCTGTGCCAGTGGCAGTCCTGGGGTGGGGGTCAAAGTCAGAGGGCAGGAACCTAGACCTGCTGGGTTCTTGTGCTATGGTCCTTCTGTCTGTCTTTTTTGGCCACCTGCAGGGCTTGGGGGCAGGAGTGCCCTGGTATGCTCAGACAGGAGGCCCGTGGGCCAGGGCACAGCAGGGTGGGCAGTCCAGGCAGGGCGCCCAGAGGTGCCAGCATCCTCACTCTGCCCCAACCACACTCTCAGGTCAGATGCCATTTACTCAGCCCGTTACGACGGCTCCGGCCACATGGAGGTGCTTCGGGGACACGAGTTCCTGTCGCACCCGTTTGCAGTGACACTGTATGGGGGAGAGGTATACTGGACTGACTGGCGAACAAACACACTGGCCAAGGCCAACAAGTGGACCGGCCACAATGTCACTGTGGTACAGAGGACCAATACCCAGCCCTTCGACCTGCAAGTGTACCACCCTTCCCGGCAGCCCATGGGTAAGGGGCCTGGGGCCTCACAGGTGGCCAGCAAGGAGCCAGCAGCCACTTCAGCAGGCGGGGAAGGGGCTGTGTTCGGACAACAGGGTGGGTCAACCTTGAGCAGCAGAGGAGGGTGTAACACTAGGAGGAGCGAGGGGGATGAGGGTGGGTGAAGAGGGCGTGGGCCAAGTGAGAAAGGCTGGGTAGGGACCACAAGTCACGGGATGTGCTGCTGCTTCTCTTCCCACCCCTGCTCCAGCTCCCAATCCATGTGAGGCCAACGGGGGGCGGGGCCCCTGCTCCCACCTGTGCCTCATCAACTACAACCGCACCGTCTCCTGTGCCTGTCCCCACCTCATGAAGCTCCACAAGGACAACACCACCTGTTATGGTAGGGAGGCCCCCCTCGAGAGAAGGGGTAAACTGAGGCTGAAGGGGAGGTCTGAGGCCCCTGGGTCCCCTGGCGTTAAACGAAGGTAGGGTCCCAGTCGGGAGGGTCCCAGGAGAAGATGCTCAAGGGATGAGCCCTGTAGGAAGAAGCTACACCCAGGGGGCTGCTTCCCTGTGGCCAGGGGCCAGCAGCAAACAGGTAACCGTGGGCAGTGGGAATCCCTCAGTGACCAGCTGTGTGTCCTGCAGAGTTTAAGAAGTTCCTGCTGTATGCACGTCAGATGGAGATCCGGGGTGTGGACCTGGATGCCCCCTACTACAACTACATCATCTCCTTCACGGTGCCTGACATTGACAATGTCACAGTACTGGACTACGACGCCCGTGAACAGCGTGTTTACTGGTCTGACGTGCGGACCCAGGCCATCAAGCGGGCCTTCATCAACGGCACGGGCGTGGAGACAGTCGTCTCTGCAGGTTCTGACCCAGCTGTGGACCCCCACCACCACGTGGCCTATTGTGACCCTGGTTCCTGACCTGTCCCTAGCCCCCACTCCTGGGTCCCCTTGGTCCTGAGAGTCCCTCTCCAATTCCTGTTGCCTCTTAGTGCCCACACCCAGGTTTCCTAACCCAACTCCCAGAAGCCACGCTGCTCCTCTCCTGATGCACGCCCTGCCAACACCCGGCCACCAACTCCCTGCTTGTGTCCCCAGACTTGCCAAATGCCCATGGACTGGCTGTGGACTGGGTATCCCGAAACCTGTTCTGGACAAGCTACGACACCAACAAAAAGCAGATCAACGTAGCCCGGCTGGATGGCTCCTTCAAGAACGCAGTGGTGCAGGGGCTGGAGCAGCCCCACGGCCTGGTCGTCCACCCACTGCGTGGGTTAGTCCAAGGCTCAGGGCTGTGGGATGTGGTGGGGGGGAGGGTAGGGGCTGGGAAGAAGAGGACTCTGACCCTCCCCTCCTGGGACTCTCCCACAGGAAGCTCTACTGGACCGATGGTGACAACATCAGCATGGCCAACATGGATGGCAGCAATCGCACTCTGCTCTTCAGTGGGCAGAAAGGCCCTGTGGGTACGAGCCTGCTTGCCCCTTCACCCTTCCCACTTCCTACCACTGGGGGTTGCTCGCAGGGGTCCCCAGTTACCCATCAGCGCTCCTCCAGCTCATTGCCTGTACTCATCGCTCTCCAGCAGAGCTGCCCACCCCTCCTACATGTTCGCTTCCCTGAGCTGGAGCCGGCTTCCTGCAGTGACACCCCCTCTTGCAGGCCTGGCTATCGATTTCCCTGAGAGCAAACTGTATTGGATCAGCTCTGGGAATCACACCATCAACCGCTGCAACCTGGATGGGAGCGGGCTAGAGATCATTGACGCCATGCGGAGCCAGCTGGGCAAGGCCACAGCCCTGGCCATCATGGGTGAGGCCCCGTGTGGGAGACAGGAGGGAAGCTAGGCAGGCCGGCTGGACTGTGTGGGAGGCAGCAACTTGTCTAGAGCCACAGACCCTTCAGAGCTGGTTGTGGGGCCTTTCCAAGAGTCTCATCCCCTCCTGCCACCCCAGGGGACAAGCTGTGGTGGGCGGATCAGGTGTCGGAGAAGATGGGCACATGCAACAAGGCAGATGGCTCCGGGTCCGTGGTCCTGCGGAACAGCACCACACTGGTGATGCACATGAAGGTCTACGACGAGAGCATCCAGCTGGGTAGGCAGTGGGGTGAGGGACAGGGTCTCCAGGGTGCAGAGGCAACAGGGATGGGAATCAGAGGGAGGCTTTAGAGCTGTTGCCGGAAGCAGCCTGCCAGGGTGGTGGGGCATGGGAGGGGCCCGGATGAAAGTGGGTAGGCTCTGCTCACCCCTTCTGCAGAGACTCCTTTTCCTCATCCCACAAAGGCACTGTAGAGGCTCACAGCAGCCTGACCACAAGGTCCAGGGGTCTGGGAAGACAGAAGACCTGAGAGTTGGGTTGGGTAGTGACGGCACCAGGTCCAGGTTAAAGTCTGCGGCCATCTTGCCCTGAGAAGCCCAAGTCTGACTCTGAGGTCCCCATGAAGGCCACCTAACTCTCTCTGTCTCCTGTTCTCCCCCAGACCATGAGGGTACCAACCCCTGTAGTATCAACAATGGTGACTGCTCCCAGCTCTGCCTGCCCACGTCGGAGACCACCCGCTCCTGCATGTGCACAGCCGGCTACAGCCTCCGGAGCGGCCAGCAGGCCTGCGAGGGTGGGTGTCTTAGCTCTCCCCCCGACCTGGCCCCAAACTCCCAACCCTGATGCTTCCTACCTTCCAACCACACGTTCCTGGTATTAAGGTAGGGCAGGGCTCCTGTGGGTTCTCAGCCAGGAGTGCCTGGAAAGTCGAGTTTGGGGGAGATTAACCTGGGGGCAGAGAGCCCACAGAAGAGGGAGTGAGAGCCAGGCAGTTAGACCAGTTAGACTATTAGGAGTAATTCACAGGAGAAGACCAGGCTGGCTGAGTAAATGGGTTGAAGGGAAGGCTGAGACTAAGAGGCATTTCACAAGAACTTGCTAACTGATTTACGAGCTTGCCCCAGGATAGTGTTTCTCAAAGTGCACTCTCAGGGATCTCCCTCTTTGATGTGGGTTGATGTTACAGAGAGAAACTTGCTGGGTTGAGCAAAGGTGAAAAGTGTTCTGCAGTGTGTAACCTCTCAGAGCCTTGCCTATGCTGTACGCACTGAGAATTTTTCAAGAGGGAATGCCAATGCTTGGGGTTTCCAAACTCTCTTGACCAAACATTCATCTTCCTTTCACAGATCCTGAGTAACCAGGGCCCGTTTGGGGGGGCACTCATTGGGGAACACACTGTATTGGAGGGATAAAGGCTCCTTAGTGGGAGAAGTGGTAACAAGAAAAAAGTTCTGGGTGGGTTGTTTCAGATGTTTGGAAAGGGTTTGTCTGTCATGCAGCAAAGGGAGGACAAAGAGGAAATTAAGGTTGTGCTGCGTGCCAAATTGGAAACCTAGGTTTTGGATTCACGTAGTCCTGGTTGTCTGCTCTGAACCTACTTGAGACTCTCCCTAAAGGCTTTTGAGGGTGCAGGGTTGGTTTAGATGGCAGATGCAACACCTGGAGAGAAATCTGCAACTCTGCTGGCCTCTTGTGGCGGTTAGGGGTACTACAGGTAGTCCCTCCAGAGCTGCCGCTCTACTGTCCGTCAGCCTCGTGAGCTTTCTCCCCGCCTAAACTCCAGACCTCAGCCCAGAGTGTGTGTGTATTGCAAGTAGGGGAGACGACTGGGGAAAGACATCAAGGGGGAAGCAGAGAATAACAGCTTGAGAGTGACAGAAGCCAGACTTCAAGTATAAGCAAGGCCTGTTGCTGAAGTATCCTTGTGTTTCAGGTGTGGGCTCCTTTCTCCTGTACTCTGTGCATGAGGGAATCCGAGGAATCCCCCTGGATCCCAATGACAAGTCAGATGCCCTGGTCCCAGTGTCGGGGACCTCACTGGCTGTTGGCATTGACTTCCATGCTGGTAAGCCATTTAGTATCAAGGAATAGGGGTCCAGGGTACTGAAAATGACCCAGGAGCCTTGGGGGTAGCGAGCTCTGAGGCCAGGGAGAGGCTGCCTGTGCTGGCCTGGGGGAAGCACTCACCACTGCTGCCCCACCCCCACCCCCAAGCTCCCCTTCCCAGCACCTGGCGCCTCTAGCACCTGCTCACCTCTCTCCTGACCCCCAGCTTGTCCCTGCATTATTGAGCACCCCCATTTTGGCTCCTCCCCCTCCAGAGAATGACACCATTTACTGGGTGGACATGGGCCTGAGCACCATCAGCCGAGCCAAGCGGGACCAGACATGGCGTGAGGACGTGGTGACGAATGGCATTGGCCGTGTGGAGGGCATCGCAGTAGACTGGATTGCAGGTGAGCAGTGGGGCTCAGGTGAGGAGAGGACTGAAGGGAACATGCGGTCTCAAAGAGGCAAGGGAAAAGTAAGCAGGAGCCAATGGGGAGCTGTCAGGGGACCAGGGGCATGTGTCCCCACCAACGTCTCTGAGCCCCACCCACTTCCTCCTCAGGCAACATTTACTGGACAGACCAAGGCTTTGATGTCATTGAGGTTGCGCGGCTCAATGGTTCTTTCCGCTATGTGGTCATCTCCCAGGGTCTAGACAAGCCACGGGCCATCACTGTCCACCCGGAGAAGGGGTAAGGAGCTGGTCTGGTCTGACACTGTCACTTCAGCCACAGCCACCACTGATGCAGCCCCATTTCCTGCATAGGCTAGAGACTGACCCCCAAATTCCACCTCCACCCTGCAGGTACTTATTCTGGACTGAGTGGGGTCAGTACCCGCGCATCGAGCGGTCGCGCCTGGATGGCACAGAACGAGTGGTGCTGGTCAATGTCAGCATCAGCTGGCCCAACGGCATCTCAGTGGACTATCAGGTTTGGATGCAGACGTGGCCCTGGAGCTGATGGGGTGGGTCCCCCCACATCTTCCCTGAAGACAAGAGCCAGGGGGAGTCATGGAGTCTTCTAGCCCAGCATCACCCAGAGTAGATCTCTGCCCCAGGGACAATGGGAGTCACTCAGGAATGAGGAAGGGAGGGACACCTAGAGGGTGGCATCTCCACAGCTCATTGGACAACAGGATTTGAAGGAAGTGGGAATGAGGAGGACATTGAACTGATGGCCTCATGCAGCCCAAACACTGGCTGCCACCTGGAACACAGGCTGGTGGGGAGCATGGCTCTGGGGTGCAGTGGCTACCTATGGCCTGTAGGATGGGAAGCTGTACTGGTGCGATGCTCGGACAGACAAGATCGAGCGCATAGACCTGGAGACGGGTGAGAACCGCGAGGTGGTCCTGTCTAGCAACAACATGGACATGTTTTCAGTGTCTGTGTTTGAGGATTTCATCTACTGGAGTGACAGGTGGGGATCTGTTCTGCCCTTTCCTGCTGTGTATTCGCTTCCTGCTAGCTCCAACACCCCTGTTCTGCCCTGCCTTGCCCTGCCCCACCCTTCCCTTCCCTTCCCTTCCTTTCCCCCAGGACTCATGCCAATGGTTCCATCAAGCGCGGCAGCAAAGACAATGCAACAGACTCTGTGCCCCTGAGAACTGGCATTGGGGTACAACTTAAAGACATCAAAGTCTTCAACCGAGATCGGCAGAAAGGTGAGTCAGGAGAGGGGAGGTGACCTAGGACATCCTGTCCTGGAATAAGAGAGGAAGAGAAACGTTAGACCCACTGGGTTTTTTTTCCAGTGATTCCCATGTCCCTGGGATGGGGAGGAGAGGGTGAGGTTTAGGACAGAACCAGATGCTGGACACTGGGTCTTGACTGGCTGAGCTGGGGATACTAAGGCAAGGGAGGGTACCGCCTGGAGCTTCCACCTAAGTCTAAATGACTGAGGCATTTTGTCAAGTGAGCCCTTCCCCAAGGCAGGCCCTGCCCTCTGTCACCCCTTCCCCCCAGGTACCAATGTGTGCGCAGTGGCCAATGGCGGGTGCCAGCAGCTGTGTCTGTACCGGGGCGGTGGGCAGCGGGCCTGTGCCTGTGCCCATGGGATGCTGGCAGAAGACGGGGCATCATGTCGTGAGTATGCTGGCTACCTGCTCTACTCGGAGCGCACCATCCTCAAGAGCATCCACCTGTCAGATGAGCGCAACCTCAACGCACCAGTGCAGCCCTTTGAGGACCCTGAACACATGAAGAATGTCATTGCGTTGGCCTTTGATTACCGTGCAGGCACCTCCCCAGGAACCCCTAATCGTATCTTCTTCAGCGACATCCACTTTGGGAACATCCAGCAAATCAATGATGATGGCTCGGGGAGGATCACCATTGTGGAGAGTAAGCGTGATGCCAGGCTTCCCAGGAAGTGGGGGCGGGTCGGCACAGACCCCGAGGCTTCGACTAGCCCACCCCTCCGTGGTTCTGATTCCCACCTGCCCCAGCTCCCTAGCAGCCAGCCAAATCCCTGCACCGTCATGGCTACCTGGAGGTTTCTCCTTATTCAGAGTCAGAGAGGCCCTGCTCCCTTCTGCTCTCTAGGCCTACTTCTTCCCCAGGGCTGCCCAGAAAGGCCAGCGGTCCCCTCAGAGGAGCCCAGCACTCACAGCAGAGGCTGTAGACACCCTGGAACTTAGGTTTCAGTGCCTTGGGCAGGCTGCCTGCTGTTGCCAACCCTGGGCTTTCTGCCCTATATCAAGAGACAGAATCCCAGATGCTGCATGGACAGGTTTAGCTCTGCACAGAGGAGTGGCCTGTGCCCCACAAGAGTAGTCACAGCCATAGCGCTGTCATCACAGGACAGCCTTTCAGCTATTTGGAAACTGCCCTTTTGTGCCACTGTGTCTCTGCTTCAACCTTGCTGCCCCTTTGACTCATTTGGCCTTTCAGCCTGTCTGCAAAGACCTGCCTGGCACTGAGAGAAGCAGACTTGTTCTTTCAGCTCCTCTGGGACGTCTTCTGCTCCATAAAGTCCTGTCCACATATTTTTCTAAAACTGTCACATCCAAGGGGCTGAGAATGTTGCTCAGTGGTTGAGCATATGCTTACCATGTGCAGGGCCCTGGGTTTAGTCCCCAACACTGGAAAAAAAGAAAGGGGAGAGAGAGAGAGAGAGTAGTGTCCAAAGCTAAACTTGATACTCTATACTGGTAGCTTGGTCAGGAGACACAAACAGAACTGCCTCCTCCCTTCAGGTTGTTGTTCAGGCAACAGTATGGTGCAGCCTTTTGGCAGCCACATTGCCACACAGCTGAGAGCCACTAAAACCTCCATCTTCCTCTTACACTGCCAGCATTCTCTGTCTTCGTGCACTTGGTTCATTAATGAAGCAGGAAGATCCCCAGTCCAACCCAAGTAGGATTCAGTCTACTGTAATCTGCATTGCACTTGGGTGGGCAGAAGAGCTCTTGAAAAGTATGGCCACACATAAGCCAAGTTGGCCAAGAGTAGGGAGTGGGGAGAAAGGAAGTGGCTGTGGATCATTCGGGTGGGTGATACTAGGTAGTATTGGGGCTCTGAGCCCTCCCTGCTGTACCCCATGTGCTCCCACCCCCTGTCTTCCCTTTTTTTCTTTTTCTTTTTTTCTTTTTTTGGCACCAGGGATTGAACTCACAACCTCGTGCCTGTCAGACAGGCGCTTAAGTCACTGAACCAAACTCCCAGCCCTGGTTTTTTGAGGCAGGGTCACACTGTGTAACTCAGGCCGGCCTTGCGCTTGCATTGTAGCCCAAGCCAACCTTGAACTCACAACGCTCCTCCTACCTCAGCCTCCCAAGTGCTGGGATTAAAGGCGTGCACCACCACGCCCGGCTTGTCTTCCCTTCTAAGCAGGGCATGGCACCCCAGATCGTCCTCTGAGCTCCTATCCAGGATGTCCCTGTGGCACTGTTCTTTGGCCCCTCCTGACCCACAGCCACTCCTGTCTCTTCACAGATGTGGGCTCTGTGGAAGGCCTGGCTTATCACCGTGGCTGGGACACTCTGTACTGGACAAGCTATACAACATCCACCATCACCCGCCACACTGTGGACCAGACCCGCCCGGGGGCCTTCGAGCGGGAGACCGTCATCACCATGTCTGGAGATGACCACCCACGGGCCTTCGTGCTGGACGAGTGCCAGAAGTGAGCTGCTGGGCCCAGGGGTGGGAGAGGCGGGCTGAGGCAGTGGTAGAAACTGCCCCTGGTAGCCCACATAAGGGGTTCAGGAGGAGGAGTGGTAGGTTCCACCCCTTCCTGGCTGTGTGACCTCAGGTAGGCTAGAAAACCTCCCTGAGCTTCAGTTTCCTCATCTGTGATACAATGTGAGAGTAATATTTCAGAACCAAGGAGAAGATTGGGGGCTGTGAAGGGTTTTTCTGGCTCTGTGATTGATTCACTCATCAGACAGCTGTGTTCAAGCGTAGAATGGGTCCTCTGTGGCTCTAGAGTGCAGCCTCAGGCAAAGAACGCTCACTGAACCCCAGGCATGTGGGAGCCCTGGGCTGGGCTTGAAGAAGTGCCATACCAGGGCAGAGAAGTCATAGTCATGCAAAGTGATGGTGGTAGCAGGGGGGCTGTCCACAGTGACCAATAGCACCACAGAGGCGGCAGCTGGCACAGACCCTGGAAGTAGAAAAGACAAGGAAAGCAACCTGGATCGGAGAAGGGCATTGGGCAATAGCCTGGGGCACAGAAAGCAGAGAAGGACAGGGAGGGGCCTCTGATGGCGGGGAAGGCTGGAGTCAGGTTGCAGAGCAGTCTAGGGCACAGGCTGAGAAGAATTTGGGAGAAAACGCCCCGTGGTGGTTCCCCCGGTCCACCCAGTCTCTGCCTGCCCTGTTTCCCTGCACCCCTCACTGCTTTGTGTGGGCCTCTAATGAGCCAACCCCTTGCCATAGCAATCCTGGCCCACGTGTGAGCAAAACTTTTTTCCCCCTGATTCAGCAGCCTGTAGAGTGTGTTCACAAAGCTTTACTAGGGAACTAAGGGGCAAACAAAACCCAAAAACAACTACATAGAAACAGCGAGTGTGCAGAGCCCAGATTCCTCACCCCGATGTGGCCCAAGTCCAGCCCCAGCCGGCCTGCCTGGTACAGCTGACCCTGCACACGGGCCCTCCGTCCCCTCCCACCTCAGCCCGTCTGGCATGTAGGGACACAATTGATCACAGAGTTCCAAGCTCCCCTGCCATGACCCTTGATGACCTCACCTGCCTGAGGCTGGCCACAGGGCCTATCCCTCGTGACCCTGGAGCTTCTGTGGATGGAGCGCTGTGCTGGGCCCCCCTGCCATGCCAGAGGGACGCCCCTTGTGTTGCCCACTGAGTTCCTCTCCTCTAAGCTCAGGGGTTCTGTCCTTTGCTAAGCAAATGGCCTTTGAGAACCCAAGATGCACCAGTAGGAAATGAGAGATAGGATCCTGCTTCAGGCAGGTCGGCTTCTACTCACAATGAGGAATCTAGGAGCCACGTGACTGTGCCAGGAACCTGCCCTAGCTGCGGGGGGCAACACTGAGCCCAGATCTGAGGGTGCCCAGAGTGTGCTAGAGCACAGGAGTGTGTAGGGCACAGGGCACCCAAGGAGAAAGTGTGGGACTATTGGAGCCAGTGTGGACCAGATGGAGGGGCAGAGGTGAGCAGAGGCTCGGCCCACATCACTTCCTCCTGAGCCTGCCCTGAAGTTGCCCTGGGTGCCAGCAGCCCACCACACTGGTGCTGCAGACTGCCTGCCCCAGGGACGCCTTCCTCTCCCTCCCACTACACCTTCTTTCAGAGCACTTTCACCAAACTCGGAACCCAGAGTTGCATTTCCGTATACGTAAGATTTTGTTGACCATAGGAAGAAAACTGTGTCTGTGACCTGACTGGACCTTGGGGTGTAGAAGTCCCTGAGAAGTCAAGTCCTGCCTTCATAAGCCATGGAAGAGAGCTCTAGCCACTGCCCCAGGATACCTGTCTTTTCTTGTGCAGGCTGGAGGGAGATGTCACCTCCTCAACTCTCCCATCCTGACTCCATTAGCATCAAGGACCCCTGTGCTTTCTCTAGGACGAGGTGTTCACAATGGGAGTCCTGTCCTCAGGCCCTCTCAGCAGCTCAGGAGCAGCCAGTAGCTTACTAGGGGACAAGATGTGACATTTTCCTACATGGGCCTAGCAGAAGAAGGTGATAGTTCATCTGAGATGCAGAGCCTGGAGGAATGGGAGTAAAAAGAGTGAGACCTAGGGAGGTTCAAGGACACAGTTTACCAGCTGGAGGACGATCTGTGGCATCAGAGGATCAGCAGGGCACAGGCCAGCGGGGAGGGGGCCAGGGCAGGTCCTGGAGAGAGCTGGAAGGTGCAGTGTCCTTGCCCACCCCAGGCCCAAGTGAGTGTGAATTTTAGGGAACAAAGGCCCAGGACTCACCATCCGGGCACACTGTCACTGAGTTGTGCTTATGTCTCCCCCATCTCTCCCAAGCGTACCACCCTGAGAGCTGCACGGGGTGGCCAGGGGCTGGCCGCTGCCTATGCCCTGAGGAAGCTTCAGAATCAGAGCTAGTGCATGGTGGGGCTGGGGCTCAACTGCAAATGTGCGAAGGCCTTCAGCTACACAGAAGGTGGCCACTGAGATGTTGAAAATGTGATTCGTGTATGTCTAAGACCTAGGACACACTCTACACTCAACCAAATGATTAGTGGCTTCACATAGAAAGTAGAAAGTGGTTAAGGGTAAACTCATAGAAAATACGTAGTACTTACCACCTCTCAGTAAGGTGGATATGAACTTACTTAATTCTCACAACCTCTCTGTGAGGCAGGTGTGTTTTCCCCTCTTTACAGAGGAGCAAACTGAGGCATGAAGGTTAAGTAAGTCACTTTAGGGCACCTGACGGTAAGGGGAGAGCCAGGATTGGAACCTGAGAGCCTGACTCGCTCTCTTGCATGTTCTCATCTCAGCAAATGCAGATGGTTGTGTCATAGACACTACACTGCGCATGTGTTCACACACAGTCATGCGCGGTGAGTCAGACCCAGCCACATACCATGGGCTGTGCACAGTGTCCAGGCTCTTCCTGGGCATTGCAGAAGGATTGGCCTTGGCTCTGGGGTTTCCATGCAGCAGGGTCTGGGAACTCCTGGCTGACCCCTAGGTTCAAGTTATCTACACTGCTGGCCTGTGTCCTCCAAGGCAGACTCTAGCTTTGACTCCTGCTCCCTGTGCCCGTCTGCTCCAGCCTGATGTTCTGGACCAACTGGAACGAGCAGCACCCAAGCATTATGCGTGCAGCCCTGTCTGGGGCCAATGTCCTGACCCTCATTGAGAAGGACATCCGCACACCCAACGGCCTGGCCATTGACCACCGTGCTGAGAAGCTCTACTTCTCCGATGCCACGTTGGACAAGATTGAGCGGTGCGAGTACGATGGCTCCCACCGCTATGTAAGTCTGTGGGGTGACAGATGGCATGCGAGGACCTTGGGGTCAGGGCTTGGCCAGTCCACCAGGCACAGAGCACCAGAAAGGGAGGTGTGGCATGGTGGGAAGGGCAGGGAGGAGGTGAGGAGGCCTGGCCCTGAGCGGCCCTCACCCATCAGGGCCTGGTGTGACTTCCCAGGCCCCCACCACCCCTGCCATCAGCTGCAGTGGTAAAGTTGGGCAAGAGCCTGAGCAGCACTGTGACAATGCTGTGTCTCCCAGGTGATCCTGAAGTCAGAGCCAGTCCACCCCTTTGGACTGGCTGTGTATGGGGAGCACATCTTCTGGACTGACTGGGTGCGGCGGGCAGTACAGCGGGCCAACAAGTACGTGGGCAGTGACATGAAGCTGCTGCGTGTGGACATCCCCCAGCAGCCCATGGGCATCATCGCCGTGGCCAATGACACCAACAGCTGTGAGTGGGGCACTGCCACCAGCCTTGTTGTCCTGCTCACTGTGCTGCACGTACACACCATGCACACACACAAACACACATGCACTCACACTGGCCTGGCCCTGCTCTCCTGGGCCTCCAGCATACAGGCACACACCTGTACACATCTTTGCCCCCAGGAAACTCCAAAATACTCCTGTACCATAGTCCTCAAGACATCTGTGCATGCACATACGTAAACTTGGCACTCATCTGGGCCTGCCTCATCCAAAGCATGTGCACATGCACACATTCATATGACCTGTGCTCCCGAGGGCTAGCCATGTGCTTGGACCCTGCCACCATCACATGCCTTGATAATTCCTTCCACCAGGAGCTACCTTACATCCCAGAACTGGTCACAGGCATGCCAGGCACTACCTGCACCCACCCTCAGCCTGTACATGCACAATGCCATACTGGGCCTGGCTGGCCGAGCCCTCTACTCTTACCCTGTCCCCCATAGATCCCCAGTTTTCCCAAGCCTCTCACCTGCTCCTCATGCATGCAGTCCCTGGGCCCACCACTGCACACAGGACCTCAAAGACTCCTGGCAGATTGCACACGCCTGTAATCCCAGGACTCTGGGAGGAACAGCTCAGGTTTGAACCCAGCCTGGGCAATGACTTGATGAGACCCTGTCTCAAAAAAGAGATGCCCCCTGGGATCTCCCTGAGATGCACCGCAGAGCCCCCAGCACCTCACTTGTGAACACAGACCTCCTCAGCCTCACCGTCCCCAGCACCCCACTCCCAGCCCTCCCCAGGCAACCCTCTCTGCTTCGGTGAACCCCTGTGCCAGGTGCGACTGCACGGAGGTTCCAGGGAACGGGGCAGGGGCATCTTGGGATGCGCACGCAGGGAACACCCTGCAGCCTGTGTTCACTCCATCCCTGCCCAGGCGAACTCTCTCCCTGCCGCATCAACAATGGCGGCTGCCAGGACCTGTGCCTGCTCACTCACCAAGGCCACGTCAACTGCTCCTGCCGAGGGGGCAGAATCCTGCAGGAGGACCTCACCTGTCGAGGTGAGGAGGCAAGGAGGGGCTGCTGAGGAACCCGAGCACCCACAGGAGAGCCTCCCCCAGACTAGCCCAGGACACAAAGCCTGTTGCCCAGGAAAGGCTGACAGTGACCCCAGTTGGTGGGAGAAAGGGACATGGGGATCCGGGCCAGGACCCTGGGTCATGAAGCTCTCTTGCCTTCCTCCCTAGCGGTGAATTCCTCTTGCCGAGCACAGGATGAGTTTGAATGTGCCAATGGTGAATGCATCAATTTCAGCCTGACATGTGATGGTGTCTCCCACTGCAAGGACAAGTCCGACGAGAAGCCGTCTTACTGCAGTAAGGAGCCCACTGCAGCCCCTCCTCCCACACGCCCCTGGTCCCGCGTGACCCAGTCCCATGCCTGAAAAGGTCCGGGAGCTTGTGAAGGGTAGAACCACCATTATCCTGAAGCAGCTCATAGCAGGGGACTGAACACAGGCACGCCAGTCACCAGGGTCAGCCCCTTCACTGGACCTGCGGTAACCACTGCCCCTCCTACAGACTCACGCCGCTGCAAGAAGACTTTCCGCCAGTGCAGCAATGGGCGCTGTGTGTCCAACATGCTGTGGTGCAACGGGGCCGATGACTGTGGGGACGGCTCAGATGAGATTCCCTGCAACAGTGAGTGCGATGCTCGGGCACACCGGCCTGGCCTCAGACCTCACCCTTGTTTGAACCTGCATCCCTACCCACCCTCAGCCTCACTGACCTTTTACCCTTAGACCCCAAAGCATTGCTTTGGGGTACTCCAAAGATGGGTAGGGAGGGTTGGGGATTTAGCTCAGTGGGCTAAGTGCCTGCCTGGCAGGCACGAGGTTGTGAGTTCATCCCCTGGTACCAAAAAAAAAATGGACAGGGCAGGTGATTTAGGCCAGGGGCTCTGTCCTGGGCCCTCCTGGCCCCCACAGAGAACTATGGCCTGATGGTTCTGGGTGGTGCTGTTCTAGAAACAGCGTGTGGCGCAGGTGAATTCCGCTGCCGGGATGGAACCTGCATCGGGAACTCCAGCCGCTGCAACCAGTTTGTGGATTGTGAAGATGCTTCAGATGAGATGAACTGCAGTGAGTGATGCCCTGTGCCTCCTGTGCCTTAGACCAGTGCTCTCACCTGCCCTTCCTGTCTTCTGTCCCTGCCCCATGCCCTCTCGGCCCTCCCTCTGCCCCTACATGGTAGCCTCCATCCCTCCCACCCCGTTGTGTTCCTGTCCCTGACTTCCCTGGGATTCAGGGAGGAGCAGAGGGAGGATGGCACGGACAGTGCCTCAGTCCAAAGGTGCTCGTCAGCTTTCTGCAACACGCCAAGGCATGTGGGGCTGCCTGACGCCCTGGGAGAGTGCTCTAGAGGAAACTGGGTGTCATCTCTAATCACTTCCCATTTTGACCAGGTGCCACCGATTGCAGTAGCTACTTCCGCCTGGGTGTGAAGGGTGTGCTCTTCCAGCCCTGCCCGCGGACCTCCCTCTGCTACGCACCCAGCTGGGTGTGCGATGGTGCCAATGACTGCGGAGACTACAGTGATGAGCGCGACTGCCCAGGTCAGCCACTGGCCTCTGTGTGGTGGGCAGTGGGCCCAGGGCTGGCAGAGGCCTCACACCTCCCTCACCCCCCAGGTGTGAAGCGACCCAGGTGCCCCCTCAATTACTTTGCCTGCCCCAGTGGGAGGTGCATCCCCATGAGCTGGACGTGTGACAAAGAGGACGACTGTGAGCATGGCGAGGACGAGACTCACTGCAGTGAGTGACCGTCGTACCCCACTGACTGACCTGAAGCCCAGAGCACCTGTGGCCCAGGCTTTGCCATAGCACTAAAACCCTGGCTGGGCCCCACCTCTGAGCCCCCCAGAAAATGCCCTCCTTGGAGAAGCAACCCAGGGCTTTCTGCCTTTCCCCACACCCTAGACCCTCGGCTCAGAAGCAGGCCATTTTGCAAGCTCCTGCTAATCCCCCACCGACAGGCCCCGTGGGTGTCTCTCCTGCCTCTGCATGGCATCTGCCTGCTCTCCGAGTGCCATCCCTGGCACCCACCCCACGTCTAACTACATCTTTTGCCTGCTCCAGACAAGTTCTGCTCAGAGGCCCAGTTTGAGTGTCAGAACCATCGCTGCATCTCCAAACAGTGGCTGTGTGACGGCAGCGATGACTGTGGGGACGGCTCCGATGAGGCGGCTCACTGCGGTGAGGAGTGGCCAAGATCAGGCTGGGGAAGGTGACCAGGGAGGGATGTGCTCCCCACCTTCACACACACCTGGCAGTGGGACCCCACCAGTGGGATGGGTCATCACAGCTGCCTGGCTCTGCTCTGCCTGCCCCCGAGTCTCTCAGTGGCTCCCTGCCCCCCACAGAAGGCAAGACGTGTGGCCCTTCCTCGTTCTCCTGCCCTGGCACCCACATGTGCGTCCCTGAGCGCTGGCTCTGCGATGGTGACAAGGACTGTGCCGATGGCGCGGATGAAAGCATCACAGCTGGCTGCTGTAAGTGGCAGGGGTTAAAAGGCACAGGGTAGGGAGTGGTGACAAGTAGCCACTTTCACTCTGCAGATGGAGAAACTGAGGTTAAGGAGAGGAAGTGTCTCAGTGGGGGTCACACAGTTAGCAGCAGAGCCACAGCTTCAGCTCAGTTATCCAGACTCCCCTCCAATGCTCTGTTCATTCCACCACTCAGACCACAGCGGGGCTGGGGTAGGGGAGTCAGTGGCTGGTGGGAAGGGGGCCCGGAGGGCCAGGGCTCAGGAGCCTCCACCTCTGTCCACAGTGTACAATAGCACCTGCGACGACCGTGAGTTCATGTGCCAGAACCACCAGTGCATCCCCAAACACTTTGTGTGTGACCACGACCGTGACTGCGCAGATGGCTCCGATGAGTCCCCTGAGTGTGGTGAGCCCCGGGGGCCGAGGTAGGAGGTAGCGGTGCCCTTGGCACTAACTGGGCTCTGTGCCCCAACCTTATCACCCCTCCCTCCCATAGAGTACCCAACCTGTGGCCCCAGTGAGTTCCGCTGTGCCAACGGGCGCTGTCTGAGCTCCCGCCAGTGGGAGTGCGACGGTGAGAACGACTGCCACGACCAGAGCGACGAGGCTCCCAGGAACCCACACTGCAGCAGCCCAGGTGGGTCTGACGCATGGCTCCCCGCTCTCCCCTTTCCTCACCTGCCCGCGACCCGCTGACCTGCCGCCCCTACCCTCACAGAGCACAAGTGCAACGCCTCCTCGCAGTTCCTGTGTAGCAGCGGGCGCTGTGTGGCCGAGGCACTGCTCTGCAATGGCCAGGACGACTGCGGCGATGGCTCTGATGAACGCGGCTGCCACGTCAATGAGTGTCTCAGTCGCAAGCTCAGCGGCTGCAGCCAGGACTGCGAGGACCTCAAGATCGGCTTCAAGGTGTGCCCAGCCCCCACACCCCAGACCTGTAGCCAGAACCTCTTGCTCCACCCTCTCATCTGTCCATCCACTCATTCACCCAGTGGTTTGTTTGTTTGTTTGTTTGTCTTGAGTATTTGCCCTGCCAGGGTTCTGTGGCTTCAGCAGTGAACAGACATGTCTGCTGGGTTCTGCTTCTGTCTGTAAACCAGAAGATTATCTGCTGACAGATGCGATAAGGGCTATGAGAGAAGGGAGTGAGGATGTCAAGCAGATAACAGATATCCAAATCTGGAGTTCAAGGCACAGGCCCAGCCTGGGGGGAGAGATGCCACCCCAGAGTGCCATTTAAATCTATGAGCCTTGATTCAGTCCCCTAGAAAGTGAGCATAGGTAGTGAAGAGGAGGTCCAAGCTGGAGCGTGCTGAGCGGCCTGTCCGGAAGGGGCTGGAGTGTAGGGAAGCAGCAGAGGTGCTTGAGGAGGAGCAGGTGCTGAGGTGAGAGGGCAACCCTGTGAAGGAAGTGTTTCCAGGGAACAGCATGCCCAGCTCACAGGGCAACTGTGGGGAGCCGTGGCATTGGCCCCCGGATGCAGAAATCTCCGTACCATGCGGTTCGTGTGGGCGTGAAGGCTGGACGGCTGGCTGGGTGGGCTCACTACCTGTGTTCTGGCTCCTCTGTTGGCAAGTCAGGGCCAGGAGGGCCCCTCATCCCAGCTCTCCAGCAGCAAGGCCCAGACCCCTGCCACACCCCAAGCCTAAGTCTCCCTGCACTTGCAGTGCCGCTGTCGCCCTGGCTTCCGGCTGAAGGATGACGGCCGGACGTGTGCCGACGTGGATGAGTGCAGCACCACCTTCCCCTGCAGCCAGCGCTGCATCAACACCCATGGCAGCTACAAGTGTCTGTGTGTGGAGGGCTACGCGCCCCGCAGTGGGGACCCCCACAGCTGCAAAGCTGTGACTGGTGAGACAGTCACTTGGAGGACGTGAGATGGCCCAGGGAGCTGGGGGCTGTGGAGAGTGGGCTGGGATGGCAGAATTTAAGAAAGGCTGGAAAGCTGGGCATGGTGTTGCACACCTTTAATCCCAGCACTTGGGAGGCTGAGGTAGGAGGAGCGTTGTGAGTTCAAGGCCGGCTTGGGCTACAATGCGAGCACAAGGCCGGCCTGAGCTACATAGTACGACCCTGCCTCAAAAAACTTGGGCTGGGAGTTTGGCTCAGTGGCTTAAGTGCCTGTCTGGCAGGCACGAAGTTGTGAGTTCCATCCCCAGTGTCACAAAAAAAAAAAAGAAAGGCTGGAAGACCAGGCTACTAGAATGTGAAGAAGCTTAACCCAAACCCCCTACTTCCAGATGAGGAGCCTTTTCTCATCTTCGCCAACCGGTACTACCTGCGCAAGCTCAACCTAGATGGCTCCAATTACACACTGCTTAAGCAGGTACCAAAACCTAGGCCCACTCTCCTGCCAGACTGCCCAGGCCTAGTACATCTCCCCACAGCTGCCCATGGTCATCCGCACTACAGCCAGCCACCTCCTGACTCCACAGTCATCCCTCCCCCCATCCAAAAGTGTCCCTGGTGCCACACCCGTCTCCTTCTACTCCAACTCCCTAAACCCAGGGCCTGAACAATGCTGTCGCCTTGGACTTTGACTATCGAGAGCAGATGATTTACTGGACAGATGTGACAACCCAGGGCAGCATGATCCGAAGGATGCACCTAAATGGGAGCAACGTGCAGGTGAGGCACAGGGCAACACCTCCTCCACCGACACACTGGGGACCCTAAAGCTGCAAACCCTGCATCGTCCATAGACAGCTCCCTGTTTTAAAGTGTCTCCTGTTTTCCACTCCTTTCTACCGAAGTTATTTCCCTCTCCTCTCCCCACTCAGCTACTGCATGATTCTGCTCATTCTGGCTTCTCTCTCCTCCAAACCCAGAGCATGAAAACTGGGGAGTTCTTCTTGCCCTTCCCCTCACTGTCCTCCCCAGATCTCCCTAGCCACCAGGAAGTCTCTCTTATGTCTGACCTTCCTTCTACGGGTGCTCTAAGCACTATGAGGCTTGGGCGTGGTCTTATTCATCTAGAGACCCCTTTCCTGGAGGGCCTGTTGACACTTTTTAGTGTCAGGCCCGGGGTTGGTGTTTTACATCATCTGTCTCCCAACAAGGCTAGGAGAGAGAGCTTTAGCCATCTTATGGGGGTTGGGGAGGCTGGACTTCAGAGAGAACAAGGGTTCTACCCAGCTCACCCTAGGCTCCTTCTTCCTTGCCCCTGCCTGCAGGTCCTACATCGGACAGGCCTCAGCAACCCAGATGGGCTAGCTGTAGACTGGGTGGGTGGCAACCTATACTGGTGTGACAAAGGCCGGGACACCATCGAAGTGTCTAAGCTCAACGGGGCCTATCGGACAGTGCTGGTCAGCTCTGGCCTCCGTGAGCCCAGAGCTCTGGTGGTGGATGTGCAGAATGGGTATGTGGACAAGGAGGGTTGGGAAAGCCCCTGAAAGCAGGTGGTGCCCTCAGAGATCCCAGCCAATCCTCCCTGCGTGTTTGTGGTGGGACCTATCACGGGGCCTCCCAGGCTTACTGCCCACCCACCTGCCAGGTACTTGTACTGGACAGACTGGGGTGACCACTCACTGATCGGCCGGATTGGCATGGATGGGTCCAGCCGAAGTGTCATTGTAGACACCAAGATCACATGGCCCAATGGTCTGACTCTGGACTACGTCACTGAGCGCATCTACTGGGCTGATGCCCGTGAGGACTACATTGAGTTTGCCAGCCTGGATGGCTCCAATCGCCATGTTGGTTAGTGTGCCTCCAATACTACCAAGCACAGCGGGCCTGGGGAGTGGGTCTGGAGTGACAGGGGACCAGGTTTGGGGGACAAATATGGACATAAAAGCCAAAGGACATGTGTAAGAATGATACCCGTGGGGGTGTGGGGGTTCAGAGTACCCAAGTGTTTCCATGGACTGGCCCACCTCACTGGGGAAGGAGGGAAGCCCATCCCCATGTGCAGCTCAGGACGGCGGCCACAAGGGAGGTGGAGAGGGAGGCCTGGGGTGGGAGCTGCTGTGTACCCTACTTCCTGAATGGAACCATTGACTGCCATATCCCCCCTCCCCACAGTGCTGAGCCAAGACATCCCACACATCTTTGCACTGACCTTGTTTGAGGACTATGTCTACTGGACCGACTGGGAGACCAAGTCCATCAACCGAGCCCACAAGACCACAGGCACCAATAAGACACTCCTCATCAGCACCCTGCACCGGCCAATGGACCTGCACGTCTTCCACGCCCTACGCCAGCCAGATGGTAAGCAAGCAAGGGGCAGGAGTGGCATGAGGGGCCCCAGGGTGGTGTGGGCTCCAGTGAGGTTTAAGCTGTCTAGCTGGGAGTTCCCATTCCTCCCCCTTCCAGCATTGCCTGTGCACTCCTTGCCATGCTGGGAGGTTCTTAAGGGTATAGACAGGGTACATTTGGGTTCACTGGAGCTTCAGTGCTGCCTGGTTCTCCACTGGAGTCCCATGGCAGCAGAGCCCCAATGCCAGTGAAGGAGTTGAGAGAAGAGCAGGTCAGGGTGCTGCACACAGAGGGGGGGACCCAGAAGGCAAGCCAGGATGGTAAGGGTGGGCACAGAGGGTGTAAGCTTCAGGCCTGTCCTGATCCTGAGCCCTTGAGAGGGTCCCCTCCTGTTCAGGCTTCAGCTCCCTGCTATGAGGCAAAATTTTGGTCCACCCTGCTCTGCCCAGGACAGACCGGGCCCAGCAGCTTTGACTGCCAGCAGCTATTTCAAGCAAGTGCTCCCATCGCTCCCAGAGGCCAGCAGCCTGAGGAGTCAGAAGCCAGGCTCGGCTGGCTGCCCCTTACCCTCTTTTTCCCTGGCAGTTCCCAATCACCCCTGCAAGGTCAACAATGGTGGCTGTAGCAACCTGTGCCTGCTGTCCCCTGGCGGGGGTCACAAATGTGCCTGCCCTACCAATTTCTACCTGGGTGGTGATGGGCGCACCTGTGTATCCAACTGCACCGCAAGTCAGGTGAGGCTGTCCACTAGGTCTCTGTTCCCCTGACCCCTTACACCAGTACCCCCAGTCTTCCTTGGACCCCAACACCTGCTCTGATGTCCTCACACATCTGTTTCTCTCACACTAATACCCCACATTTCTTGCCTACCTGTTTCCCCACAACAATATTTTCACACCTGTCACCATACACAGACACGCCCACCCCTAACCATCATTGTCCCTGACCAGTTCCCCAGTCCTGACCGCTACCCGCCTGCCACACACAGACACCCACTGCCTGGCCTTCCTGCACTCATCATACCCCAACTCCTATCCAGCTTTACCTCCCCCCAGACACCCTGACCCTGCCAGTCCTATAAAACATCCCAGCCCCTCAAAAGAAAAGCTTCTGAGTTCCCCAGACCCACCAACTCCTCATGCCCCCACCTGCCCTCCAGTTCGTGTGCAAGAACGACAAGTGCATCCCCTTCTGGTGGAAGTGTGACACTGAGGATGACTGCGGGGATCACTCGGATGAACCTGCAGACTGTCGTGAGTGTCCAAGGTGTAGGTGGCTGCTGGAGAGCAGAGGCTGCAGTGCTGGGGACAGTCTCCCCACACTGCCCCTGCTCCTCTTCCCTGCAGCCGAGTTCAAGTGTCGCCCAGGACAGTTCCAGTGCTCAACGGGCATCTGCACAAACCCTGCCTTCATCTGTGATGGGGACAATGACTGCCAGGATAACAGTGACGAGGCCAATTGCGGTAAGGGGCTGTTCAGGACTTTCCCAAGACTTAGAGGTTTCAAGAGCAAGGAAGCTCCAGCCAGCAGTGCTTTCTCTCCAGGCTGGATTTCACTGCTTAAAGTCGAAGCCCACACCCCTGCACTGGGGAAATGAGTCCTCAATCTGCGGTTAGTGACCTGCCCCCCCACCCCCTGCCCTCCACAGACATCCACGTCTGCTTGCCCAGTCAGTTCAAGTGCACCAACACCAACCGCTGCATCCCCGGCATCTTCCGCTGCAATGGTCAGGACAACTGTGGAGACGGCGAGGACGAGAGGGACTGCCGTGAGTGCCCGAGGCCACACCCAGGTGGCCGGGGTGGTGGTGGTGGGGTGTGGCATGGACCTGGGGTGGATGTGGACTCCGCACCACTCCTTCAGGAGCCTCTTAGGTTCCTAGCTTGAGTTACATAAATCACATAAACAACCCTTTTGCCCATAAAAAGCATCGTGTTTGGCATGGAGATAGACATTGCCAGTCTAGAAAACAAAATGCACCCAGACTGGGGAAAAATCATTCCTTCGCCCTAGGAAATTGCTAGTCAGAGCAGGCAGGGCTTGGAGGAGTGGGGAGACAGTGACCTCCTGTTGAGGGGGTTTAAGAGGAGAGGCCTCACTTTCTCACTCACCCTGCAGCTGAGGTGACCTGTGCCCCCAACCAGTTCCAGTGCTCCATCACCAAGCGCTGTATCCCCCGCGTCTGGGTCTGTGACCGGGACAACGACTGTGTGGATGGCAGTGACGAACCAGCCAACTGCAGTGAGTTGCCTCTCACACTTGGGGAGCCCCCCTTCCCTGCAGTTTCCACTGCTGTCACCACCCCCCAAGCACACCCTTAAGGCCCACTCCTGTGCCTGTACGCCTGCAGCCCAGATGACCTGTGGAGTGGATGAGTTCCGCTGCAAGGACTCGGGCCGCTGCATCCCAGCTCGCTGGAAGTGTGACGGAGAGGACGACTGTGGGGATGGCTCAGATGAGCCCAAGGAAGAGTGTGGTGAGCACAGCCCCCACTCGGGAGGGAGGCAGTCTGCAGGGCTGCAGGGCAGGGTGGTGCAATGCCCACTGACGGGCGAAGGTCTAGGCTGCCTGCTGGCTAGGCTTCCTGTGCCTGCTGTGTCCCCCACGCTGTGCCCGCCACCTCCTAATTCCCCTGTTGCTGCCCCCAGCTACACCTGTGCGGCATCTTCTGTCCCCACACTGGGGGAACAGTTTGTCTTCTCCCCAAAGTAGCTACACGCACTCGTGTCTCCTACCCTAAACCTCCTAGACCCCACATGCCAGGCTGGGCTCCCCAAGACTGAGCCTCCTCAGCCTTCACGCATACCCTTCCACTCCTGTCCTACCCAAGCCTGCTCGAGACCCCAGTGTCTACCCCCATCTTACCTCCCTAGACGAGCGCACCTGTGAACCATACCAGTTCCGCTGCAAGAACAACCGCTGCGTGCCTGGCCGCTGGCAGTGTGACTATGACAACGACTGTGGGGACAACTCCGATGAGGAGAGCTGCAGTATGTCCCCCGCCCCACCCTGCCCAATACACACCTTCCCCAGCCTCAGCAGCTCAGCCCTGGGCACCTCTGCCCCTCCTGACACCAGGCTGGGCTGGAGCAGGGGCCACCTCCCAGGGCAGGGGTCAGGAGTCCCTCCCACCTCACCCACCCCACTCCATGTCGTGTACTGAGTTTGTGCCATTTCACCTCATCTCATGTTTCTCTCCATTTTCACACTGTCCTCTTGGGGTTGCAGAGGTAGGTGTCTCTGATGTGCCCCTGCTCCTGCCACATCCCGCCTCTGCCCCAGAGCCCACCCATCCCCTGCCGTGCCTCTGCCCATCATCCCTCACTGGCCTCTCCCCAGATCCGGTGCTTGTCTTAGTGGGTTTCTCCCTCCCTGCCCTCCCAACCTCCCACACCGTGTGCCCTGAGGGCAGGACCAGGGACCTTCCCCCTCACCTGTGTGTCTGTCCCCAGTGGGGTAAATGTGAGTGCCCCTTGCCCTGCCAGTCCCACGAGGGCTGCCAGGTGGCTCCCATGATTGGTTGAGCATCTTGGTTATTATGCCACTCAGTTGTGGCCTTTAGGGACACAGGGGTGGGCCTTGAGCTCTCTCTGTCACTTCTGAGTGCTAGAGATGGCTGAGGGCTGAGTCCCTGTGCCCACCCTGCTGGGGCCTGTCTCTCCCTGTCCCCCCCCAGCCCCCCGGCCCTGCTCTGAGAGTGAGTTCTCCTGCGCCAATGGCCGCTGCATCGCCGGGCGCTGGAAGTGTGATGGGGACCATGACTGTGCGGATGGCTCAGATGAGGTGAGTGGGAGACCAGGAAAAAGCAGGATGGCTTAGAGGAGTTGGGCCCGGGCTGCCAGAGCTGACCAGGCTGCCGGCTCCACGCCCACAGAAAGACTGCACCCCCCGCTGTGACATGGACCAGTTCCAGTGCAAGAGTGGCCACTGCATCCCCCTGCGCTGGCGCTGTGACGCGGATGCCGACTGCATGGATGGCAGTGATGAAGAGGCCTGTGGCACTGGTGGTGAGCCCCTCCGGCATGGCTTCTCTGAGCCTCCCACCGCCCCTCCATCCCATCATGTGGCACTTTAATTCTCTCGTTCTTTCTTTCCTGCGCTCATTTTCCATGCAACAGATATTTATTGAGCCTTTACCATGTGCCAGGCACCGTCCCATGTTTTGGGAATATAGCAGTAAAAACAAGAATCAGGGCCGTCAGGTTCATTTCTGTGCAGATTTCACCTTGCCCAATGGCACCTGGTCAGGACCAGTTGGGCAAAATCCAGCAGAAGCCTGTGTGCTGTGTCTGTGTGGCCTTGTCCCCAAGTTCCCACATTCTCAAGTTGGCTGCCCTGAGAGGTCAAGTCCTGCTTGCTTTCCTTCCCTGGGACAGCGATCCGGTGCCTGTCCCTCCCTGGCAGACCTGCCCGGGTGCTGCGGCCAGAGAGGCAGTGTGAAGCCCACCAGGAGAGAAGGTTGGGACTCGGCACAAGGCCAACTGCGAGGACAGGTGTCCTGGCTGTCTGCCCTGGCTGGCTGAGGACTGGGCCAAACCTAGGTCCCCTCCATGCAGTGCTCCTGTGTGCCCTCCACGTCCACCAGAGAGGCAGTGCCCTTGAACCTCTCTGGACATTTCCCAAAAATAGCCTCTCCTCCCCTAAATACCAGAGGGGCACTTTTGCTCCTTTGCCTACCAGGGTTGAAAATTAGGAAACCTGGGTCCAGTCTGGATGTGCCACTACTTTCCCGATGACCCTCTGGGCCTTGCGCCCTGCCTGTCGAGGGAAGGATCTGGTTCAGGCAATGCTCATTCTTCCCCCTTCCTGCCCCTGGTGCCCAGTGCGGACCTGTCCCTTGGATGAGTTTCAGTGTAACAACACCTTGTGCAAGCCGCTGGCCTGGAAGTGCGACGGTGAGGATGACTGTGGGGACAACTCAGACGAGAACCCAGAGGAGTGTGGTGAGACTTGGGGCAGGATGCAGAGGAGGGGCCTGGGATCTCAGGCTCCCCAGTGGCCTATGCCACCTCCTACCCTTGCCTCCCAAGACTGATCTGGCTGTGTCCTCCTGGCCACTGCAGCCCAGTTCGTGTGTCCTCCCAACCGGCCTTTCCGTTGCAAGAATGACCGTGTTTGCCTGTGGATTGGGCGCCAGTGCGATGGCACTGACAACTGCGGAGATGGGACCGATGAGGAGGACTGTGGTGAGCTGGGGGCCTGCATCGGGGTGCTGCACAGAGGTGAATAGGCCATGTGGGAGCTGCAGTTAGGGAGTGGCCTTGCCTGAGAGAGGCCATCATTTGCTTGGGAGTGCAAGGCCCCTCCTGGAGAAGGCACTGGAGAAGGAGGGAGGGACCTGAATGTTTAACCAGCTCGCCCTGCAAATTGACAAGCAGCTGGACTCAGGCCCACTGGTATCTGTGGGTCCCTGTGGGAGGAGGAAGGCAAGACAGCATGGTCAGTAGACAAGGCCTGAATCTTCCACCCATCCCCAGAGCCCCCCACAGCCCAGACTGCCCACTGCAAAGACAAAAAGGAGTTTCTGTGCCGGAACCAGCGCTGCCTCTCCTCTTCTCTGCGCTGCAACATGTTCGACGACTGCGGGGACGGCTCTGACGAGGAGGACTGTGTAATTGGTGAGACCAGGCCCACGGGGTAGCAAGGTGGGCACTGGGGTGGGGAGGGGCTCAGGAGGAGACCCATTCTCTGTCCCCCACAGACCCCAAGCTGACCAGCTGCGCCACTAATGCCAGCATCTGTGGGGACGAGGCACGCTGTGTAAGAAGCCAGAAAGCTGCTTACTGTGCCTGCCGTGCAGGCTTCCACACCGTGCCAGGGCAGCCTGGATGCCAGGGTAGGAAAGTGGGACCAGTGAGGGAGGAGGGGAGCAAAAACACCAGCTGCTGTGTGCCCATGACCCTCCTGTATAATCCCCAGACATCAATGAGTGCCTGCGCTTCGGCACCTGCTCACAGCTCTGCAACAACACCAAGGGCGGCCACCTCTGCAGCTGCGCCCGGAACTTCATGAAGACGCACAACACCTGCAAGGCCGAAGGTACAGGACAGGCAAGGACAGGAGGGGCGGGGCCAGGAAATGCCAGGACACCAGATGGGCCCCAATAGAATATTTCCCTCCATGCACGCTTGCACAGGCAAGGACCTCAGGCCAAGGCAAAGCAGGGCACAGCATGGCACCAGCAGAGGGCACAGTCCAGGGACTGGCTGGCTAAAGAAGTTTGGCAGGGACAGCACTACACAGCACACGAGTCTGCTGTCTGACCCCTCCCAGGACAAAAGCACCCTCAGACTCACACTGGCACACTTACACTGTCACCTGTGCCCCACAGGGATATACATGCTTTGGTAACACCTGTACCTTCCACATGCTTTGCGCACTGTACAAATACCCACACACTTGTACACACGCACACTAGACAGGCACCTGGGTACTTGTACACACATGCCACACTGCAGTGTCATCCCCCTGCATAGCACATCCCTCTGTGCTATGCACCTACACCCGTGATTCACGGGCATCCTGGAGTGCTGAGGCAGTATGTAGCAGAGCGTGTGCTATCTTGTGGAGGCACGGGTCCTCAAGTCTGAGGGGCAGGACAGATTTCTGGAGGAGCAGGCCACACTAGATCGGTCTGGGGAGGAAAGGAGGATGTTCAAACCCTAGACCAGAGCCCTCAGGTCTGGCACTGAGGGGCATAT
Organism: Dasyprocta punctata; assembly: GCA_004363535.1. Lineage (NCBI taxonomy): Eukaryota > Metazoa > Chordata > Mammalia > Rodentia > Dasyproctidae > Dasyprocta > Dasyprocta punctata. Next base: position 204,026 of record RJWM01000126.1, on the reverse strand, counting down.
GTCCACTTTGACTAGAGCAGATGGTCCAATTAGCAGAGAGAATTGTCCTAGAGAAACAGAGGCTGAGCTAGGGTGTATGCTCCTCCCCACTCTGGGCAGCACCCCACAGCCTCTAACCCTGGCCTCCTGCCCCAGCCTTTCATCTCCACCCAACACCCCATCTCTTGCACCTCCAGGCTCTGAATACCAGGTCCTGTACATTGCTGATGACAATGAAATCCGCAGCCTGTTCCCGGGGCACCCCCACTCAGCTTATGAGCAGGCCTTCCAGGGTGACGAAAGTGTCCGCATCGATGCGATGGATGTTCATGTCAAGGCTGGTCGCGTCTATTGGACCAACTGGCACACTGGCACTATCTCCTACCGAAGCCTGCCACCTGCTGCACCTCCCACCACTTCCAATCGTCACCGGCGACAGATCGACCGGGGCGTCACCCACCTCAATGTAAGCTCAGCCTGTTGTGGACCGGATGAGAGACAGGCAGTGCCATGCAGAGTTTGAAAGGGACAGTGGAAGAGGGCAGAGGGTGAGACTAGAGGGTGAGGGCAGTCAGGACTATGTTGAGGCACCAGGCCCACAGGTAGACGTTAAGAATTATTTGTAGTTGGCTTTACCACATAGCAGTCCAGGGCAGCGGGCAGACTGGCCCTCAGCATCAAAGCCCGCCTGGATTTCTGATCATCAAGGCCGCTTAGTGTCAGTCTTGGCCAGTATCTTAACTGCTCTGGGCCTCACTCTGTTCATCAATAGAATGAGATAATAATGCCTATCTCAGGCTGGGTGTGGTTGTACACACCTGTAATCCCAGCACTCTTTGAGGCTGAGGCAGGAGGACTGCAAATTAAAACCCAACCTAGGTGTCTTAGCAATCTAGCAACACCCTGTCTCAAAAAAATTTTAAGGGGAGGAAGGTGGGGCTAAGAATGCTGTTCACAGTAAAGCCCCTTCAGTCAATCTCCAGTGCCACAAAAAAATAGATAGATGAGTTAATTAAGATAATAATATGGCCGGGCGTGGTGGCGCACGCCTTTAATCCCAGCACTCGGGAGGCTGAGGTAGGTGGAGCGTTGTGAGTTCGAGGCCGGCTTGGGCTACAACGCCAGCGCAAGGCCGGCCTGAGCTACATAGTGCGACCCTACCTCAAAAAAACCAGGGCTGGGAGTTTGGCTCAGCGGCTTAAGCGCCTGCCCTGGCAGGTGCAAGGTTGTGAGTTCAATCCCCGGTGCCACAAAAAAAAAAAAAAAAAAAAAAAAAAGATAATAGTATGGAGCCGGGCGTGGTGGTGCACACCTTTAATCCCAGCACTCGGGAGGCTGAGGTAGGAGCAGCGTTGTGAGTTTGAGGCCGACTTGGGCTACAACGTGAGCGCAAGGCCGGCCTGAGCTACATAGTGCGACCCTGCCTCAAAAAACCAGGGCTGAGAGTTTGGCTCATTGGCTTAAGTGCCTGTCTGGCAGGTGCAAGGTTGTGAGTTTGATCTCCGGTGCCGGGAAAAAAAAAAAAAAAAAGATAATAGTATGTATCTCAGGCTGAGGTCTGGCTGCTCAGTGGTAGAACATGTGCTTTTTGCATTCAAGAAACATTGGGTTCAATCCCCAGCACCAAAAATGATAACAACAATACCTGTTTCTTAGGGTTTTTTTTGTTTTGTTTTGTTTTGTTTTGGTAAGGATTAACTAGCAAAACATGGAAACACTCCATGTCTGGTACATAAACTGTCAGTTGAGTCTCCCAAGAGCTTGGGGACAGGCTATTAGTCCAGGGAACATTTATTTGCACAGGGTCAGGCTGAAAGATTCACGGGTGGGGATAATGGGCAGGAAGACAACAGGCAGTAGCCCCTGAACCTGTGACCCCCATTCAGATTTCAGGGCTGAAGATGCCGCGGGGCATCGCCATTGACTGGGTGGCAGGGAACGTCTACTGGACCGACTCAGGCAGAGATGTGATCGAGGTGGCACAAATGAAGGGCGAGAACCGCAAGACGCTCATCTCGGGCATGATTGACGAGCCCCACGCCATCGTGGTGGACCCGCTGAGGGGGTGGGCAAGGGTCCTGGGGGCAAGTGGGCTGGTGGTGGGCAGCCCCGGGGTAAGGGGCCCAGCATCCACAGGCCTGCCCTTCCCCTCCCAGACTAGCCCGAGGGCAGGTCCTTGCCCGCTGCCCCAACCCTGGGCCTCCCCCATGGTGCTTTTGCCTGGGACTCCAGCCAGGTCTGCCCGGCAGGTACCTGGCTCCACGTGGCTGACTGGCTGCGTGGCAGCCAGGTTCTGGGGTGCCCCTCTCTGCTCCAGGGGTGCTCTGCCCAATTAGACATCTCAGGCTCAGCACATGTGGTTTAGTATGGAAGATGGTCTCGTTGGTCAGATGGTGTCTTCCCTAGTCCTCCTCCCAGTACCCAGCAGTCCCTGCGCCTGACTCCTCTGGCCCTTAGGTCCAACCTACTGTCACACCTTCTCCCTCCCCAGCACCATGTACTGGTCAGACTGGGGGAACCACCCCAAGATTGAGACGGCAGCCATGGATGGGACCCTTCGGGAGACCCTGGTGCAGGACAACATTCAGTGGCCCACGGGTCAGTGCAGCAGAGCTGGGGTGTGGGGGGGGCAGGCTCACCAAGCCCAGTCACTGCTGGATTCACACAAAAGCTAGAGAGGGAGAGGATTGGGGTGGGATTAAGCGACCGGTTTGTGGAAGCTTTTCCCTGAAAGGGATTGGGAATGGTCATGTGAGCAGGCGGAGCTGTCCTGGAACAAGCCAGTTCTGTTTCTGCACCCAGCCTGGTGTGGCACAGACTGAGCCGTCATAGCGTTCTCTGCCCTCCCCCAGGCCTGGCTGTGGATTATCACAATGAACGGCTATACTGGGCTGATGCCAAGCTTTCAGTCATCGGCAGCATCCGGCTCAATGGCACAGACCCCATCGTGGCTGCTGACAGCAAACGAGGTCAGAGCCTGGCAGCAGCCTCAGGCCCCGGCCCCGCCCCAGGCCTCGCACCCTCCCCACTGAGCCCAGAGGCCTCACTCCGCTGCTGCCATCCTTCACCAGCCTGGCCCCCAACAATCCTATAGGCCTGGGCCTCCCTGACCCTCTGACCCACCGGTCCCTCCATGCATTCACTGTGCCAATGAGATTGAGTTATTGGAGGCAGCAGGAGTGGCAGTAGGAACTTGGCAAAGATGAGAAGGCACGGAAGTTAGTCATTGCCTCAGAAATCCTGGGGTGGTTCGAGGCCGGCTTGGGCTACATAGTGTGACCCTGCCTCAAAAAAAAAAAAACCAGGGCCAGGAGTTTGGCTCAGTGCCTTAAGCGCCTGCCCTGGCAGGCGCGAGGTTGTGAGTTCAATCCCCAGTGCCGCTAAAAAAAAAAAAGAAATCCTGGGGTGGCCGGGCGTGGTGGCGCACGCCTTTAATCCCAGCACTCGGGAGGCTGAGGTAGGCGGAGCGTTGTGAGTTCGAGGCCGGCTTGGGCTACAGCGCGAGCACAAGGCCTGCCTGAGCTACATAGTGCGACCCTGCCTCGAAAAACCCAGGGCCGGGAGTTTGGCTCAGCAGCTTAAGTGCCTGTCTGGCAGGTGCAAACCTGTGAGTTCAATCCCCGGTGCCGCAAAAAAAAAAAAAAAAAAAAAAAAAGAAATCCTGGGGTGATGGGACCTGTTGCCAGTGGTAGCCAGGATGAAGGAACAGGTGGGAGGGTGGAGGCAGCTTGGTGTGGATATGTTGCGCCATGGAGACTGGCATCCTGGAGGGAGGCATCAGGTCCTGACCATCCCTCTGATTCAGCCTGATTCCTGTTCCCCCAGGCCTAAGTCACCCCTTCAGCATTGATGTCTTTGAGGATTACATCTATGGTGTCACCTACATCAATAATCGTGTATTCAAGATTCATAAATTTGGACACAGCCCGCTGATCAACCTGACAGGGGGCCTGAGCCATGCCTCTGACGTGGTCCTCTACCATCAGCACAAGCAACCTGAAGGTGGAGGAGAGCCTGGGTGGGAGGGGAGGCCCTGGGAAACTGAGTCTCCAAGCCACAGCCTTGGGCCCTGACGAGGAGTGGAGCCATCTGGGTTCACAGGGCTCAGGAAAGGGCCCTGCTCAGAGTCCATGCCCCGTCCCTGCAGTGACCAACCCCTGTGACCGCAAGAAATGTGAGTGGCTCTGCCTGCTGAGCCCCAGTGGGCCTGTCTGCACCTGCCCCAATGGGAAGCGACTGGACAATGGCACCTGTGTCCCAGTGCCCTCTCCAACGCCCCCTCCAGATGGTATGCTCACCCCTCCAGCGCCCATCCAATGCCCCAGGACCCTCCTCCCTATAGCCCCTTGTTGCCCACTCCTCCCCTTTGCCCTGGATCTGCCTCCTGACGAGTTCCTTCTGCAGCAACTCGGCCTGGAACCTGCAACCTTCAGTGCTTCAACGGTGGCAGCTGCTTCCTCAATGCACGCAGGCAGCCCAAGTGCCGCTGCCAGCCCCGCTACACAGGCGACAAGTGTGAGCTGGACCAGTGCTGGGAGCACTGTCGCAATGGAGGCACCTGTGCTGCCTCCCCCTCTGGTATGTCCCACCCGGTCAGAAGGGTATCTCACCCCTTGTCCCCATTCCAAGCTGCTGCACTGCCTCAGGCAATGCCTACCCTTGCCCATCTCGCCTTCCCTCAACTTCACTCCATGCCTGGCTCCACAGTCCCAGCACCCGGTCCTTGTGAAGTTCTTTGCTTTCCACCCAGGTCCTCCCAGCTCTGTTCTTCTGCTCTGGGGCCAGGTGGTCCCCAGACCACAGTCCCACTCACAATCCTCTCCCCCCAGGCATGCCCACGTGCCGGTGCCCCACAGGCTTCACAGGCCCCAAATGCACCCAGCAGGTGTGTGCGGGCTACTGTGCCAACAACAGCACCTGCACCGTTAACCAGGGCAATCAGCCCCAGTGCCGATGCCTGCCAGGCTACCTGGGTGATCGCTGCCAGTACCGTGAGTGAGCCACCCCTGGGTGCCGGGGGAGGGAAAGGGGAGTGGGGACCTGTTGAGGCAAGCTCAGGGGAGGGAAGCTAACTACACCAGGGCCAGGCCCAGGCTGTCCATGCTATCTACAAAAACATTGGCACAAAGAGTGAGCCCCCCAGCATCAGGATTATTCTTGCAAAAACAGAATGACACCCAGGGACATCCTGCCCTGGAGCCTGTGACCTGAGGACAGCAGGAGACTCAGAAAGGGGTCAGCCACAGGACAGGGACTACCCCCATGACAGTGGAGCTGAGACACTTCCTCTCCACTCCCAACCACAGGGCAGTGCTCTGGCTACTGTGAGAACTTTGGCACGTGCCAGATGGCTGCCGACGGCTCCCGGCAATGCCGCTGCACCGTGTACTTCGAGGGACCACGGTGTGAGGTGAACAAGTGCAGCCGCTGCCTCCTAGGTGCCTGTGTGATCAACAAACAGACTGGGGATGTCACCTGCAAGTGAGTAGAGCCCTGCCTCCACAATGCTGCCCCATCCTGGCCGTGTGCTCCTCAAGCTACTGCTCCCAGCCCTGTTCCCAAGCCCGCCCCGCCCCCCAGCCCTGCACTGCCCCTTCCTTAGCATCACAGACTCCCCTCGACAGCCCCAGCCCCAACCTCTGACTCTTTCCTGCAGCTGCACTGACGGCCGGGTAGCCCCCAGCTGCCTGACCTGCGTCGGCCACTGTAGCAATGGCGGTTCCTGCACCATGAACAGCAAGATGATGCCAGAGTGCCAGTGAGTTGGACCTGAGCCTCAGTCAGGCATTCGTCATCCCTCCCCTACACCTGAACGGCCCCTGTGGCCCCGGTCTGGTCTCCCTGGCACCAGTGGCTGTGGAGGTCACCCACTCAGCTCTGCCCTCCTACCTGCAGGTGCCCACCCCATATGACAGGACCCCGGTGTGAGGAGCAGGTTGTCAGCCAACAGCAGCCTGGACGTAGGTGGCAGGGGCTGGGGCAGGCAGGGCTGCTGGGACTTAGGGCCAGGGGCTTCATGTCTCCTGCTTCTGCCAGGCCTTCTGACTCAGTTTCTCTCCTCTTCCATCCAGATATGGCCTCCATCCTGATCCCTCTGCTCTTGTTGCTGCTGCTGCTTCTGGTGGCTGGAGTAGTATTCTGGTATAAGCGGCGAGTCAGAGGGTGAGCCATCCGGAGTCGGGAAAGTTCTGGCTATTGTTTTGCCACCCAGTCTTATTCCTTCACCCCAGCCAACATCGCCACTCTCTTAGACTCCTTCCTCTCCTCAGGGCGAAGGGCTTCCAGCACCAGCGGATGACCAACGGGGCCATGAATGTGGAGATTGGGAACCCTACCTACAAGATGTACGAAGGTGGAGAGCCTGATGACGTTGGGGGCCTACTGGATGCTGACTTTGCGCTGGACCCTGACAAGGTGGGCTGGAGGACAGAGGCTGTGGGTGGAGCAGCCTCTGAGGTGCTGGCTTGGAGGTAGGGGTGGGGTAGCCTGGGCCGCACCTGAACCTCCATTGCTCTGCAGCCCACCAACTTCACCAACCCTGTGTACGCCACGCTCTACATGGGAGGCCACGGCAGCCGCCACTCCCTGGCCAGCACGGATGAGAAGCGAGAACTCCTGGGCCGGGGCCCTGAGGATGAGATAGGAGACCCCTTGGCATAGGGCCCTGCCCAGTGGACTCCCCCAGAGAGCCCCTGCCAGAAAAGTCCTTCAGGGAGCCCCCGCCAGCTCTTCCCTGGCGCTGCCGGATGTATAAATGTAAAAATGAAGGAATTACTTTTTATATGTGAGTGAGCAAGCGAGCACAGTATTATCTCTTTCCATTCTCCTCCTTCCTGCCTGCTCCTCAGCACTCCCATCCATGCTGCCTTGGGGCCGGGGTGGCAAGGAGGGCTCTGGGGCTCCTGCAGTTTAAAGGTATGAGGGAGCCCACCTCCTACCTTCCCACCAAAATGCACTGCAGGGACAGCTGGTAGTCCAGCCTCCTTGCCCATACGAGACACTTTCTCAAGGTTCTCACCCAGACCCCAGACTCCTCCACCCGGTCCACATCATCGGGGCCAATCTGGGGAGGTGGGTTGAGTTTTCTGATGCTCCTGCCTGGAAGATTTGATTCTGGCTGAGGTAGGAAGGAAAGAGTGGAGTTCTTTAGTTCTTATGGGGGGAGGTCACCCCAACCCCAGCCCCTGCTCTAAGGGCACCTCTAAGATGGCCATGCGCAATACCCCTCCTGGACAAGCCCTCCCCTCTCCAGCATCCCCACTGTGGCTCCCAGGGCTGGAGACTTTCTTTGGTAACAGTTCCCCAGCCTCCCTTCTCCTGGGAGGTCAGATACACCAAGGAAGGGCAAGTGGGCAGCCCCATTTTGGGGACATGAATGTTTTAATAATTTTTGCTGAATTCCTTTACAACTAAATAACACAGATATTGTTATAAATAAAATTGTAAAAAAAAAAAAAAAAGAAAAGAAAAGAAAAAGAAAAATAACTGCTTGCGTCTGCCTGCAAATGTGACTCTGGGAGCTGGGGCTGCACTTGCCTGATTTAGCCACCAGAGAGAGCCCCGTTCTACTGGAGGCAGCTGGACAGTCTGCAACCATGCCCTTCTCCCCAGACCCTCCGCTTCATGCTATGACAGGAGACAGGTGTGGTACTGGATTTGCCAGGAAAGACCTACTTCTAGCTGTGTGACCTTGAGCCAACGACTGCACCTTTCTGGATCTCATGTTCCCCCTGACTCCACTGAGATCTATTTTTCTGCATTATCATTTCCATTGAACACCACTACCCCTCCTGCCCCAAGTCATCTCCCGAAATGAAATCTCACCAGAAGAATGAATACATTGGCTTGTGAGGGTTCCCTGGACCTTCGGTTTGGTCCCTTATGGCCGTCTCTGCCTGCGTTGATATATCACTTCAGGGAGACTAATCAGATGCCAAGAGTAACACCCTGGATGGGGTGCGGGGTGCTGGAGTGAAGAAGAGCTGGGAAGGCCAACTTGCCAGGCCCATCAGCCTCCAACAGATCCAGCTCACCACTCATTTAAGACATTGCAGGAGTGGCCGGGCGTGGTGGCACACGCCTTTAATCCCAGCAGTCGGGAGGCTGAGGTAGGAGGAGCACTGCGAGTTCGAGGCCGGCTTGGGCTACAACGCGAGCACAAGGCCGGCCTGAGCTACATAGTGCGACCCTGCCTCAAAAAACCAGGGCTGGGAGTTTGGCTTAGTACCTTAAGCGCCTGCCCTAGCAGGAGCGAGGTTGTGAGTTCAATCCCTGGTGCCGCAAAAAAAACAAAACAAAACAAAAAACCATTGCAGAGGTGACAGAAAAGGGCTGAGATCATTTAAATTGTCCCAGGCCTTCTAAAAACCTTTCCCCAGCCTGGAATATAGCTCAGCGGTGCAGCACCTGCCTAGCAAGCACAAGGTTGAGAGTTCATTTCCAGCTACCAAAAAAAATTGATACTCAATAAAAACCCTTCCCCAGGAAGGGGAACACAGGTTTAAACTGTCCACGACCAAGAAGGGGTTAGAACCCCACTCTCCCTCCAAAAGCAAATATGAGTCACAAACTCCTTATGATCTTTTATCAAACTCCCAGAGAGGGAGCATATCTTTCATTCCCTCTCCCTCGCTGGTTCAACTTCCCCAGGATATTTCCTCCCTGACTTTCAATTTCCTTAGGGAGTTTATGGGTCTAGTCACATTCAGGAACAGGAGACTTCCCCTTCCTTCTTGCCCTGAAATCCCATCTCCAGTCTCATCCTCCAAGCCAGTTCTGAAATTCTTCCCTGCCTTCCAGGGTCCTCAAGACCCCTTAGGCCCTGGGGTCAGCAACCCTGCTGTCCTTATACAGTGCGGAATGGGAGGCGTGTGCCCCCGTCTGACCACCAGGTGGCGCCCGCACCCCTGAAGCGCTGCTTATCCTGAAGCCCAGTCCAACCCCCTCCTCAACATACACTAATTATACACCTGCGGGGGACCCCAGCCCAGTCTCTCACTTCCTTCCCTCGGGCTATTTTGCCACACCCGCTCCACCCTCTGCCAGCCCGCTCCCTTCCCTCCCCAAGCGCCAGCCTCCGCGCCACCAGCAGCAGCCCCACCCCCTCACCCCTCCCTCTGCCAGCCGCGCATCTGGTGCCCCCCGGGAGCCACTGATTCTCTGCCTGTCGCCTCAAGATCCTGGGCAGAGCGAGAAGGGCCCTCATCTGTGACTCAGGAGGCACACCCCTCTGGTCAGCATCCTCCCTCTACCATCCAGGAGAGGGTCCACCAGGACACAGTCCTCCCAGACTTCTCACCCAAGGCGGGAGGGGGCCTGAGGGCAGAAAAGAGACTGAAGCAAGCCAGGGGCAGGGGCAGACGCACACCACATGAGAGGCAGCGCTTTGCACGTGAGGGGGGCAGAGGCTAAGATCCAGAGACAGGAGGTGTGTGTGTGTGTGTGTGTGTGTGTGTGTGTGTGTACATGCGCTGCCTGTGTGAGCACACATGCATATATATAACTGAAGGAAGCTGAGACTGCCACAAGCAGGAGTGTTGGGATGAATCAGGTCTCCCAAAGATCAAGACCTCGGTGAGTGGCTTCTGTCCCAGTCCTCTAGGCTGCCCCCACCCACGGTCACAGCACTCCCTTACTTGGGACTGTGCCTGGGTCTCTGATCGGGCTGCCTGGACTTGACCTAGACATGCCTCTCACCTCTCTGTCGTGCCTGCACCCAGGTCCCTGCTTCCTGACTTCTGTCTCCCTGGATGTCACTGTGTCTGTCCTTTCCATGACCCTTGTTTTGTTTATCACATCACTTCTTTACATCTGTCTCAGCTCGTCTTTTGGCCTGTTAGTGTGAGTGTATTCGCAAGTGTGTGTGTGTGTGTGTGTGTGTGAATCTCTGTTGGATATTTGCCTTCTAACAAGGCAAAGTGGAGGGTACTGAGTATCTGCTCAGACTTCTTGTATCTTGATGCATTTGTCTGCCTCTGTCACTGTGCTCCTATGTGTGTAAATCAAGTGTGTCCATCTGTGTGTGTTGGTGCACCTCTAGGTGTGCACATGTCTCTGAGCATGCTGGTCTCTGAGTGTGAATGTCTTTTGCTCTGCGTGCATGCTCACTCTACCGAAGTGTGGCAGGGTCTCTGCAGACATACCTTGGAGGCGTCACCATACCTTGGTGACTCAGGGCAGGCACTAGTCTCTATCCCTTTGCATGTCCCTATCTCTCACTGTCGAGGTGTGGTCATACCACCTCAGCCTCAACCTCTGTGCATAGCAACAGCTGACAGCTGGAGACTCCGGGGCAGGGAAGGGAGTCTAGCTGGAGGAGGGAGCTGATGAAGGAACAGCCAGGGGATGGGAACAGAGACCGGGCTGCAAACTGGGGACGGAGACAAGGACAGAGGCGGACAGGGAAGGGGACAGGGCCGGAGAAGAGCGTGTAATGAAAGATAGGACAGTGAGAGGGAAAGGCTGGAGATTACACCAAGGGGCTGGGCAGGCGACACTGGAGGGGACTTCTCCCCGGCCCTCACGCAGGGCCCCCGGGCCATCAGGGGTCAGCCCCGGGGTCGAGGGGCAAAGGTGAACAGCCAGCCCAGTGTCACCGACGGATCCTGAGACCGCAGAGGTGCCGCGGGACGGGGGCGGGGGTGGCGGGCGCCGTTTGTCAGCCCTATTGACAGACGTGATGGGGTTTCCGTCCGTGATCAATGATTCTCATCTCCGGGCCGAATGAGCCGCGGGGCGCCCATCCATCCCCGTCAGCGCCGCGCTTCGGCAACCGCCCGAGGCCCCGCCCGTCCTCACCTGGGCCCCTGCCCGCTCTGCCCCGGACCCACCTCGGCCCGAGCAGCGCAGGGGCCTGGGCCAGCGAGGGACCCTGGTCCTGAGGCGGCGCTGGGCCCCTCCGCGCGAACAGTCCCGGATCACGGAGCCCCGCACCCTGCCCCGTCCTCGCCACGTACAGACCCGTCCTCTCGGGGGCGCGGGTCCCAGCGCCCCGCCACCCTCCCGGCTTCGCACCTGGGCCAGGGGCGTGTCCCGGGCGTAACGGGGTGAAAGTCACCTTCGGTGCCCCCAGCTGGGCGGGAGGGGGCGCGCGGGGCGCGGCCGGGATTGGAGCGCCGCGGAGCCCCGCCCCCCCCCCCGCCGCCGCCGGAGTCAGACCCAACTTTCTCCCCCGCCCGCGCCCCGCCCCCAGCGCCGCGCTCTGCTCCGCTCGCTCAGTCCGCGGGCCGCGCCGCCCGCTCCGCAGCCTCCCACCGCCCGGCAGCCCCGCGCCCCGCGCTCCGCGCCCAGTCCGCCCGCCCCGGGACCCGCCCCGCTCAGCCGCCCGGGAAGATGCGGCTCCCGGAATGGCTTCTCTTGCTCTTTGGCCCGTGGCTCCTTAGGAAGGTAAGGGTGACAGGGCTGGAGCGCGAGCGCGGGGGTCCGGGACGCGAAGGTCCTGGAGCGCGAGGGGTCCCGTGCGCCTGCCCCGTCCCCAGCTCCGAGCGTCCCAAGTTTGCGCGGCTCGGAGGACGCGGACAGACAGACTGCCAGCTTCAGGACCGGCACTCTCCCAGCACAAGTTGGCTGAGGGTTGGAGGGGGTGCCTGGCGGAGGCCCGGCTCCGGTCGGGCTTCTGGAGCAGCGGGGGAGGAGACGAAGCGAGACCCGCGAGTGCGCCAGACAGAGCGGGAGTGCGAGACAGACAGACAAGCCAGCAGGGTGTCAGCCTTGCCGTCTTTCCGCGCCAACCTCGCTCGCCTTCTTCAGTGTCTGTCTGTCCTTCTACCTCTCCACCCCCGCCTTCCCATTTCTCCTCTCTGCGCTTGTCACAATGCCAGGTGGGCACTGTGTTCGGAGCTTACACGGCCCGGGCACACACGCACACACGGACGCACACGGACACGATTGAACTTGGCTACAGTCTCCCATTACATTTCCCGCGGAGACACGATCTCCCCTGCACAACCTCACAGACACACCCCCCTCCCCTCTCGTGCCCGGCTGGTGCGGATGGTGGGGGGCTATCTGGACGGGGGTCTCTCCTCCCTGCCCCCTACCCTCTCTGCTGCCTCTTTCCCTGAGGTTCCTGGGCGAGGACCCAGAGGCCAGGGGGGCCCAGACTTGATTCTGCCATCCTCTCTACTTGGAAGCTTCAGCCAGTGTACCAGGGTGCTCATGTGTGCTGCCATAGAGTGTGTGGGTCAGCGTGCACCTGTGTGCATGTCTGTCCAGGGAACCCTAGACTTGGGTGTTTAGGGCTGGGGTCAGGGTGCATGGTTTGCTGCTGTGCCAGTGGTGATACTTGCTTTGCCTGGCTGAGTGCAGGCGCCTGCTTCAAGGGGCAGGCATCTGTCTGTACCCCGTGTGTGTTCCACAATGGGGGAATAGGCCTTGACCCCATCCCCTCTGTCAGCCTCTCATGCCCCTGGTTTCTCTGTTTCCTGCACCCCAACTGTGACTTACAAAGTCAAAGGGCAAGCCTGTAGCCCTCTAAACCCTCATTCCCTGCCCCCAGTCCCCAACCCCTAGAGTCCAGAAGGAATGGAGCTCCGTCCCCAACACTTAGACCGCTGCATGCCTACTCCAGTTGCCCTCAGCAATTCCAGTAAGGCTGGAGCTGCCCCAGAGCTGCTGATTTTTTCAGACCCGCCTGGTGACCTTGAGGGGCTAGAAGGTGGGCAGAGGAGCCCCTTCCCTGAAAACTGCTCCCGCTGGTAAGAGCTTTTGGACTTGCTGCCTAGCTCTGCCCTTTGAAGACTCAGGAGAGGGTCTGGCCCAGCACCACCATGTGTGAAGGCCTGAGGTCAAGAGGAGATAGGGATGGCACTACCCTACCTCTCCTTTCTGCCTCTCCTTTCCTCTCCTCTCCTCTCCACTCTCCCCATCAAATAAACTCCCCTGTGGACAGATCTGGTTTAATTTCCTTTGCCCCCTGAAGGGGAATGAAACATCTGGTGGAGACTTGAGGGAGAATGAGCGCGAGGATATGAGCGATGGGATCTATCCAAGTGTGTGTGAGAGCTGCAGCTGTGGGCCCTCCGTGTTGGAGTCAGTGGGGGAGATCACATCAGCCATTTAGTCCAGCGAGTGTGCATTTGAGAATCTGTTTATCTGTGGTGTGTGTGGGTACACACCCTGCATGTACTAATACGCGTAACTAGGCACAGGGAAGTGTGTGCGAAGTGTCTGTGTGTTTGAATATCCGTGCGTGCTGCTGTGTCCTCTTGTGAGCAGGGAGTGTGCACACATGTAGGCCCTAGGGGCTCTGGCATGTGTGTGTGTGTAGTGGGATGCATGTGTCATCTCTGTGTGAGTCTGGGATTTGTGAATGTGCATCTGTGTGCTTGTGATTTTGAGTGTAGCCGAATGTGAGTATGGGGTTGCGAGCCTCAGAATGTACTCATATATCTGAGTGTGGTTTATGTGCATGTGTGCCTTCGGGGTTGTCCTCATGCCAGTGTTGGGAGTGGGCAAAAGGACATTTGGAGAGAGGCTCATGAGCAGAGTTCATAGGGCAACTCTTGAGAAACCCTCAATGCTACCAGCCCTGCCTTCTTCATTTGCTCTTCTGGCAGAAGTGCTCGGCCACCTTCCTCCTTGCCCTAGGCTTCTGGTCCCCTCTCAGGGCCTGAAACTCCTGGTTTCCACTGCCTCTGGGGCTCTAGCCTCTCTGCCTGGGCTGCTCTAGGATCTTCCTAATACACTCTCTACTCATTTCCCTGTCTCTGTCTCCCCCACCCCTTGCCAAAGCTGCTGCCTACTGGGAGAAGCAGCAGGTGATCAATAGTCACTAATCACTAATCACTAATTACTAATTAGCTAGGGGAGGGCAGGGGCGGGGGGCCTGTGGGACCTTTCAGCTCTATCCCGCCTCAGGGAAGGATCACGCCCGAAGCGAGTGTCTCCAAGCTGGCTAGCTACAACACTGGGTCCAGCCACTGCCTCCTACCTCCTTACCCTCCTTTAGCCCCCCAGCTAATCTCTGGCTTGGCCACTTAGGCACGCACAGTCTGGGCTAAGGCCCAGAGCTGCTGGAGGGGATTTGGGGGTAATCAGGGGCCGCAGCTGGGCTAGGGACTGGGAGGTGGTGGGGAGGTACTGTGACAGTTCCCTTGGGCCAGGGCCTGCGGCAGAAGCCCCAGTCCTGATGGGAGGGGCACTGCTGGAAGGAGAATTTAAAGAGTCGTGGGTTGGGGTGTGTGAGGAGCTAGAGACCCAGGTTGGAGGGTGACTAGAGAGGAGCTGAGGTAATAGGACAGAGACAAGGTAAAGAGGGGCCACTGGGGTCACGAACTGGGTAACCGGGGAGGACTGAGGTAATCTCGAAAGCTAGCAGGTAAGTGGAGGGGTCTTTACCGGGGTGAGTGATAGAATAATCGTCAAGAAGATAGGGAACTTAGGCCGGAGCCCCAGTAACTCAAAATGGGCGTGTGCCAGGGGCACCGGGTGACAAGGGGAGCCGGGTCAAAAGGGAGGGGCCTAGGGCTCAAGAGCCCAGGGAGTCTCAGGGTCTGCTGTGCAGCGAGCTGTAGGGTGGGGACAGGAGCAGAAAGTGCGGCCTTGAGCGCTGGAAATTGGCGAGTCTCCCCCTCTCCCCCGCCTGCCCCTCCTCCACCTCCACCCCGCCCACTCCCCCTCCGGCTCCGGCTTCGGGAAATTACATCCCCCCTCCGCGCCCCCCGCCCTGCGCCCCGGAGCCGGCGCCTTTATAGGCACATTTATTGCAATAATAAAGTGAGGCGCGGGGCGGGGGGCGGGGGGCGGCCGTTCCCGGGGGGACCGCGCCGGCTGTAGGAAGCAGGGAAATAAAATAAAATAAAATAAAATCAAAATTCAGATAACGGTGAGCCTTGCGCGGCAGGCCTCCAGCAGGAGGGCAGGCGGGGCTAGTGGGGAGGGGGCCACCCGCCCAAGGGCAGAGCCCACCCCACCGCAGAGCACTCCCCTCCCTGCTCGCTGTAGGGGGGTCTGGAAGGAGGTCTCTTGTCTACACCTGCCTAGCCCCTTCCAAAGCCTGGCCCAGCCTAGTCTGCTGCCTTTCCTCTGGCTTGTCTTTCAAACCTGTCCTCAGCTCTCTGGCCGGGCCCCTCATCACTTCCCTTGCCCCTATTTCCCATTCCAGTTCCCACTGGCTTTCCCCCTTCCTCATCTCCTGGTCTGTGCATCAATCAGCAGCACTGTTTCTGCTCAATAACCATCGTTTTTCCTCCATTTCTGTTCTGCCCCATCCTGTGTCCCCATCACCATCACCCAGTCCTTGGCCCTCCTCATGTCTGCCTATCCCCAATGCCCATCGCTCATCCACCATCCCTGGCCTCACTTTGGCTTCCATCTTTTCTGTGCCCCATCTTCGTTCCTCTGGTCCCTAGCTCATCTGCATCAGGTCTCTGCCCAATGTCTGCCCACCATTTCTGATTCCTTCGTCCCTGTCCTCATGTCTATGCTTGTTGCATTGTCCGCTCTGCCCCCTACGCCTGCCAGGTCTCCAACCCTATCCCTACTCCATCTCTGTCCCAGGACTCTCCCCAGCCTGTCCTATCCTCCCACCTCTCTCCTCACCCCATCTCTGTCCCTGATTCCCAGCCAGACTTCACCCTGCCCTGACTGCGGTGTCCTTGCCTCTTTCTAGGTTCAAGGGTTCAGAACACTATTTTCTTCCTTACCCCACCCAGGCCTAGACTGGTCCATCCCCACCCCAGGGTGCCATCCATCCCCTGGCCAAATCCTGAGCACTCTGCCTGATCTACACGGCAGGAGGGAACCACCAACCAGTCCAGAGGCCCAAGGGAGGTGCACCCTGCAATGCGGCTGGGGGCCGATAGGCCAATCCTCCTTGGATTTCCAGCAGTCCTGTCCCATCCCAAGAGTCCTGTGTCCCTGCTCCCCCCACACACAGTGGAGTTTATTCAGCAACCAGAGATGGCCTCAACTCCTCTCAGGTGCGTGGGCCCGCTGCCTTGGGGGCAAAGCACTCCTGGCACAGCTCCCGCCTGCAAGGGCCTGGAGGAGCCTGCGGAAGGAAGGAAGCAAGAAAGCAAACCCCCCCCCAGCCACTGCACACCTCCACCCTCGCTGACAGCCATCCTAGCCTCTCCCCTCTGCAAATGTCACCGCGCCCAATTAGCTTAATTAAACCAGCTCTGCAGCAAGGGGGACCCCATCTCGGACAACACCCTTAGCCTGGAGGGGAAAGGAGGGCTCTGGGCAGGGAGCGCCTTTATCACTGGCCCCCCACCCCCACTGCTGGAGACAGACAACCTGAAGGACAGAAGGAGGGAGCCACAGCTAGAGAGACAGACAAAATGGAAAAGCAGAATACTGGAAATTAGAGACAGGGTGAGGGAAAAAATTGAAAGAAAGAGACTGAGAAGACTGGAGGGGGAGAGAGAGATGGAAAAACAGTGAAAGAGGGAGAGCAAGAGAGGGAGAGAGAGCACAAGCGATCAAGGAAGCCAGAGGGAGGATTTTATTTTATTTTATTCCATGTTCCCATTTCTCGGCTCGTTTCCTCGCAGACTCTCTCTCACCCCTCCCAGTCTGAGCTCCCCACCAAGGTCGCTCGGCCACTTCCCCCCAACTCTTCCCTTTCATCTTGGCTGTCTCCAGTGACAAGTGGGGGCTGCGAGTGCCCAAAGCCTAGGGATTTGCCAGGATCCCAGCAGCAGAGATAGCAATTTGTCTGAGATCAGAGGTGGGGGGACATCCTGGCACCTCTCTGTGCCCTGCCAAATCTCATTTCCTCCCCTCAGTGCCTGCCTCTGAGGAGTCACTGGACTGAGCCAGCCCTGCCCGGTACTAGGCTGGGTGCAGGACATAGGTGTGGTGGGATTTACTGGGAGGAGGTGCTTGGAGGCCGCTGGGGTCACAGCATCAGGTAGCTTGAAGAGAGGGCTTGGACTGGTTGGATTCTCCTGCAAAGAACAGAAAGGTGAGATTAGGGCTCAGAGATTGGCTCTGAGATTGAGATTGGCTCTCGGTTGAAACCTCACCCTCTCCCTCCATTGCCTTCTCCTGGATTCAGGCCCCCCCACCCGCCACCCTTTTCCTGGGAAGCCTCTTCTTCCTGCCTCTGTATCCTGAGACCCCCTCTTCCCAGCCCCTCTGCAGCCCACCCTTCCAGGTGTTGGGTGCCAGCTCAAGCTTGTCTGTCTGAGTCAATCACTCTTGCTGCCCCTGCCCCCTCACCTGGACTGGGAGGAGGGCTGGATGAGAGGAGGAAAGAGGGGGGCGATAAATATGTATGACTAGCGGGTGGCGGGCGGGCGGCATTAATAACCTGGGATCGCAGTGCTGCAGGGACGGGGATCAGGCAGTGGAGATTCAAGCCCAGCAGCTTGGCTCTGCTGTTACTGTCCCCTGTGGACGCACAGTGTGTACATGCGGGTGTGTGCAAACAGAGGGGGCACCCTTGCTGCCAGCCCTCCTTACCTGCCCAAAAGAGCCTGTAGGCCAGTGTGCTCATTCGGACCATTTGTATAGAATTCAGACGCACACATTCAGTCATGGGAACACCGACCGCACTTGTTCTGTTGCTGCATACACCCTGTTTCAAAGAGCTTGTCTTGACACAAGGACAGAGGATGATAGAAACACAAATAGGAAAAGTAAAACCATCAGACAGTCACACACAGCCACCTCAGCCCACCATAGACAGACATACAGCCACAAATCGACACACACCTCACTCGGCAACACAGACAGACCAATACACAGTCAACCCAGCACATACCCAGCCACCACAGATTTACACATCGTCCATACAGCCACCACAAGCAGGCAGACACCTGCACAGCCTCCTCAAACTGACAGGACACAGGCATACACACATACAGTCACCATAGAGTCACAACCACACACACAGCCACCACAGATTGACGTATATACATGATATGATACCCTAACAGACACACGGAGCTACTCCGGTAGACAGACATACACACAGCCATTCAGGCTGACAGAAGCACAACCACCCCAGACTGACACACACACAGCTTCCCCACCCCAACCTGCATGCAGTCAGGGCCACACAGAACAGCACGGTGGCAGCTAGCACAGGCTGACTGACACACTCTGACACGCTCCGCTCCGCTCCCTCCCACTCCAGCGCGAGAGCAGCATCTCCATATTTCTTCCTCTGCTCTCTCCCCATCTCCTTCACTCCTGACCACCCCCCCCATACACACCCCAGATAATTGATGGCCTGGGCCTGGCCCGGCTGCTCCCGCCTCTCTATCCATCTTGTACTCACACAGTGCTGTCTCCCAGATCAGTCGCCACCTGAGAGACGGAGAAGGTGGGGTGGTGGAACCAGCAGGGCGGCTCCTCCAGGCCCCTTTAAGCCTAGGAAAGGACAAACAGGCAACAGGCAACCTCCACCGTAGCAGTAGCACTGATGACTGGGAGCAGTGCCTGTTTATTCCCCAAGCCTCTCACCCTACAGTAGCAACAACTCAGCTCAACCAGTTCTCAGCAGCCCCTCCCTGAAGAACGCTAAGATGCTGAGACAGGAATGGGCCACTTGTCTTGGCAGAAGTGGAAAGGTCTTCAGTCTGTTTTTCCTTCCCTTTTTTTTTTCCTTTTTTCCTTTTTTTCCCTTTTTTAAAGACAGGGTTTCACTATGTAGTTCAAGCTCTCTTGAATTCACTATTGTAGTCCAGGCTGGCCTTGAACTCTCAGCAATCCTGCCTCAGCCTCTTGAGTGCTGGGATCAGAGGCCTATGCCACCAGGCCTAGCTCCTTTCCTTTTTCTTTCTTTTTTTCTTTTTCTTTTTCTTTTTTTTTTTTTTTTTTTTTTTTTTTTTTTTTTTTTTTTTTTTTTTTTTTTTTTTTTTTTTTTTTTTTTTTTTTTTTTTTTTTTTTTTTTTTTTGAGATAGGATCTCTTCTTATATTGCCCTGGTTGGGGTTGGCCTGTGATTCTTTTGCCTCAGGCTAACCTTGGTGCTATGATTACAGGCATGTACCACTAAACCAGTTCTGGCTTCTTTCTTGTTTTTGTTTGTTTGGTTGCTGGTTGGTTTCAACACAGGGACTCCTATGTAGTTTAGGCTGGTCTTGAACTCACTATGTAGTCCTGGCTGGCCTCGATCATAGCAATCCTCCTGCCTCAGCCTCCTGAGTATTGGGATTACAGGTTTATGCCAGTATGCTCAGCTTTTGGCCTTTCCTGCTGGGTCCAGCTCTTCCCTGCTCCTTTAGGAACATCCCTAAGGCCAGGCTAGGGGAACAGGAGCAGAAATTCACTGCCCACTCATGTCCATGCCTACACAGGCTTTGGCTTATGAGGCCACACTGGACCTCTGTGAGAACACAAGGATTCTCAGGTCACTACCGGTGCAGAAACTGAGGTCCAGAAGGATGAAGTGACTTGGCCAAGACTACACAACTTGCCAAGGGCTGCAGATCTACTCCAAGGGACACTCCTGATCTGCCCGCAGTGGACTGCACCATTCCATTTAGTCTCCTGGCGACTAAAATGGCTGATTGGGTAATAGGCAAAATGCCCAGGGCCCACTCCAGCGTCTCCCTTTTCTTCTCTTTCTTCCTACACAGGCCGTCAGTGTCCAGATACCAGATTCCGGAAGGTCGCAGTACCTGGAACTGCACCCAGCCCCGGCCAGAGGGCGCACCTCTAGCCAACAGCTCCCGTCGCCTAGGTCTTCCGAAGGCCTGGGCACCTCCCGCGCCTGGAGCTGGGCCTGGCCGGCTAACCACACGGGGGCGCTGGCGCGGGCGGGGGCGGCAGGAGCGCTGCCCGCGCAGCGGAGCAAGAGGAAGCCATCCATCAAAGCGGCCCGCGCCAAAAAGATCTTTGGCTGGGGGGACTTCTACTTTCGGGTGCATACCCTCAAGTTCTCGCTGCTGGTGACTGGCAAGATCGTGGACCACGTGAACGGTACCTTCAGTGTGTATTTCCGCCACAACTCGTCCAGCCTGGGCAATCTCAGTGTCAGCATCGTACCACCCTCCAAGCTCGTGGAGTTCGGGGGCGTTTGGCTGCCTGGGCCTGGCCCGCACCCTCTGCAGTCCACGTTGGCCCTGGAGGGGGTGCTTCCCGGGCTGGGGCCCCCATTGAGGATGGCGGCTGCCGCAGCGGGCCCGGGGCTTGGAGGCTCCCTCGGGGGTGCGCTGGCAGGCTCCCTCGGGGGAATGCTGGGAGTACCTGGGGCCAAAGAGTCCCGGGCTTTCAATTGCCACGTGGAGTACGAGAAGACTAACCGCGCGCGCAAGCACCGCCCATGCCTGTACGACCCTTCGCAGGTGTGCTTCACCGAGCACACGCAGAGCCAGGCTGCCTGGCTCTGCGCCAAGCCCTTCAAAGTCATTTGTATCTTCGTCTCCTTCCTCAGCTTTGACTACAAACTGGTGCAAAAAGTGTGCCCAGACTATAACTTCCAGAGCGAGCACCCCTACTTCGGATAGCGCCCCAGCCCCTGTCCTGAGCTTCCCGCCAAATTCCCCAGCCTCGCCAGGTGGGACCCCTCCCGGTTCCCGCCGCTCGGGTGGCAGCGTCCACACCTTCCGCACAGGGACGGGGTGGTGGTGGGGGACAGTCCTCCCTGGACATCAGCCAGCATAGTTTCCCTTTCGCTTACCAGGACTGCCCACGAGGCTGGGGTAGCAGCCCCGGAGTAGGCAGGGCCTCGAGGCGGCCCCAGGGTTCTCTGCTTGCGCACGGGATCCCCATCTACCCCTGGGGCTGGACTGGGCACTCCCTTTGCCCGCAGCTTGAATAACGCCTGGTCAGGCACCCTCATCCGGCCCTGACTTCCTGCTCCCAAAAGCCTGACCTCCACCGTGTCCCCGCTTAAAGACTGTGGAGGCCTATAAGCCCCAGGCTGTCCCCTCCTCTGCGTGCCGTTTGCTGTCTCCCTTCTCTCTCCCAGTCTGCGGAAGCAGAGCTCCGAGCCGGGGCACTCAGCCCGGCACCTGCCCCTGCCCCTTCCCGCCCCATTCTCGCTCTTGCAGTCCATCACCACCTGCCCTCGTCGGCTGCTTCTTCTCGGTGATATTTTTTTTTCTACGCAAAAACAGACGGAAAAGGGAACAAAATAAAGTGAAATCCAATACGCGTCTGCGTGAGACCTTTGTAGGGAAGGGGGCGGGTGTGGGCTTCTGTCTGGTACAGAAGGGGCCAGAACCTCCTCCTTGGCGGCAGGAGGGAAAACTGAGGCAAAGACTGACAACCAGCACCTGGGGGATCATCCAAGGCCGAATCAGAGAGGGCTGAACGTGACCCTTGGAGTAGGACCCTACCTGAGGCGAGGATTCTCCTAGGAGGGCCAAAGGAAATTGGCACAGAGGACAGGGGTTTGGCCTGAGCGAGGATGACCTGCTGACTATTTGGGACCACTTGGGTAAGGTGTAAAAGACTGTGAACGGGATGGAAAAGCAGGGACAGCGTAGGCAGAGCGCTGACAACCTGCTAAGCTTCGAGGGGCTGGAGGGAGGTGGCAGGTTGGGAGGGAGGGGGATCGGTGTTTGCGGCATCTGGAGTCATCGATCTTCCTTTTCCTTCCTAATTTCGTGGGCGCTGAGTTTGCAGACGAATGAGGGAGGGAGGAAGCACTGGGATGGGGGGAAGGGTGGAGTGCGGGTTTGGAGGGCGGGGCCACGTGGCTGCTGCGAGCCGCCAGCAAACACAGCCCCCTTCAACCAGCTGCCCACCTTCTCCACCCCCGCCTTCAGCTCCCTCCTGCAGCCTTGGCTGCTAATTTTATCCGCCCCCCAACCCTGGCCCGGGCGCTAATTGGCTGCGGCTTCATTAGCAGTTCTCAGCTCTGCAGCCCCCTCCCCTTGGGACCCCCAGACTGGGGTTAAGGAGGGGTGCAAACAAGCTGAGACACAGAGGAACTCCTCTTCAGCCTGCCTTCTTTTGGAGCCCTGGGTCAAGGTGCCCACAGGGAGAGTGTAGTGTTCTGTCATGGGACTGCCTAAAACCTCTAGCCCAAAACTGAGTTAGAAATCGGTCTCACCCAGACATGCCCGAGGATGAAAAGTGGGTGAGCAGAAAATAATTATCTGCTGGATGGATTGGATGTATAGATAAATAATAGGGTCACATGAAAGGAGAGGGAGATGGGAGTGGTTCTGGGTCAGATTGGAGGAAAAAGAATGCAGAGGTCTCCTAACACACAGCGCCTATGAGAAAAGCCGAGGTGAAGCATAGAAAGGAAGTTAGAGCTAAGGAGAGACTTCTGAGGCCTGGTATGGAAGCCAGTTGGGAACAACTAGAATCAGCAAATTAGCCTATCTGGGTTTGGGCCTCAGTTTCCCTTGTAAAGCCACAATAAATTAGCATGATGCTTGAGGACCTGGGTTTGATCTCCAGCAAAACACGCACGCACGCACACACACACACACACACACACACACGCATACACACACACACTGGTGATTTTGTGTGTGTGTATGGCACCGGGGATCAAACTCACAGCTTTGCACCTGCCAGACAGGTGCTTAAGCCACTGAGCCAAACTCCTGACCCTAGTTTTTTGAGGCAGGGTCACACCATGTAGCTCAGGCCAGCCTTACGCTCACGTTGTAGCCCAAGCCGGCCTTGAACTCACAACGCTCCTTCTACCTCAGCCTCCCGAGTGCTGGGATCAAAGGCATGCGCCACCACACCCTGCTTACAATGGGGATTGAGACTGTGTATGAACAGGCTTCTCCAGGACTTGTTCTCCTCTTCTGCAAATTAAAAATTCTTGTCTCCCCTACCCCTTCCAGCATTTTGATCTGAGATCAAAGTGAAGTGTCCCTGAATGCTACTGTACATGTCAAACTTTGTCACCTGTTCACCTTTTGATGCTTAAACACCCAGTGAACTCTTTTTGCATCACCAGGGCTATGGCATGTTTGGCATGGAGTAGCAGTTCAATATGTCTTCTGAAAGAAGGTGAAATATTGCTGTGTAACGCAATGGTTCTCAAAGCCACTGTTTATCAGAATCACTGGGGAGACATTTGGTTGTGTGATTTTGAGATCCATTGAATTAGAACCTCTGAGAGAAGTGATTCTACTGGAAGGGTCAGTGAGTCTGTTTCTCCCTCAAGCGTTTTATTCAAGACCAGTGAGTCTAAAAGAAAATCCCTTAGAGTTCTAGGAATCTGCAGGATACAAAGAGCACTCACTGATTGCTAGTGATGTCAAGTAAGCCAGCAACAAAGTGCAACATGTGGATCAGCAAGAGGAGGTACCCCACTTTGCTTTCAGCTAAGGAATAGATGGCCATAGAGGAGGCAGGTTTATGAGTTAGAGGAGGACAGTCCATAGAGAAGCATGTTCACACAAAGTCTCATTTAAACCTTACCATATACTATTTATTTATTTATTTATGTGCAGCACCGGGGATTGAACTCACAACCTCACACCTGCCAGGCAGGCGCTTAAGCCACTGAGCCAAACTCCCAGCCCTGGTGTTTTGAGGCAGGGTCACACTATGTAGCTCAGGCCAGCCTTGCACGCTGGCGTTGTAGCCCAAGCCAGCCTCAAACTCACAATGTTCCTCCTACCTCAGCTTCCCGAGTACTGGGATTAAAGGCATGCGCCACCACGCCTGGCTCACATACTATTTTATTATGGCTTCACAAATGAGGAAACTGAGGCCAAGATAGGCTAATTCACTAGCATCCTGAAACTGGAATGAGTAACTCAGGTCTCCAACCCCATCAAACCTGTTGACTTCCACTGTGCCACGGCCCTCTATCTTGTATGGGAATCTAGATCTCCCAGAGAGCTTAATAATTCTAGAGCCAGGTGTGGTGCTGCAAGCCTGTAATCCCAGCACTGGGAGGCTAAGGCAGGATTACTGCGAGTTCAAGGCCAGCCTGGGCTACGCAATGAGTTCAAGGCCAGCCTGAACTATACAACAAACCCCCATCTCAAAAAAATAAACAAACAAAATATTGAATATTGCATAGGCATCCAATGAACGCTCATTTGACAACTGACAGGAAAAAAAGAAACCCTGAGGACAAATTTAAGAAAAGAAAACTGAAAAGTTTTAGGACCGTAGGGATACAGTCGACATAGATGTCTTTTCTTTTGGGTAATGTTGTCGGGGTGGCACATGCCGGTAATACCAGCATTCAGAAGACTGATGCAGGAGGATCACTGTGAGTTCGAGGCCACCCTGGACTATATAGTGAGTTCAAGGACATCCTGAGCTACATAACAAGTCCCCGTCCCCCCCAAAAAAAAAAAAAAAAAAAAGGTCTGTCTTTCTCTGAACTACATAATAAGTCCCTGTCTCAAAAAAAAATGTCTGTCTTTCAGGCAGATTTTTGTTTTTTCGTTTTTTGTGGCACCGGGGGATCAAACTCACAGCTTCACGCCTAGTAGGCAGACACTCAAGTCGCTGAGCCAAACTCCTGGTCCTAATTTTTTGAGGCAGGGTCGCACTATGTAGTTCAGGCCAGCCTTGCCCTCACGTTGTAGCCCAAGCCAGCTTGCCTCGAACTCACAACACTCCTCCTACCTCAGCCTCCGGAGCGCTGGGATTAAAGGCTTGCGCCACCACACCCGGCTCCGGGCAGATTTTTTTAGGTACATCCTAAACCCTGGGGCTACAGCTGGAGAATGAGGCAGAACAAAAAACTACAATTCCCAAAAGGGCACAAAGGGCTTTCATTACGCATGCGTAGGTTCCTCCCCGTCACTTCGGCTTCCCAGGTCGTTCTTTACGCGCACGCGCCCTGGGGCCGGTCTGCTTCCGACCCCTTGCTGCTCCGTACCAGAGTTGGTGGCTGGACCTTCTGCTACCTCGAGTAAAGATGCTACCCTTCCCTTTGTTCTGGGCAGCACGGGTAAGAATGGGATTGCAGATACTGGGTGATCAGTGGAAAGTTCCCACCCTGCTACGTTAGGTCCCATCCACATACTCTGGGATTCTCCTGTGTTTTCTAGCCCACGTGCCCTAGGGGCACAGGGAGCGAATCCCAAAGTTTGTAATCCCGGAGACCCCTGGGCTCGCGTGGGGTGAACTGGGGCCCATCATTCGGACGGTACGGCGCCCCAGGGCCTCGTGACCGCCCATTTCACGTGGCATTCGGAGCGAAGAGCTCTTCGGATGCCAGGTAGACACTATGCCTACAGACAAGCGGTCTTGCCAGGCTCAACTCGCCATCGGAGTCTTTCCCTCCTGATCTTTGCCATGCAGATGATGCACACAAACTCCACTACTTTCATCAGGCAGGGATCCCCCAGCAGTGTGGCTGGAAGTGGAAAGCGTGAGGGGTGAAGGGGCGGGTTTGGTCCCTGCGGCAGACCGGCTCTCCGCGAGCCCCCACCAGACATTCCTTTCCCAGAGACTGCTGAAGGTCTGTCCTCACACCTCCATTGCTCTGGAACCTCCTTTGCAGCCATGGCCTTTAACTTCTCTCAACTTGGTCTCTTCCTCCAACCTGAGTACTAGTTTGTGTGCCTGCAGGAAAGCTCTTTTGTTCCTGTGGGCAGGGAGGTTCTGGAATCTCTGTCTCCTGACTGTGGGTGGCAGGGGCTTCTTTTTTTTTTTTTTTTTTTTTCTTTTTTTTTGGTGGCACCGGGGTTCAAACTCACAGGCAGGCGCTTAAGCCACTGAGCCAAACTCCCAGCCCTAGTTTTTTGAGACAGGGTCGCACTATGTAGTTCAGGCTGGACTTGCACTTGCGTTGTAGCCCAAGCCGGACTCGAACTCACAGCACTCCTCCTAACTCAGCCTCTCGAGTGCTGGGATTAAAGGTGTGCGCCACCACGCCCGGCTGAGACAGGGGCTTCTGCAGTGCAGGTTTTTGGTCTGTGGCTTTGCAGGGTGGTCATGGGGCAAAGTGAAAGGAGATACTGAGATGAGATGAGTGGAGTCTATCAGAACTATCCCTTTCTTGGGAGACAGAGGCAAGAGGGTTACCTACTGACCCTGTCTCAAAAGAAAAGAAAAACAACAGAAGAAAACCCAAAAACAAAAACTACCCTTTGGACATTGATCTCAATCTTAGCTCTAGACTGGCTTTTACTGTGGAGGTGATGTTGAAAGAACTGGAACAGTCTGGCTGGGCAGCTGGTTGCCTGGTACAGACCAGAGAACCTTATGAATGTGATGTCTGAGAGTGATTGGGAGACTGTTTTTCTGAACAATTTTTATGCGACCCTGACTTTTCCTGTCCCTAGCCTCTGCAGAGATGTGGTCACCTGGTCAAGATGGCTACACGGGCTCAGCACAGCAAGGCAGCCCAGACTCAGACTGGGGAGGCAACCCACGGCTGGACGGGCCAGGAGAGTCTCTCAGACAGTGACCCTGAGATGTGGGAGCTGCTGCAGAAGGAGAAGGACAGGCAGTGCCGTGGCCTGGAGCTCATTGCCTCAGAGGTGGGACCCAGGGAAATGGCAGAGGGTGGGCCATAGGGTAGGTACAGGAAGTAACAAGTTATCTTCTTGCTGCTTCTCCAGATCTCCCTGTCTTCCTCAGGGCCTTTCTGCTGGGCCTTATCATCTTCTCTTTACCATCCTCTGAAGCAAAGGCAGAGTGGGTCCAGTTTATGGGGTTGGGGCATTAGAGAGCTTCCAGAACCTTCTAGAGTCCCTACAATTTCATCTGTCCCCCTCCCTCCCTCCCAAGAGGAAAGAGGAGCCTGGAGATACAAGTTTGAGCAGACAGGTGGGGGACACTCATCACAGCTGCTGAATTGCCAAGCAAGCTGCTTCTGGCAAGGAACCCACAGTGAACAGAGCTTCTTGTGCAGCCAGGCTTCCCGCTGCAGCCTTGGGCTCTGGCAGGGTGGGGCTATGGGGACTCAGGGAAAGGGGCTCAATACCTTCTGACATTGCCCCCCCACCACCCCAGAACTTCTGCAGCCGAGCTGCGCTGGAGGCCCTGGGGTCCTGTCTGAACAACAAGTACTCGGAGGGTTATCCTGGCAAGAGGTGAGGGCTAGGCACCAGAGGGCTGGAGGGCAGCACCAGGGATGGTACTCCCAGTGGTGGAACCTTCCTCTACCCTCCAGGTGCTTATGGAGCAGTGCCCTTCCCAGTCCTTTGCTGCTGGTCGAGAGTCTTTTCTCTGTGCCCTTATGTATCCCTCTCCATGGCAGATACTACGGGGGAGCAGAGGTAGTGGATAAAATCGAGCTGCTGTGTCAGCGTCGCGCCTTGGAAGCCTTTGACCTGGATCCTACAGAGTGGGGAGTCAATGTCCAGCCCTACTCAGGGTCCCCAGCCAATCTGGCCGCCTACACAGCCCTTCTGCAGCCTCATGACCGAATCATGGGGCTGGACCTGCCTGATGGGGGCCAGTGAGTATAGATACAATGAATGATGGGTTTGGTGGGCAGTACTGATGTGGGAAAAGTTACCCATTGAATACCTGCTATGTCTCATAAAGATGGGACATGCCTTTCCCTATCCTACATTGTCACACAAATGAGGAAGACAATAGCCCCAGTCACATCAGTGCCCACCACAGAGTGGACAGAGCGAGGAGGGTGGGGCTGGCTAGGGCAGTGTTGTAGGAACGGGGGCCTGTGGAGGGGGGCCTGTGGAGCACGGCAGGGAATGGTTCTCTGGGGGTTGGTTGTTCCACTCAGGTTACTTCTCACTTCCCAGTCTCACCCATGGCTACATGTCTGATGTCAAGCGGATCTCTGCCACGTCCATCTTCTTTGAATCTATGCCCTACAAGCTCAACGTGAGTGTTCCTGGGTGTGGGAGGTAACTGCTCTAGCCCTGGTATTTCTTCTCTGGGCAACAGGAGGGTCTGACCCTTCCCCTCTAGGCAGCCCTTG
This sequence comes from Dasyprocta punctata, assembly GCA_004363535.1. Lineage (NCBI taxonomy): Eukaryota > Metazoa > Chordata > Mammalia > Rodentia > Dasyproctidae > Dasyprocta > Dasyprocta punctata. Next base: position 176,312 of record RJWM01000126.1, on the reverse strand, counting down.
GGGTCAAAGAGGAGTACAAACCCCTGTTTCTGTGTCAGAGCTTTAACTGTTTATCTGTCTGTCCAGCCTCAAACTGGCCTCATTGACTATGACCAGCTGGCACTGACTGCTCGGCTTTTCCGACCACGGCTCATTATAGCTGGTACCAGTGCTTATGCTCGCCTCATTGACTACGCCCGCATGAGAGAGGTTGGTAGGGGGCTGGCATACTGGGCACTGCCCTGAGAGGTGGAGGAGGGGAGGGACAGCCTCGGCCCTGTCTGGGCCTTCCTGGAACTGAAGCCTGTCTTTCTACCTGTCCAGGTGTGTGATGAGGTCAAAGCACACCTGCTGGCAGATATGGCCCACATCAGTGGCTTGGTGGCTGCCAAGGTGATCCCCTCACCTTTCAAGTATGCAGACATCGTCACCACTACCACTCACAAGACTCTTCGAGGGGCCAGGTCAGGTTCCCCTGGGGTTGGGCCTTGCTTGTCCCTGCCTTCATGCCCTGTTCCCCAGGTGGGTCTGGGAGGAATGTGTTCCCACTTACAGTCCCACAGACTTCTACCCAGTCTCACCATTCAGTTCTCTCACCTGTGAAGGCCATTCCTCAGCAGGAGAGTTGGCAGTGGGGCTGGGGAGCCAATCCTTTTTACCATTGGAATCCGGGGCATAAGGCACATCAGAGGGAACTCAGGGTCCTCAAGGGCCCAAGCCAGCCAGCTTCCTCTGCTCTCTCCATCGTTTGTTCTTTGATTTCAACCTAGATTCTGACCACCCAACCTTCACACAGGTCTGGACTCATCTTCTACCGGAAGGGGGTACGGGCTGTGGACCCTAAGACTGGCCAGGAGATCCCTTACACATTTGAGGACCGAATCAACTTTGCCGTGTTTCCGTCCCTACAGGGGGGCCCTCACAACCATGCTATTGCTGCAGTCGCTGTGGCTCTCAAGCAGGTTAGGGACCCTGCCCTTGTGGGGTAGGTGGGTGGGTGCAGTGGTCTGGAAGCTTGGATTCTACACCTTGCTGACTAGAGTTGAGATCAATGGAAAGGCTGTGCCAGTATGGGAGGGATTAAGGCTGGGGCCCCAGAGCCATCCTTGCTGGGTATGGAGGAGCAGGAGGGGCAGGCAGGAGGTTTAGGGTCACAGGTGCTGCTGTCTCATCCCCAGGCTTCTACCCCCATGTTCCGGGAGTACTCACTGCAGGTTCTGAAGAATGCTCGGGCCATGGCTGATGCCCTCCTAGATCGAGGCTACTCACTGGTGTCTGGTGAGCCAGCAGGAGGGTGAAGGCTTTTGTAGCCTCCTAACAGAGGCCCGGGAGTCACCATTACCTGATTATAATCCCCCTTAGGTGGCACTGACAACCACCTGGTGCTCGTAGACCTACGGCCCAAAGGATTGGATGGAGCTCGGGCTGAGCGAGTCCTGGAGCTTGTGTCCATTACTGCCAATAAGAACACCTGTCCTGGAGACCGAAGTGCCCTTACCCCTGGGGGCCTACGGCTTGGTGAGACCTGGGGTCCAAGGAGGGCGGGGGTCTTACACTGTGGCTACCCCAAGGGCTTGGCTGTGCTAATCCTCTCTGCTGTGGCTCTTCCAGGGGCCCCAGCCTTGACCTCTCGACAGTTCCGTGAAGATGACTTCCGGAGAGTGGTAGACTTTATTGATGAAGGAGTCAATATTGGATTGGAGGTGAAGAGCAAGACTGGTGAGTAGGCAAGAAAGAACCCCCACAACCAGCCCATTTGCACCACTGTCTGCTTCCTCCCCAGCCTGATCCCACTGCCTTGCCTAGATCTCTAACCATGCTTTTGTCCTCAACCCTCTCTAGCCAAGCTCCAGGATTTCAAATCCTTCCTGCTTAAGGATCCAGAAACAATCCAGCGTCTAGCCAACCTCAGGCAACGGGTGGAGCAGTTTGCCAGGGCCTTCCCCATGCCTGGTTTTGATGAACGCTGAAGGCACCTGGGAATTGAGGCTTAAGGACTCTCCTTCACCCCACCTGGTCTGGTGGAAGACAATATCACTTACCTGTTTTTTGGTGGTGGAGGGAAGCCTCCCCCTCTCCCACAGCCAAGCCATTTAGGGCAAGAGCCAAGTACCATCTCGCTTCCCAAAATTACAGCTTTCTTTTTGTAATCAGACTTAGGAACCACCCCCCCCCATACACACACACATACACCCCTGCTTTCTGCCTTCTTTGCCATTATCTCAGTGTTACTTTGGATCTTTCTTGGGGAGGGGGGTTATCCTGCTGAGCCAGAGAGAGGGGTGGGCAGGCACCCTCCTTCCTGTTTTTATCTAATAAAATGCTAACCTGCCTTGAGTTTCTATTATGTGGGAGGGGTCCCCTGGGCCAACCAGTGTTTCGGAGATTTGACTCCCTCAACATTTATTCCTCCCTCTCCTCCCACCACCACCACAAGGACCCCCGGGGCTGCAGCCTCCTCTCTCTGTCTCTGATCAGAGCCGACACCAGACGTGATTAGCAGGCGCAGCAAATTCAATTTGTTAAATGAAATTGTATTTTGCCCACGGCTGCTTCTGTTTGATCCCAGGGGACCAAGGGGAGCAAGGGAGGGGAGGGGTGGGGAGCGGCACGGGGAGGCCCAGGTGCTCCGTGCTGTGGGTGGGGGAGGCAGTGGGCCTGGGCAGAGGAGGAGCTGCTGCTTGGCATGGGTGCCCCATCTGGGCAGGCCGGGCAGCCAGAGTTGAACCTAAACAGCGCCGCCCCAGGCCTGGCACTCGGAGCTCAGGCAGACGTGGGGCCCGCCACGTCGTCACTTGGCACTCAGAGGCCCTTGCTTGCTCTTGGCTCACGTAGGCCACGCTCAACACTTATCCTGTGCCACACCCTGTAAGTGAGGGGAGCTGAGCAGAGGGGCTGGTTTGGGCTTTGGGGCCAAGGACCCAGCAGCTGCTGGCTGTCCTGACTCCCCTCCCCCACATGGGACTGAAGCCAAGGGTCAGAGTTGCTTCCGCTGCTGGGATCAAGGGAGGGGGGTAGGGGTGGAGCTGCCTCCCCTCTTCGTGGGAACCGGGCCTGTGTAAGCAAGAGCTGGACAAGGTGACTAGACTGACACCCTGCGGTCTGTGAGCGGGCAGTGGAAGAAGTGAGTTTGTGGTTTACATCAAACTAGCAGCCCAGCCTGGTTTAGAAGTCCGGCCGGTCCTTCTTCAGCTTCTTATAATCAGTGGAAACTGCAAGGAACTAAGGGAAGAAGGAAAGAAAGGTTGCAAACTCCCCTTTACTCCCAGTATGGGAGGAGACCAGGAGGTGAGTAGAAGGGGAAGCAACCCAGCACCATTGGGATGTACCTTATATTGGTCATTGGGGCTCAGTCGATTCCAGGGTTCTGGGTTGTTCTTTCGGTCCCAGCTGTGGAAGAGAAGGGAGGGTTAGGGTCTCCTGTCAAAGCCAGGACTCCAGCTGAAGGTATTTCTCTGAGTTCTGGCAGGGTCTCTGTTCCCACCCTAGTACCTTCACCCCTGTCTCCCACTCTGCGAAAGTCCCATTTCCTGGAGACAGTTGGGGAGGGGGCACGTTAGCTGGTGCTGACAAGTGAGACAAGAAGCTTGTCACCATTGTCAGTGTGGAGCTTGGTGACAGAATGACAATTCAGTCCAGGAACTCCCTCCCGCTCACTGCCACCCTAGGTTAACCCCTCAAAGCAGAGTCCTGGGAATCCAGCAGAGATCCCAATGGGTAGGGATTTCAGTAAATTCCAGTGAAGTAGTGGGTAGGACCTCTTTTTGCTTATCTATCTCCTCCCCTATGCCCCCTATGCCATCTCCAGCAGAACATAGTGTTTCAGGTGTTACCTGGGGGCCCCAATAGCATCCCCCTATGGTTTATCCAGCCACACCCGCAATGTTCCTGCAAGGACAAAAGGTACCCAAAAGCCTGAAGCAGCTAGCAGAGCGGCATCACCATAGCAACCAGGACAGGAGCTGTGTGGGTTCCAAGGCCCCAGAACCCACAAAGTCCACCAGAAGGGAGAACAGCCAGTTTGACCCAAGGGGAAATGGGGCAATCTCCTGAGTAGGAGTCAGACCCAGCCCTGAGATGTCAGGTGGTACTACAAGAGGTACAAAGTCTGGGGATCCCTGCTAGGACCACCTATTCCCATTCCTAAGAAGTCCATCCCTTCCCACTTCACTTTGTCCCAACCAGGACTCCTGCCTTCATCCCAAGCCCAGCCTTTACCAGACGTCGGGACTGCGCAGGGCAAGCCGCAGCAAGTAGAGTGCAGCACTGCCCATGCCAAGGCCGATGAAGCTGATCATTGGAATGAGCTGTAGGGGAAGTCAGAGGGCATTTTCAGAGCCAGTCCCCGCTGCCCAGTTCCCATTTGCTCTTTACCAGCTCCCTTGCTTGCCCCACTTCCACCCAAGTTCTAGTCCTCCTTCCTACAGAAAGAGGGGAGCTGGAACCTCCCACAACCACATTCCTGGTCTTTTTTATCTGACAGTTATCCTAGGATCCAGGGATATGGGACGCTTGCAGAAATAGCTTGAGGGGTCCCTGAGGATATTGGGAACCTTGGGAGAATTGGACAGGAGGTAGGACTCCAGGGGACTTGGGGACTTGGGGATGGGACCACAGAAAGTTAGGAGTTAGAACCCTAGTCACTGAAAGACTGAACTCACCCCAGGATGTTTTTTGATCTGCCGATAGACACGGGCCCCTAGGCTGGTTCCTGCCATATCTCCTTTTCAGTGTCTGGTCCTCTCCAGTGCCTCTGCTGTATCCCTCTTCCTGGGATCCCGCCCCCACCCGGGAGGCGTCAGCCTAACCCAGTCCAGCCCAGCCCAGCCCAGCCCAGCCCAGCCCAGCCCAGCCCAGCCCGCCTCTCCAGACTCACCCCACCCCATCTCAGTTTGTTTCTGTGGCAATTCCAGGCCTGAAGCAAAGAAATTGTTGGGGGAAGCCAGAGATTTCTGCACCCCCGCTCTCTCCTCCAGATGCCTGCACCCTGGCCCATGGGACTTCATCATATTTGGGGTTTTGGGTGTCTGAGGGAGGGGACTCAAGTATCCAGAGACTGATTGAAGGGGAATCCAGATGTGAGACAGGCAAGCAGATAGATCTGTAGTGAAATGCGCGTGTGTGGAGTGTTCACAGGAAGGCCCAGGAGCAGTGAGGGCAACTGCAGCCTCTTCCCGATACTCTTGGAACCACTTAGGAGCTACAAAGTCCTGAGAATCTGGGTTCTTTGAGTCCACAGTGCAGTGGGAAGAAGGGACAGATGATTTCACTGAAGATATCCAGCACCCCCATGGGCTTGGGTGGGTTCTCCAAACTGTGGTCAGCCTGGAGGAATCGTGACTGGAGGCTGGAGAAACCAGATGTATCTGACCAGTACACAGGATAGAGACATGAGTTGTGAGCGTTTGGTGGTTTAACAGGCTTGAATGTGCTTGCCTGCTTGAAGTAGGAGTGAAGGTGAGGTCTCCCTTGGAGGTCACGCTGTACCTCTAGCTGTGGAACCAGGGAAGAGAACAGAGTGAAGGAATAGTCAAACAAAGATAGAAAAGATGTTGAAGGCCGGGCGTGGTGGCGCACGCCTTTAATCCCAGCACTCGGGAGGCTGAGGTAGGCGGAGCGTTGTGATTTCGAGGCCGGCTTGGGCTACAACGCGAGCGCAAGGCCGGCCTGAGCTACATAGTGCGAACCTGCCTCAAAAAATCCAGGGCCGGGAGTTAGGCTCAGTGTCTTAAGCGCCTGCCCTGGCAGGCGCGAGGTTGTGAGTTCAATACCCCGTGTCGCAAAAAAAAAAAAAAAAAAAAAAAAAAAAGATGTTGAAGTAGGAAAGAGAACACGCAGAGACAGAACTGGGGAGCTGTTGCCTATGTCCTCAGCCAATTCAGGTGTATGCTGGGCTGCCAGGGTAAGAAGGCTCCCGCCCTCCTCTTTGGGGAATTGGGGTCTTGGAGATGCAGGAGCCCAGCCCTTGTCTCCTCTCCCACGCTAATATCCACCACCCCTCCCGCCCGTGCCCTGGATCTGCCAGAGCCCACCATATGGCGGCAGGCAGGGGTGAGCTATGCACCCACTGCTGGGCCCCTCGGGGTACAGGAAGGGAGAAGGCCACTCCTGTGGGCCCCCTCCTTTTCTCGCACACTGTTACCTCCCCCGCCCCTTGCGCTGACAAGCCGGCTGTAATTAGGCTGCGGGGTCCCCGGCTCTCCGCCTCCCTTAGGCGGATAATGAGATAAAGTGTCAGAGACACGGCGAGAACAAAGAGACAGAGACTCGCTGCGATGTGTGTGTGGGGAGGTGGAGGAGGGGGGCTGACAGGATGTCAGAGCTTCAAGCAGCACAGAGCCCTGCCTGAGCGCCTGCACATCCAGGCCGGGCCGTGGAGGGGGTGTCCTGTCGCCATGCCCCCAGCCCTCCAGTCTCTGGTACTAAAATCAATTCCGGAGCTCGAAGCTTGAGCGGGCCCCCAGCTGGGCTGCACATCTGGCATTCTGTGGCACAGCTGCGGAGCCAGGGCCGGGAGGGATGCCTGGCCCTCGAGCCGCGCCCCTTTGCTCTGCTCACTTCCTTCTCCCTTCTGCGTTCTAGTGAACTGCGCCTGGCACGACCCAGATCTTCCATCCTGCTTCTTTCCAAGGCTACTACTCTTCCTACGGTCTTGGGCCCGAGGCCTGCTCTCTGAGCTCCAAAATTACATTTTTCTGTTCCTTCCTCTCCGCGGATCCTTGACCCTTTACTAGCTTCTGGCCCCAGTTTTTGCCGTTCTAAATTCCCTTCTCTCTTTGGTTCCCATCCCTGGATCTTGGTCTCTGAGGCTCAGCTGGAACGCAGAACTCGGGTTCCGGATCCCATTTCTCCCTTCTCTGGACTTTCCTACCACAACGATTAAGGCCACGCTGGTCCAGTGGGTTAAATGATGGCAGGAGTCATTAGCCGCGGATTATGCGCGGCCGAGGGTCCCACCGGGACTACACTGTGAACTGTAATCCACACCAGGATTCTAACGCTGGATGTGGCGGCGTAGCCAAATGCAGCTGGACTCGCAGCTGAAGCAAGCAGTGGCCGCATGGGCCGTGGGCACGGGTGCCCCCTGGAGGTCGAGAGGCTCCTAAAGTCGGGGAGAGGCCTTGGGCTCCCCCTGTCGGGTAGCGTCGGCCCTGCACTCCCAGCGTTTCGCCAGCTGAATCCGCGCCTGGTGTGGAGATTCCCGCCCGACCCGTCACTCTGGCTACTCCCGCCACCAAGGCAATGGATCCCTCAGCCTCCACTCTTCAAGTGTGAGGCGGGACCAAAAGGTGAAGAGGCGACGCAGAAGATTCTGCCTTGAAGGCTGTCGGCATCATCTCAGGTTCAGGCTGGTCCCCTCCTCCAGGCTGGCCTCAGATACCTTTGGCTCTATCTCCGCTTTGAGGCTGTAGATCCCGAGACTGCCCTCCGCCCTCTGACCTAGCCCCTAGCCTTTGGCTGCCCCTCTTTTGCCTCTTCGTCAGGCTCTATCTTTTTTAGGTATGCCTAGGTCATATTCTGACTGCATCTGTCTCTCTTCTGCTGTCTCTGCCTTGCTTTGTCCAGTATCTGTTTCTGTCTCTCCATCTCTCTCCATCTCTGTCTCCCTGTCTTTGGAACTCCTTTCTCTGTCTCCCCCTACCGCTTACCGCCTCATTCTCCAGCTCTATTCCTATTCTCTAACTTGCTGCCCCAGGGGGCTGTACCAGTCCAACTGGACAGCCTAGGGACACCTCGTGGCAGTGCTCAGGGTCTCCTTCCCGGGCACCTCCACACGTCTGTTTCCTCAGCACGGCCTCGGTCTTTCCGCCGCCGCAGCTGTGGGGTGTGAAGGGGATACCTGGGGGAGGGAAGCCACAGTGCCCAGCATCTGTTCAGGAGCCCCGGGGCCTCTGACCCCCTCCGCCACTATTAAGGGCGCCAGGTCCCGAGGCTCTGAGATGATCATGATTGCATCAGCCAGACTGAAGCGGAGCTGGGAGCCTCGCAGCGTGCAAGCGAGCAAGTGAGCAAGCGAGCAAGCGAACGAGACAAAGACGCTCGCGCCATCTGTTTATGCAAAATGCTCTCCACCAGGGACCCCGGTGTCCGGGTGCCTGGCTCAGTTCGGGGCACAGGGTCATGAGTCTGCTCTTGCCTGGCACCCCAGCTGAGCCTGGGCTTTCCTCCTCTCCAGCACAGAGGGGCCATGGGGCGAGAGGAACCGGGAGGGGGTAGGGGTGTTGATGTGATTGGAGCGGACGCGGCTGTTTCTTCAATAATGGATGGAGATGATGCGGACGGCGGAGCCGAGCCGAGCCGGCCAGGAGAGGAGAGAGGAATAGAAATGGGGCGGGGGGGGGGCGAGAGACTCACCCAGACGCTCCCGCATGAGCACGCTAACGAAAGCAAGCGCGCGCGCACACACACAGACACACCGAGACACACACACACCGAGACACACACACACACACACACTTGCGCGCCACACTGTCATTCGGGTACACGCCACTGTGCGGCTCACACCCAGGCACACACCCACGCACTGTCACTGAGACACACACCTGCAGGCAGAGACGCCAGAGTCAAACACACTCACCAGTAGCTCTTCTGGATTTTCACACATACGATCCTGGAGGCAGATACTTGGAGATGCCTGATGGGGCACACCCAGGCGTGACCAGAGCACAGACACGTAGACATGCCAAAGCAATAAGAACATCCAGACACCTAGACACCCTGGGGCTTAGACAGAAATCAGAGCTCACTGTGGGTGGCAAGTGGACCAATCCCACAATACCAACAGATTCAGGGGCACAGATGTAGTAAGGGCAAAGGCACAAACATACCCTTGGGGCTCAGTACATCTCACACTCCCAGGGCACAAACACACCACACATCAGGGGTATAGATTCCCACTAGACACATTCATCTCCAGCCTCCCACCCACTCAAGCACGATCTGCCATCTGTGCCCCCCAGGGTGGTGTGTGGCTGAGAAGTTACCAGGGCTCCCTGAGTAGGCCTTGTTAGCCTAGCAGTATAACAAGGTGGTAGTGATCTGAGGTGCCTGGGGCTGTGGACTCAGAGCCCTGTGCTCTCCCTTGATTGCCTGCAGGCTCCCTTCCCTGGTCCTCAGGGCAGGTGGTGTAGACCTTGGGATGCTGGAGCAGCAATTCCAGGGCTTCTGGGGTTCCCAGCTTGAGCTATTTGGGGGAGAAGGAGCCAATGGGGTGGCACATTGGTGCCACTGGTCATTGAGAATTTCCCAGGATACTAAACTGGCTTGCAAGAAGAGTTGAAGAAAGGATAGCTCCATACCCCACCTCATTTCCCATGTTGCTCAATCTTCTGACTTCAAGGACTCCCCCCCCCCACCCCTTTTGAGACAGTCTCTCCCAGTGTGGCAAGGCTGGCCTCAAACTCCCTCCTCCCACCTCAGCCTCCCAAGGAGGAGGTGCTGGGATTACAGGCATGAGCCACCACACCCAACCATTTTTTTTTTCTTTTTTAAGAGTAGAATAGACTGTGGAGGGGTGGGATGTAAGTTTAGTCCTGGACCCTAGTATCCAAGCCTTTTCTCTGATCTATTTTCAATTCAGTTTGCTCCTTGGCCCAGACTTATGACCTTTGTGGTGTGCAGCTGCATCATCCATCACCCAGGCGGCTGCTTGTGGGAGTGGGAGGCAGTGGGGACTCAAATAAGGTCGCTGTCATGCCTGCGGCTGTCTCCTGAGATTTGCTTCCCAGTCCAAGGGCCAGGGCTCCACTAGCTTGACGAGTACTAAGGGGAGGACATGACCATGGGGTTCCATCATGACACTGTGTCCTGTGTCCCCACCGCTGGAGCCCCAGCACCCTTCCTTTAAGCTCAGCACAGCCTGTCTCCCCGTTCCTCCCACCCCTCTTCTCTCGGGCCCTTTGCTTAATTTCCTATTAACTGCTGATAAATCCAATTAAACCACTGCTCTAATTAGGGACAGCTGCTGGCTGGGTAAGGCGAGGGAGGGGGCGCCCCCCACCCCCGTGTAGGGGAAGAACAGTCGTTTTCCCTGCTCCTCTACACCCCCACACCAGCCTCGCCACCCAATGAGCCAGTAAATTGGTTTTGTTTCTGCATTGTGTGTGGGGAGGGTCTCCAGTTTTGAGTTCTTCAGATCACTTGATGAATAGGAGCAATCCGAGCCCTCAGCTGTCCCTCCCCGCATACCCTCACGGTAGGTGAATCAGAAGAAAAATGGGGGCAAATGTTGACTTGCGTGACTGGGATGTGTGCATGTGCCCGTGATCGTGATTAAAGAAGAGCTACTTGAATCTTCTTGTATGACCCTGAGAACGCCCCCAGGCATTTGGGACAGTCAAGGGCAAAGGGAACAAGAAACTGAACCGGGTTCTGCGGCGAGTATTCATTCTTGTGTGCTTCCCCTACCCCCTCTTCACACCTCGGCTTTCAGTAAGAAAGGGGCGGAGGGGGGGCCGCGCCTGTCCCAGGCCCTCCTCTTCCCTAGCCCAGCTGAGCCTCTGCCCTCCCCCGCCAGCAGCAGATGGTGCCCAGGCTCCTGCTGCCAACCTTGCTAGGCGATGCCAACCTCAGTCCTGGTAGACAACGGGGAGGCGGGAATAGGAGCTCTGGCTGGCCAGGCTGACCCTCCCCCACCCGTCATCAAGCTCAAGACCCTCTGCCTGCCCCACTCCAGCGACCACCCCAGGCTGTCTCTCACTGGTCTGCTCCCAGGTCCCTAAACTCTTCCTCTCCTTCTGCTCCCTTTCCCTTACCTTCCCTCTCCTCGCCACCTGCCGCCCTGACCAGGGCATGCGTATTTGCATATTCGCATATGCAAATAACAATATTTGCATACGGCGCGCCGCAGGGAGGGTCCCCGCCAGAGCAGGTTAGCTGTCGGGCCCGCGTCCTCTCACTCCGTACCTGTCGGAAAGGGCTGGGGCAGGGACCGAGCGGGAGGGGCTAACTCCCGCCCCCCGGCCTCGCTAGCTCTGTTCCCTGAGGACTTGAGGAAGTGTTGCCATGGAGACGGCACGCACCCCACCCCCCTCCCAGGCCTAGGGTCTCGGGCTTGGTGTCTCTAGTTCTCTCCCCTTATCCACGCCCCTCCCGCCCCTGCCCATTCCTCGATCTCCAACTGAGATCTTGCACCGCCCCCTGGCGGCCCAGCTCGGCGCTGAGCCAAGTTCCGAAACGAAAGGGTCAGCCCGCCGCTAAATAGCCAGCAAGAGCTAGAGGGATCTGCCCGGCTACGAGCTCCTACTCCCAGGCGCAGGGGCAGCAGGCTGGCGATATCAGTCCGGTTCGTCATCTCTGCCTGCAGTGGACTAGCCAGATAGGTCTTGGTTACTCGGTAATAGTAAGGTGGGACAGCTGGGAAGTATTCTTCGCTCCCCCACAAAGCTTTTTCCTGGTCCCCAGTGAAAGAACAAACTTTTAATATTTTTGTCAAAACTTTAATAAATTTGCAATAATCGACAGTTTGTCCCGAGACAACCGTCGGTGCCTCTTGCTGGAGAAGCATTTTTTTTTTCAGCTCTTGTAGGCTGTGCTCGAGGAGTTGCAGGTGAAGGCTGTTCTAGGCACCAGGTAACCGAGGCCCTAGCCCGGGAGAGGGAGGCGGGAACCAGTCCCTTCCCAGAAACTCCGTCTTGCTTTGGCGGGCCTTTCCCAAGCAGCAGTCTAGTTGCCTTCGCTCCTTTCCTCCCCAACCTACAACTGGGCCTGCCCAGAACTGGCGGGGGGTGTCTCCTGCCTGCAGGCGACCGCAAACCTAAATCTCCTCCAGGAAGTCAGTGGGGAACAGCCCCACCTTGCGGCCGGTGTAGACCTTGACGTAGCCGCCAACTTCATCTCCTTTCTGCACCACGATCTAGGGCAGAGATGGCAAACCTTTTAGAGACCAAGTGCCCGAACTGCAACCCCAAGCCTACCTATTTATCGCAAAGTGCTAACGCTGCGATTAAAACTGAATACTTAGATTTTACTTTAGAAAAAAACAACCGTTTTCCGATGTTTGGCTGCTGGAGCAATTTGGCTTGTGTCCACAAAGAAGGCTCTATGTGTCCACTGTGGCACGTGGGCAATAGGCTCGCTACCACTGATCTAAGGTTAAAAGATTAGGGAGTAGGGGAGGAATCAGGGAAAACTCAGGAGAACAGAAGAAACTGAGGTTACAGAGGCTTGCCCTATTCTCATTAATGGGTTAAGATCTCCAAGTAGTATGGCTGGCTGAAGAGCACTGAGACCTGGGGCTTGGTTTGGGTTGGGGTACTACAGCTACCTGGTCCTTCTTGAGAGTGATCTGCCCTATTTCGCGGTTCCCCACAAAGGATCTTGTTACACGGTGCACACGTTCTCCAGCTCGGACCCGAATGATGAAGTTTGGTGGGAAAAATCCGACCTTCTCCCCAATCTTCCCCTAGGGAAGTAGGGAGACTCAATCTCACTCTCAGGTTCTAGACTCAACCCATAACCGGCCCTAGCGCCAGCCATTCCTCTTACCCGCCACCACTCCTCATTGGAGTCATCGATGACTGTGATCTTCTCTCCTGGCCTGGGAGAGGAAGGGAGGGTTCTCAGTCACTTAACAGTTCCTGGCTGTGCCCTAGGTCCAGCCCCATAGGCTCCAAGCACGGAGTTCCCCCTTTCTCTTTCCGATAGGGAGCCCAGCTCTTCCGGTCTTCACTCCCCCATACTCCCCTCCCCCTGCTCTAAAGGCCTCTCACGGGAAATCCAGATCGTCCTTCTCCAGGGCTTTGAACCGATAGAGAGCCACAAAGTAATGAGACTGCTGGAAGCCAGGTTGCTTGTGCTGGGGGTGAAAGTGGGTGATGAGTTTCAGCATTCCCCTCCCCACATGGAGGGTCTTCTCGAGGCGCTACAGTATCCCAGCTGTCTGCTAGGTTCCTGAGCTGAGAGGAGGCTGCTGGGTGTGTGTGAGGTGAAGGAGAGGGCGGTAGAGGGTAATGGGTACTTTGATTGAGGTGGTCAGTGGCATCAGACCTGGGTTGGGGGAAGGATTCTCACTTTGTCATCAGGAGTCTTCTTCTCAGCCTTCTTGTTCCCTTCGGAGTTTCCTGGGATGGGAAACATGGATACACTGACTCTGCTTCCTGGAGAGCAGCCTTCATTCTCTTGCCCTTGTGTTGAAGGGGCTCCTGCATCTCCAAACCTGGGCTGTCCTTTACCTTTCCATCCCCTCTGCCACAGCAGAGCCCCGACCCTACCTCATCTCTGTGGGTGGAGGTGGGTGACACTCACCATCCTGGGGTTTGCCTTCCTCTGGCTTGGCTGACTCTGGCTCCTCCTCCATCATGGCTGCTAGAGGCTAGAGGGAGCATTAGAGTTAGGGATATTATCTTGGGAACCCATGCTTGTCCTGGCTGTCTAGTCAGGCCAGAGAACTGTAGAATAACAGGATCTCAGGTTGGAAGACTTGGGGAAAATATCTAGTCCTAATATAGACTTCTTCTGAAATATGCTGGCAGGTTAGATTACCCATTATGCTTGGATATAATAATGACAGGAAGTTTACTACCTTAAAAAGTAACCCCACTGAGTTGGGGATTAGCTTAGTGGTAAGGTGCTTGCCTAGCATAAGTAAGGTTGTATGTTTGATCTCCAGCAGTACAAAGAAAAAGTAACCCTATGCAATTTGGGAATAATTCCTTATATGAAGCCTATGTCAGTCTCCCTATAATATCTAATTATTGGTTTGAATTTGCCCTCTGGAGCGATGAATGTGTAATGGATATGGTCCTACTAAATATCTGAGGACAGCTGACATGTCCTTTCTGGCTTTTCTAACTATTTTTAGTTCTGCTGGGTGTGGTGGCACACGCCTGTAATCCCAGCACTCAGGAGGCTGAGGTAGGAGAATCACCACAAGTTCGAGGGCAGCCTGGACTACATGATGAGTTCAAGGGCAGCTTGCACTACAAAGCGAGACTGTTTCAAAAACAAAATCGAACACCTCCCCCCACCCCCAATTTTTTCCAATCCCTCCAAGTCCCACCCATGATCCAGATTCCAGGTCCTTTTTTTTTTTAATTTTTTAAGTTTTTTTGAGACAGAGTCTTGCTGTGTAGTCCAGGCTGGCCCTTGATTTGGTGGTAATCTTCCTGCCTCAGCCTCCTGAGTGCTGGGATTGCAGGCATGCACCACCTAAGCAGGCTTCTAGGTCCTTATATTGTTGGCCCTTACAAAATACTTCAGTGTCTAAGAGAAAAATGAATGGGCAGCATAGTTTGTTTTTTTTTTTTTTTGTACTAGGAATCGAACTCACAATCTCGTGCTTGGTAGGCAGACACTGTGCCACTGAGGTATATCCCCAGCCTAGCAGCATAGTTTTTATAATTCCCTTAAGAGAACAGAACCTGAGTGTGTTAGCCTTTCTGGAAGCAGTCAAGTCACACTGCTGGTGCCTTGTGAAACACAGTTCACTGCACAGAAATCCCCTAACTTCTTACCGACTGCTTTGAGCCCAGATTTTTAACTGTTTTTGTGTAGTTGACTTTTTTTTGTTTGTTTGTTTTTGTGGTACTGAGGATCTTGCTAGGCAGGCACTTAAGCCACTGAGCCAAACTCCTGGCCCTAGTTTTTTGAGGCAGGGTTGCATTATGTAGCTCAGGCCAGCCTTGTGCTCACATTGTAGCCCAAGCCGGCCTCGAACTCACAACACTCCACCTGCCTCAGTCTCCCGAGTGCTGGGATTAAAGGCATGTGCCACCACGCCCAGCTTCCCTAGTCCTTTTAGAATTCTATTTTATTGATTTATTTTTTGAAATAGGGTTTCACTATGAAGTTTAGGCTGGCCTTAAACTCACTATGCAGTCCAGGCTGGCCTTGAACTCATGGTGAACCTCCTGCCTCAGCCTCCCAAGTGCTGGGATTACAGGAATGCACTACCACCCCTGGCTTAAATTTTGAAATGAAGAATCTTAGTAGGTTGTCCAGGGTGGGCTCAGCCTCCTGCTTCAGCCTCTCACGTAGCTGAGATTACAAATGTGTGCCAACATACCTGGTGATTTTTTTTTTTTAAATCCAAAAACTGGTGAGTACATTTTTCTTTTCTTTTCTTTTTTTTTTTTTTTTTTTTTTTGAGGCACCAGGGATTAAACTCACAACCTCGCGCCTGACAGACAGGCGCTTAAGCCACTGAGCCAAACTCCCAGCCCTAGTTTTTTGAGGCAGGGTCACACTATGTAGCTCAAGCCGATCTTGTGCTTGCGTTGTAGCCCAAGCTGGCCTCGAACTCACAACGCTCCTTCTACCTCAGCCTCCAGAGTGCGGGGATTAAAGGTGTGCACCACCACGTCCGGCTGAGTACATTTTTCTTCACAAAATTTCAAACTATTGGTTTTGGCTCTTTTTTTCTAGTTTGTTAAAATTTTAGAATATTCAGTGTGTAAGTTCTGCCTTCTAGGGTAGAGGAATGGGGGGGGGAACCCAAAAAACAAGTTAAGCCATGTACAGGTACAAATTCCCTATGATGAATATGATTGTTATGTGTATCTAAAATGTACCAATAAAATCTAATTAAAAAAAAAATTTCTCTCCTAGCTTTCCCAGGGGTGGTAGCACTTCAACTTGCACCTGCAATTCAGCAGAAAAAAGGCAGCAATCTAGGGATAATTCTCCTTAGAACAGTGATTCCAAGCCTGCCCCCAACCCTTAAGAAACTTGCCAAGGTTGTCTTCCAACACATGTAATACTCTGCCTAGGAGTTCTGGTAAATATCACAATCGTGTTTTTAAAGCCCAGTGTGTTCTTCCTGCCTCTGCCTCCCAGACTGCTAAGATTATAAGTGTGAGCCACTATGCCTGGCTCTGAATATACTATTTATATCTTCATTTGTATCAGTGAAAAAAAAGGCCATAGATGAGCACTATGAACCAAATCCTGTTGTAAGACATCAGAAATACAATTACAAGGCATCAGAAATTAGATGCTCCTAAAACACCAAGGCTCTTTGGGTACTGCCAGTCACTTAACTTTACGACATGATTTAACTATAACGATTATCTATGTTAGGTTTTCCATCTGGTTGTCCAGAAAAATATGAATTCCTTGTTGAACTGATCTGGAATCTACGGCATTACCAACCAGTAACTATTATAAAAGGAAATGAGGTTGCTCTTAGGCAGTGGCTTTATGCCTGTTTCCTTCTCTATAAGATGCTTGTGTCAGACTAGATGATCTTCATGGACCATGGCATGGTTCTAGAATTTTCACTGCTTGGCATGTCAAATTCTCTCCTCCAAATCCAAAACACAACTCTTGCCTCTCTCACCCAGCAATGCCAAGGGCCTGAGGCCTAACCTTCTGTGGTGTTTAACTTGACAATTTCAGAAGTCGAATCAAGGGCAGTTGTTCTTAACCTGAGACCAATGGTGAGCTGCAGTAGGTAGAAAGAGTCCTCTAAAACTGCATGAAAAATAAGCCTGTTGGGTTATGTGCTGTTTTTTTTTGGGAAGAAGATCCACAGTATCTGTCAGTTTTTCAAAGGAGAAATAACCTGCCCCATAGAATTCCTGGGCAGGGCTCAGTGGGGATGTATAGTGCTCACATTTTTCTTATCTGCCTGTCCCTTCTTCCGTTCCTTGTTTGCCATGATCACCCCAGTGCGCAGGGTTTCAAACACAGGGTCATTTCGATTGGCAGCAGCTAGTGGAATGGGAGAAACAAGATATTACTTATATTACAGAGAGAAGACTGGAGGAAAGAGACCTCAAGAAGGGAGAGGTAGATACTCAGAAGTGTGTGTATGTGGGTGGGGTGGGGATGAGGGAAGGATTAGGGAAAAGTATGCTGGATAATATGTAGCTTACCAATCTATAAAAGGCTTTAAAAACACCATTGTGGCTCTCAATAAGAAACAAAAAAACAGACAAACAAACCACCATTGTGACATTTACCAGAATTCCTAGGCAGCCTATTACATGTGTTGGAAGACAACCTTGGCAAGTTTCTTAAGGATTAGGGAGAGACTAGGAATCACTATTCTAAGGAGAATGGTCTCTTAACTGCTGGCTTCTGTTTTGCCGAGTTGCATGTGCAAGCTGGAGAGCTATCGCCAGCAGATTCTTTTCACTCATGTTCCTCACAAAGTTGGCCTCCCCATATAAATGTTGGTTTGAACAAACTGTCAATGAATACACTTTTACGGGTGACCAAGTGAGGAACTTGCCCAAGATGTCCACACCCTTGGTCTGCCCCCAAGTCTGTCAAGTGTATAACAAGCACGAAGATAGTCTAGAATCCTTGTTCTTGCTTAAAAATGGTTTTGCATGTGGAAAACACAGATTTTGAAGCTAGCCGATTAAGGTTTCAGTCTTGGCTCCACCTTCTGTTAGCAATATGTAGCTCTAGCTAAATCTTATTTCCCTCAGCTATAAAATGAGAATATTAACTGCATCCAAAATGGCTATGAAAATATGAGACTGAGGAAGAACTATAGAAAACACAAAGTTTGTTTCACAATTTGGTTTCTAAAGCCAGACATTATGTGAAACCATCTCTGAGGCTTGCCCACTCCCTCAGGTCCCATATGGGGCACTTACAGAGATCTTTGACACAAGCATACTGCTGGTTGCTGTACAGTGGGGAGCTATAGGCCCGATGAAAACCAGGTGGCTGTAGGATAGGACAGCAGAAGCATTAGAGGTAGCCTGGTAGGACCCAGCACCCCACTTCATGCATGAGTGCTAACCCATTTTAAATAAGAGAGATTGAGTGAGAAAGAGCAGGGAAATGTACAGGACCACCTGAGGGATAGGCAAGAGGGCGGCTGGTAGCACATGCCCTCCTGTCTGCTTTCTTACTCCCACAGATTACTCACGATCTTGCCGAAGCATCTCTGCATCTCCACATAGGACTGACAGTGTTCATGGATGTTCGTTTTGCAGTTCTTACAGCGGAGTCCAAATTTGTTATTGACTTGGGAGGGGTAAAATAATTGGGTAAGGTTCTGATGTGCCCTTGCCCTTTGCACCACTGCAGATACACTAGCTCTAAGCTTCTTTTTCTCAAGAATGTCCACTCTCAATAAAAGTGTTTTCATAAGCTGAATCTTGCCCATCTGTCTGCTACAAATACTCCTCTCCTAAACCCATCTCCCCTGCCCCGCTGCTTCAATATCACACTCTCCACTTCCCTTTGTGACTCACGGACAATCATCCGGGCACAGACATCACAGAACTTTGGCTTCTTGAAGAAATGATCTTTGAATTTGTGGGGTTTGTCATTGACAAGCTTAGGAGGTTCTGGGGGTGGCTCCTCCTCTTCCTCCTCTTCTTCTTCTTCCTCATAAATATAGTAGATGGGCCCACCCCCGGCTCCTACTGCCTCACCATTGGCCTGGGGCTCTGGGGGAAGTTCCATCTCTTTTGTTTCTGGAGATCCCTTCCTGAACAATTGCTTTAGTCGCTGTAGCTGAGGGAGGGAGGGAGGGAAACCCAGTGTTAGAAGGACTGTTACCATTCCTACAGTAGGTGGAACTAAAGCTAACACATTGCACTAGCTGGAATAAGGAATGTGCCCCAGGATTATAGGGAACTAGGGGCTGCAGGTGTTGGCTAACAATAAATGAGGCATACACAAGTGGGATCAATTCAAGCACTTCTCTTAGAATCCTTAATCTCCTTACCCTGCACCCTGTGGTCAGAGGCCCAGACTCACCCCACTTTGCGGAGTCTCTGCTGGCAGGGAGGGCTTAGGCGACTCCAGCACCTCCTTTTCTGTCATCCTGTAAGGGGTTGGACTCTACTGTGAAATCTAATCCCCAATTACCATTCTTCCTTTCCTTATTCCTGTCACTTGCAGTACGGTAGTCTTTGAAGGGAAGACCATGGAAGAAATTTTGTTAAAGCAAAATCCTTTGGTAGGCAGGGCTTATGAACAGTTCTACCATTCCATGGATTCCGTGGAGGTCCAGATGAGAGCCCAAGAGTGATGAACTTCCCAACTAGTTCCTCAAGTGGATCCTCGCACCCCTCAGGGGCAGCCCCAGAGTTTATAGCTCTAACAGTGACCTCCAGGATGCCCAGGTTAGGGATTTTCCTATAGGTATTCACAGGCAATAAAGACATGATGCAAACCTTCCCACATTCCCTATTCAAAAGTCTATATGTGTCCTCAAGAGCATGCATGGAGAGGTAGATGGAGATTTTGCTCTTCTCTTTTTCCTGTGGCCCAGGTGCCTATGCCTAGTTCTGTCCCATCTTGCCTCAGGCCTCAGCTATTTTCAGAGTAATACGAGCCTTTCCTTCTCTTACTATTTTGTTCTCTGGACTCCACCCCCACCTCCAATCCTAGCTCATCCAGGAGTAGAAAAACAATTTCACTTCGAAAACCCAAACTACTCACAGACAAGGAGCGAAATGAAGCTGAAGAGACTATGTATTAGGAAAGCTGGGGTGCAGTCCTGGAAATGAAAGGAGGATGAAGAAGCAACTTACATTTAAGATTCCCTAAATCAGTCCACAGTCTGTGGAAAGAGAAAGAAGGGCGTGAGGCTTTGATGATGGTATTGGGGGGAAGACTGGTCTTCTTCCTTGGGGGCTGAGCCCCCTGCAGTACCCTTCGTACTCACACCAGCTACCCAGACGTATTGTAAGCCTTAGCCTCTCAGCTTGGTGTCAGAGCTGAAATGACAGGGCTGGAGGAAAGTGGACAGCTGAACAGCACAGCTGACACAGAGAAATTGGACACGGGGAGGTCTAGGGCAGGGCTGGACCCTAACTCCTCCCATACCCCAGAGCTGCTCTTCTTTGATTTTGGTTGTTCATCTATGATGAGCACTGGGTAGTCAGGAGCAGTTTCTGTTCATGCTACATACTCATTTGAGGGGAGTTTAGATACCTAAAGGTGAATTTAAGATGAATTATAAGCAGATTTACCCATACCCTTTCCCCAAGGTTCAAACACCTCTTCAATTCTATTTTCCCTAGGCCTATTTTAGGGTCTAGACTTACCTTCTCAGCCATTGTTATTTAGTGTCCCTGTGTTTATAGATCTATCCTCAAGCATCGATCTAGCATCAAGCCTTTAGGCTAGGAAAAGGCTGAAAATTGTTGAGAAGAGGGTCATTTGAATTCTCTGGGCCCTCCTACTGCCAGACTAGATTGCTTTTTCATCTGTGGATAGTCAGAAGGGTATGTGCTATCCTGTAAGGAAATGAAGAATTTGTAGCAGTGCTTTGTTCTTTATACACCCGCCCCTTCCACCCTTTTCCTCTAAAATCTTGATCACAAGATGAAAGAAACTGTGAAGTGCTACTAAAAAGAGATAGAGTAGCACATTTTTAAATTTTTATTTATTTTTTTATTTGCGGCACTGGGGATTGAACTCACAACCTTGCGCCTGTCAGACAGGCACTTAAAGTCACTGAGCCAAACTCCCGGCCCTGGTTTTTTGAGGCAGGGTTGCACTGTGTAGCTCAGGTCAGCCTTGTGCTCACGTTGTAGCTCAAGCCGGCCTTGAACTCACAACGCTCCTCCTACCTCAGCCTCGCGAGTGCTGGGATTAAAGGCGTGCGCCACCACGCCCGGCTAGGGTAGCACTTCTGAGAGGCTCAAAGAGTGAGGGTTTAGCCACCAGGTAGTTTGGTTAATTGGGAACAGGGTTATAGCTTCCTTCAACAGAGAGTTTATATCATCTGTACACAATGTCCTCTTTCCCCTAAGAACTGCAAACTCCCCCCACCCTCTTTGTGGTACTGGGGATTGAAGCCAAGCACCTGGCACTGAGCTGAATCCCCCCCCCACACACACACATAGTTTTTTTGAGACAGGTTCTCATTAAATTGCTTAACTGCCCAGCTGGGCTTGAATTTGTGATCCTCCTGCCTCAATCTCCCAGAGTGCTGCAATTACAGGCATGTGCCACTATATCTATCAAGAGAGAAATGCAAACCCTTGAAGGTAGGATGGCCAAGCCTCACATTTCCTAAACTGTGTTGACCCCCTGAATCTATCTGCCACCTCTAATGTACCCCTATATAAACTGAAAGGCCAAGAGCTTGCCAGTACTCTCATTTCACAGGTTTATCCACTGTTTGGGTTGATGTGGCTGAAGGAGATCTTGGAGAAGAGCAATGCAGAGGTGTAATGTAGTGCTGCTTCATCCCTTCTGTGAGAAATAAAGCCCTACACTGGAGGCTGGGTCAGACTAGCTGTTGAAGGAGCTTGGCTAGAAATACAGCTACCCAGGATCCAAGAGTTTCCAGGGTCACATGCTTTGTCATTTACTTTCACTGCTTGTTTCTCTCTTTAAGGGGTGATGAGGTTGAAAAGCTGCTAGAAGGGGCTAAGCCTGTAGCTCTGCAATGGCCCTGCTCTGACAGGTTGTAGACAACAAGGATGCCTTAGGATTCCCCGCAAAGAAGAGAATCTCAATCTTGCAGGCAGGTGACTTCTGTTCTTCACTTTTCCTCAGTCACATAGGACACAGACTGCTGAGCTTGCCTGGTTTCTATAGCACCTTGGCACTGTAACTTCAACTGATACAGTTTTTATTGTAAGAAACATTCATTTCTGTTTCTGTCACGTGGAACTCAATCCTCTGGCTTTAGAATTACAAATCCAAGACTCCATCCCTGATTTTCAGAAGTTTAGATGGACAGGAATGAGGCCAGCATCTCAACTCAATTCTGGACTTCACTTACCCATCATCAGCTCATCCATGAGTGTCCTAAATGAGTATCAGAATTAACAGGTTGGAAGGAACCTATGATGTGGTTGCAGAGGTCCAGTGATAAATGATGTGTTCAATGAACTGCATTGTTGGGAAAGCCCCAAACCAAGGTCCCACAGAGAATCACCCATCTATCATACTGTGTACAAGGTAGAGGGTGGGACAGAAGGAATACTGTCAGAAAAACGTATGCACACATATTTGGGGAAGCTATCCCAACTCATGATAAATCCCTTCAACAACTGTGGGGCTATACCTACCCGGGGCCTCCAAACCCCACCCACATCAGGGCCGCAACAGAGAAACAGTGACTGATGTCCAGTGACAGTTTTTTTTTTTTTATATTTAAAAACAAAACCAACCTCCCCCACAAGGCCTCCCAAACAAACAAAAAAACCAGATTAAATAAAATTTACAGTGAATATACCCAGCAAACATCTGTATGTGCAATTAAATACTGTGTTTGTTACTGCGGCACAAACCTCAAACAAACAATATACAAGTGTTCTGGAAGTGGGGGGAATCCCAAGTTTTAACTGTGGAGTTTGGAGACAAGATGGGGGAAGTGAGAAAATGGGGAAATCAATATTTTTTCTTAATTCGGTCCATATAAATATATTCATAAAGACTAAAAAAGGAAAGTGAGCTTAGGGTGGTGAAATAGGAGGGGAGTGTGGGACCCTCCCAATTCTACCTGAAAATTATAAAACGAATTAATTTCATTGGGGAAGAAAAGATAAAAAATGATAGAAGAGGATGGGAAGGACAGGGCAGCAGAGAGGGAGCCAACCAGGGAGGAATGGGGTACCCATGGTAGGGGAGTGTGGAATGAGTCCGGTGCCAATTAGAGTCTGCTTCTTCATCCCTAATATCTTAGGCTTTAGTTTGTTGTCCACCTCCTTACTTCCCACCTCTGTCCCACCTCAACCGCTTCACCTTGCCCCCCCAGCCAGTCCCTTCCCCTCTTCTGTTTATTGGGAGCTGGCTCGCTCCAGGATTCTCAGGTCATAGTTCTTTTTGGCCACTCGCAGTTTGAAGCGACTCACGGAGTTGTTGAGGCGAAGGGAGGCATTTTGGGCAGCCAGGGGGCTGGGGAACACAGCCACGATGGTGTACAAGGCGGCGAGGTCTGAGTGGCGGCCGTTCTCGGCAGTCCCACTGTTGTCCCCACCACCCCCGCCAGGCAGCCCCTGAGCATCTTTGAGCCACTGGATCTTGGCGCCGGACATGGCGAGCTGAGTGAAGAGTTTGTCCGCCTCAGTACGGGTGATGCCCTCAGGCAGATCTGTCACCTCCAGCACCCGCCCCAGGACTGGAAGGGGAGGAGAGAGGACATGGTTGTGAGAGGGAGGGTAAGCACTGGACAGTAGCCTAACAAAGAGGTATCCGGCTGCCCAAGTATGTATAGAATGCCCTCAAAAGCTCCACTTTTCCCACTTAGCCCTTCCCCCCTTCTTCCAAGCAACCAGATTCCTTACCATCCAGACTCCAAGGAGAGCAACCAGGAGGGGGAAAAAATAAACCTTTCTCTTCAATCCCAGAGATGTAGGCAAGAAGGGATTCTCAGGGTTGTGAGCTGGGGACCTACACCTTAGTTCTCTCACAAGGGCTGACAAGGGGTCACTGTGATGAAGGAAATGTGGCTTTTGCTAATGGTCTTTAATAAAGTCAGTGGATCAATCTGAAACATGTTCCATTGTTCCCTTCACATGTAGAGGTTGGACCAAACAGATTCTTCCTTCTAGTCTGTTTCCCTTCCATTCCTTGTTCAGAAAACTGATGCAAATAGAATTCCAAGAGACCCTGTATGCCTAGCATGGAAGGCCTGCAGGGGGATAGTTACTGCCCCAATTTTTTCCCCTCAAATCAATTTTATTTCAAGGAAGAAAAGAATAGAAAAGAAAAGGAGGAAGAGGAGGAGGAGGAAGAGAGAAAAAAAAACTAAAATAAAAATTCAAAACACGTCAATACAGACTGCCCCAATTTTCTATCATCTTCTATAGTAGGTCTCCTACAGATGTCCTAAATTAGGTGCTCTGAGAAGATTGTTGTTTACTAAGCGTCTTAACAACTCCGATTATGGTGCTACTCCCAATTATTACTGTGATCTGCCTTAGGACTCGGGATGGCTTGGTAAAGGGGACTAAGATACTTGCACAAAACGCTTCATTACCATTTCCTTCTCTAAGGCAGCTTTCCCACCTGTCCTGGGCTGGAAATGAAGGGCTAGGGGGACGAGCATCTTCCCTTGGGGATCTGGGTATCGTGCCACTCACCAACATCTGCTGTTCCCAGGTCAGTGGAGGCAGATTTGAGTGCTTGTCTTTTGGCCCGGTTTCCATGCTTCAATCCACTTTGTCCCTTCAACATTTAAAAGGCAACTCTCACCCCAAGAAAACCACATTGACTTGGATTGTGTTCCAGTGTCTGCCTAAGAGACTGAGTAGCACCCAACCCTGAGGACTCCACCCCATCTGGCAGTCAGATCAGCCAGTGAGTGGCCAATGAGAAACAAAGAGCCCTTCTGTCTTGGCACCAGGGTAGGGTGAAAGTAATGAGTGTGGGAGTGGGGTAAAGCTTCACTTGGTGTGTCCATCCTGTGTTGTCTTCTTTGTCCACCCAGGCGAAGTAGATGGCTCAGAGAGAGATACCCAGATTGGGGGTGGGGGGTGGGCAGTATTTAATGGTCCTGAGTTCGATGGTGGACATTCCTACCTGGTGCACCGTGTATGTCGACTGGCTGTGGAGCAAGGGAGGGCAGATAGACAGGTTGTACTGTAATGGCTGGCCCAAGAGGGAGTAGCGCCCATCACCTAGGGAATAAGAGCAGATGATTTTTAGGAAGTTTGAACTTCATGGTATGGGTATTAGAAGATTTCAGTTTTTATTTCAGATTTCAGTTATTATCAAGATTTGACAGCATATTTTTCTATGACAGCCATGACCATGTGACTGATTTAAGAGATGTCTCTCTTCCTAAAGCCTTTTGCCTGTAGCTGTATCTCACAGATAGGGCTATTAGGTTTTCTCACTATTGAAGAAGGGTTCTGCCTGTTCTAGACAAAAGACCCTATAGAAATGACCAGGAAAGAAACCTATAGGCCTTTATGAATGTCTTCTGTCTTTTATATAGTCTCTCTACTGCCAAGCCCAGGCTTCAAGTGATTCATGTGAGAGGCAACAGTGCAGTAGACAATAGTACGGGCTTGGAGACAGACTGCTTAGGTTAAAATACTGGCCCTGCTGCTGAAAATGTGATGTTGGGATGTTCTCCCCTCTTTGGTGTTTCTGGAAGGTTAATGAATAAAAGACATGAAAAATGCTTATAGCAATGCCTGGGATACACTAGCACCGTAAGTGTTACCTATTACTGATAAAATATTACACTAGCAGAACATTTTAAGGTTTTTATACCATATTGTAATCTTATTTTTATACTATTTGTGACATTCCGAGGAATAAAACAGGTAAGACTCTTCCTATCTTTATGCATAATTAACCTCAGTTCATAGATTAGAAAACTAAGATACAGTTTCAAGTTGAAGTAACTTGTTTAATATCATAAAGCTAGCCCATGGTGGAACTGGAACTGGTATCCAAATCTTTTAACCCTAGCCCAGTGCTCCCTCCTTTAAAACCATACTGTTCTGACACAGCTGCACATACCCAGCACTCAGCTCAGTACTGATGTCAGTCTAAACTCTAGTTAGTTCATTATACAGTCCATGAAGCATCTTTTCCCCAGGTTGTTCTGTTTTATTTTTTTGAGTTAGGGCCTCACTACATAGTCCAGGCTGGCCTTGAACTCATGGCAATCCTCCTACCTCATCCTCTTGAGTGCTAGGGTTATAGGCATGTGCCACCCTTTTGCCTTCCCTAGTGCTTTTGTTGTTGTTGTTGTTGGTACCGGGGATCAAACTCACATCCTCGCTCCTGCCAAGCAGGCGCTTAAGCCACTGAGCCAAACTCCCTGCCTTATTTATTTAATTTTTTTTGCAGCGCCAGGGATCAAACTCACAGCCTCATGCCTGCCAGACAGGCACTTAAGCCACTGAACCAAACTCCCAGCCCTAGTTTTGTGAGGCAGGGTCACATTATGTAGCTCAGGCCAGCCTTGTGCTCGTGTTGCAGCCCAAGCCGGCCTCGAACTCACAATGCTCCTCCTACCTCAGCCTCCCGAGTGCTGGGATTAAAGGTGTGCGCCACCATGCCCAGCCGGCCTTATTTTTTTCGGGGCAGGGTCACACTATGTAGTTCAGGCTGGGCTTGCTCACATTGTAGCCCAAACCGGCCAAACTCACAACACTCCACCTACTTCAGCCTCCTGAGTGCTGAGATTAAAGGTGTGCGCCACCACGCCCAGCTCTCCTAGTTCTTTTTTTTGTTTTTTTTTTTGCGGCACCGGAGATTGAACTCACAGCCCTGCGCCTGCCAGGGCAGGCGCTTAAGCCACTGAGCCAAACTCCCGGCCCTGGTTTTTTGAGGCAGGGTCACACTATGTAGCTCAGGCTGGCCTTGCCCTAGCGTTGTAGCCCAAGCCGGCCTTGAACTCACAACGCTCCGCCTACCTCAGCCTCCCGAGTGCTGGGATTAAAGGCGTGCGCCACCACGCCCGGCTCTCCTAGTTCTTTTTATAGGTAAATATTAAGTCTATAAAAGAAGGCTAGAGTAAGGTGATTTTTTCCCCCTAATACTGGGAGTTGAATCCAGGCTCTCACACTCAGTTACACACTAGTATCCCCTCACCACCACCATTCTGCAACAGGGTCTTGCTAAGTTGCTCAAGTTGGACTCAAATTTGTGATCCTTCTGCCCCAGCCTCTTGAGTAGCTGAGATTTTTAGGTGTCTACCTTTAGGCCCAGCTAGATTAAGTAAGGACAGCACTAGAGAGGTACAGGTGTCCTTGGATGTTAAAGGAAGAGCTAGCTTCCAGAACTAATCAGTCACACTGCTTCCCTGCCTCTTGTTGACCTCTGAACTCCCACTAGTAATAAAATGTGAATTCCACAGTATCAGACCCTAGTTTAACCCCGTACCCTGTGCTGGACCCCCAGGCCGGGGGAACTGTGTGAGGACAGGCAGGGGACTGAGTCCTGTACAGACATTGCTGAGGCTGGTGACAGGAGAGGGTGCTGGAGACTGGGTAGGAGATGTGACAGGGCTGCTGTTCATTTGTGTGTTGGCCTGTAGAAAAGAGAAGTACACATCACATGAACACTAAACATTATTCTCTGCATATTTTTATAGATTGGCTTCATATTCTCCTTCCTCAGGAATTAAGTTTCTCTAGTAAATTCTGCCAAAGTCAGACTGTTTCTTCAAATTGCCTTCTTAGATCTTAACTAGTTTGTATGTATGTATGAACATATGCATGTACATATTTTACAGTTCTGGGGTTGAACTGCGGCCTTGCATATGTTATGCAACTGTTCTACCACTGAGCTACATTACATCTTTAGTCTCTTCATTTTAAACATTCTCTGACTGGTCTGGGAATATAGCTCAGTTGCACATCACCTGTCTGGCAAGCACAAGGTCCTGAGTTCAATTCCCAGTACCAAAACAGAACAAAACAAAACAACATTATCTGAGCATTTCTAGGGTGCACTGCTTCTGCCACCTTACGTATCAGGTTCCTTAAAGAAAAAGGATGTTCTCTTCTGTTTCTTCTGCAAAATACTCAAAGACAGACATATAAAAGAGGCTGTTAAATCAATGACAGGGAACGTTCCTTGAGAAGAATATGGTCCCTTCCTTGCCAAGATAAGACTGGGTTAGAGGACTTACCTGGGGGTTACTGTCTGGACTGTACAGGTCTCCAGACTTCTGACCCCGCTGGTCCATGCTGTAGTATTTACAATGATTCCACTGGACCATGGATGGGTTCTGGGGAGGCTGGGGTCCATTAGGGACATTCAGCTGCATGACCACCACACCTGGTCCAGACGGTGACACTCCTGAGTAGCAGGAAGAAAGCAGGTGATTGAGAATTCAAATTGTATTTCAGGCTTCCCAGCCTTGAATGGGAAAACCTGTAAGCAAATCCACCCACTTGCTTAGGGTCAAACTATGTCCTGTCATAAATCTGATATGGTTGTTGATTTGGCTTCTGATTCCCTCGCCCCTAATCAGTGGAAGCGTCAGATGAAGGGTGATGAGTCCCAGATGCCAATTCTCTTCTGGCTTTCACCTGTTGACAGGCGATTTCACATGTTTGGCAGAAAGTATTCTATTCTGTCAAAGCTGGGCATTACCAAATATCAAGATCAGATTGCTCATGTAGAGGTGGTGATTTGGGGCATCAGCCAGGTCTGCAGAAACATGCAAGCTTTTCTGATAAGGGCTACAGACAAGTCAGTGAGCTCTGACCATTCTGGAGAAGACATATACATACATATAGTTTCATGAAGTCAGACTTAGGAAGTACTTCCTGGCCAAGGATGAGGTGAGCTGGGAAACATTTCAAGCAGAAGATGGCATGGTGATACATATCATACTCGGGAAATGACAAATGATTTGAGGTGCTAAGGCATAAGGCCTGTGCAGAGGAAGCAGCAGGAGACAAGTTTATTTAAAAAATTCTATCAAAAAAAATTCTGGGAGGAGAATGAGAAGGGCCCCTCGCGGGGCCCCCGCCTGGCCCGAGCAGTGCAGGTACTGATCAGGACGCAATATGGACTGCCTTCCGGGGTCCTGACCCCAGGACCTTGGAGGAGAACGAGAAGGGCCCTTTGTGGGGCCCCCGCCCGGCCCGAGTGGCACAGGCACCGATCAGGACGCAATATGGACTGCCTTCCGGGGTCCTGATCCCAGGACCTTGGAGGAGAATGAGAAGGGCCCCTCGAGGGGCCCCCACCCGGCCCCAGCGGCACCTCGCTCAGGCTTGGAATCAGGGACAAACACTACCCGCCCCCCCGCCCCCCTCCTCCCATAAGCAACCCGCTGTTTCAGAGGTCTGGCTGGATTGATAGCTACCAAGGAACATCAACCAACTTTTGTTTTGTAGATTTGGCCAGGCCTCTGGTCAGCAACCCAAGCATCTCTTTACAGCAGGCAGTGTAGCAAGTATGGGGGTTCCCGTCTGTCTTGTCTTTTATTATTAATAAAATACTTAAAAAAATTCTATTGAACATTTATTACATGCCAGTCCTTATGCTGGGCACCCAGTGTACAACACACAAGCCCAGTCCTTGACCTCACAGAATGGACAGTTTATTAAAAAGTCAGACATTAAACAAACAGTTCGTGTCAGCCAGGTATGGTAGCACATGCCTGTAATTCCAGCACTCAAAGGCTGAAGCAGGAGGATCACAGCAAGTTCGAGGCCAGCCTGGGCTACATAGTGAGACCCTGTCTTAAAAAACAAAAAACAAGGGCTGGGATGTAACTCAGCAGTGTGGTACTTGTCTGGCAAGTGCAAGGCTGTGAGTTCGATCCCTGGTACAGAACAAACAAACAAACAAACAAACACCACAAATAGCTGAGTGTGAAATGCATTTGCATAAGATATTTGGATATTTATCCTGGATAACTGGCTAGGATAGGGCTAGTGCTCTGGAGAGAGAACCCATGTGGCCAAATGCAGATTGGTGAAGGGAGGGAGATTAATGGCACAGAAACCATTCAGGAAGTTCCTGAAACAGATGAGAAGGTTTTGAATGAGGGCAATGCCAGAGGACAATGGGAGAGCCAGGTCCTCTGAAGGTTACACCAACAGGTGACGGATAGTTACGCTGACAGGTGATGAACAGAATGTGACCCTAAGGTTTAGACACTGGTATATAGACAGCCTCATCTACTCACAGCATACAGAAAGAGAAGGACACAATGAGGTGGAATACTGATCCTAAATTTTCCTCATGACAAAAGGCAAAGTAAGAAATCAGGCAGAAGCAGTTTGATGGATAGTTCCTGCTGGGAGGGACAGCCAGGAATTTTGCTTCTTCACATGCAACTGTCCATCTTGAGGGTTTACTCTTGACTTCCCCATTACACCCTTTTGAGACTGAGTATGTATGTGTGTTTGTGCGTGTGGTGGTAGAGAAACTGAAGCTGGGGGGTACTACCTTGAAAAATTTGCTGCAGTGCTGGTATTTTCATGGCTTAGTGCTCTGGGGCTGCCACTACACTGCTTTCTATGATGGGAAAAGTGTAGCCCTGGGCACCAGTCATGCTGCAAGGTGAGTGTGATTGCTTTTCTCAGGTAGTATCAGTCAACGGAAAGCAAAAGAAATGGCAGGAGGTCTGAGAGTTCAAGAGACACAGCATCTGTTAGATCCTATTCCCAGGCCAATTTGTGTCCCCTTTATCCTCTAGGGATCATCCAATCAGAAAGCACCAACACTCAGAGCAATAGGCTTGTATCTATCTCCCTATCCCCAGCCAAGAGGGACAGGGTATTCATCAGTATGGCTTGTAGGAAAAATAGCACAGTTGTGGAGTGTCATGCATTTAACAACTCTCCCCTTACTATAGTTGCTCTAGGCATTTTATTTCCCCATCCTAAAAGCCCCAGCAGCTACAACATCCTCTACCAACAAAATTGCAATTGACCTTACTCAAACTCCTTTTTGCTGCTGAGGGGCCATCACAAAAATAATCAAATCTAGTTTTGAGAAGGTATATCACACTCTGAGCCTAATGCTCTGGGCCTGGAAAGTAGGGGCTATGTAAGTTATGTGTGTATGTGGAGGGGTGACCAAAAGACAAGAGGAAGTTCTGTACCAACATGTAGCCATAAGCAACTATTGAGGGCTCAAAGAGACAGAAGAAGGAATAAAGTCCTTGTATTATTTTCTCTAATTCCAACAAAAACAAAGCCAGGGCTTTTGGCTGCAGCCTTTGTCCTGAGTTCTTCCCCATACTCAGTCCTCCCCCGCTGGCCTGGAGCATTGTTCCTTCATTCAGCCAAGAACACAGAGCACTACTCTGATGATGAGGTGATTTTTATGCTTCTCTTCCTCAAGCCAAAAGCAGGTGGCATCTGTTAGCAGCAGAACTGTCACTACTTCTTAATGTACATGGCAATTAAAAAAAAAACAAAACCCACTGCCCAGTGACAGCACTTCTGATAATCAGGCTAGGGGAATGAGCCTGGGTTGAGAGTAGGTGGAGAGGAGGAGAAAGGGGGTGAATAAGGAAATCAATTTCGGCTTGAAATCTCTGAAAGGAGAAGGGACGTATGAATGTCTTTTTAAGTGGCATCATTAAACCTGGGCAGAAAGGTCAATTGGGTAGAGCAAACTACATAAATACAAACAGATGACATTTATGTTTGGCAGAACTGTTTCTCATTTTGTGTTCGGAGTGTTTTTTTAAATCACTGAGGTAGAAGACTGATAAGGCTTATTCCTTACCCCCAGAAACCAAATCCATGGAAAACAATGTCTAGAAAAAAAATTCCAAGTAGTGTTTCCTGAATTATAGGATAGAAATCAGTATCTTGACTTTTTCCCATTTATTGATGGGGAAGAGGAATATCTCCAGAAAAGAACGGTCTCAGCTTTAGAAACTCATCAACTAAAAAATGAGCTCATAAGTATATGAAAGGCCATCTCTGTATGCATCTCAGTGTGCTGCTGTGTCACCGTGAGTTGGGAGTCTGTGTACAGGTACTGCTGCCATTTCATGTTTGTGTGCATTTTTCCCAGACAAGCATCCCTGAAGAAACCTCTAGTGAACTGCTAGCCATCAATTTAGTAGAAGAAAAGTGTTTCCTGGAGTTATAGTTATATCTAGTATTATAGTGGAGGAATTAAGATCCCAGTTTGGGGGTAAACTGGGCAACTACAAAAATGTATTAATAAACCAGAACAGTTGTTCCAGGAACAGCCAATCCTAATCCCTGCCTTTATTTTTGGAAACGTGACCACGTTGCTATATGAGAGGAGGGCAGATGACTGTCCTTTGAAGGTGACAAGAGTAGCCCTTGTGGACTATGTCAGTTACCTTTCCAGTAAAGGCTGACTGGAAAATAAGGCAAAAGAAGGATCTTAGATTTCCATAAATAACAACTTTAAAAACCAATGGTATGAGGAACGTGTTCTCTTAGATGATGTGAGTAGAACAGAGAGATCCCATCATCTAGGAGAAACACAAAGGATCAGTCAGAAGTTTAGGATCAACCATGGTAGCTGAGAAGAAAAGAGATATGGCCGGAAAATTCCAAAGAAGCAGGGGAAATGGATAATGAAGAGGATTTCATTTTTTTTGACTTGGGAGCCTAGATTCTCTCTTTCTATCTCAGCCCAGATTGCTAGTGTTGCCAGTTTTCACAACAATCTTTGTTTTAGTTAGTTTACCTCAGGATGAGGTTAAGTAGGTAATGAAAAATTATTTTCCCTTTGTTTACTTTTTATTGAAGGACCTGTTATTTGAAAATGAACAGATAATAACCAGAGACCCAATAGATAAAATTATATATCACAAAAAATACACACAAGAATGCACATACAAGCATGTCTATATGCACATACACACTCCTATCTTAACACACAGAAGATGTCTGGGAAGCACAAAGTCATGAGTTCGATCCCTGGTACAAAACAAAAACAAAAACACAAACATAAACACAAAAAGCAAAGAGAAAATGCCCTGGGGTACTATGCACCACCACAGGCTACAGAGGTTCTTAGAGCTGGCTTTGGCAATTTCCACACACTGTGCTGGGAATTTCAAGGCCAACTGCCCCTGGCAGTCACTAGGAGAAACAGCCAGAGACACCATTCCCATAATAAAGGATAAGGGATGTTGAATTTAAAACCTCAGCCTGTGAGGAATCCATGTTTGGTTGGATTACACCAGAAGTTATTGCTTTTTTTTTCTTCTGGTTTTTTGAGACAGGGTCTCACCACGTAGTGTATGCTGGCCTTGAACTCACTTGTAGCCCAGGCTGCCCTTGAACTTGCTATGATTCTCCTGCCTCAGCCTTGAGAGTGCTGCAATTACAGGCATGTGCCATCACGCCCAGTTAAGTCACTGCTTCTTTTTTTTTTTCGTGGCACCGGGGATTGAACTCACAACCTCATGCCTGTCAGGGAGGTGCATAAGCCACTGAGCCAAACTCCCGGCCCTGATTTTTTGAGGCAGGGTCGCACTGTGTAGCTCAGGCGGGCCTTGCGCTTGCATTGTAGCCCAAACCTGCCTCAAACTCACAATGCTCCTCCTACCTCAGCCTCCCGAGTGCTGGGATTAAAGGTGTGCACCACCACGCCCAGCGCAAGTCACTGCTTCTTAAAAGTAGGAAGTAACCATGTTCTATGAGCAAAGATTAATTCTAGAATTGCCCATATAGCATATAATACAGTAAGAGTATAAACAGATCTTATATCCTATTTCTGTATCAGGAAAACTAGCAAAATATCTTCCTCTCACCAGAAGAGGACATTCTGGCAGTCACACAATAGCGTGGACCAGAAATGATTGGAGGCTAAATGAAGACTTGCTTCTCCAAGAGCCCTGAATGAAGTTTCTTTAACTGCATACATATACTGCTGTGTCACGGTGGGATAAAGTGAAACTAAGGCAACTGTATTAGTTATTCTGGGGGCATTCTTGGCAAAGAGAGACTGAAGAGGGCACATCGCATGAACATATCCACCAGGGATAGCTGGCCTCTAGAAAGAGGTCTCTCAATTTCTCACTGGAGAAAAATGATAGAGTACAAAAACCTGTTGAAAATGTGTTACTGAAGATTCAGCACAGGACACGGAAAGTCAAAAGACCCAAGTTCAAGTTCGGCCAATGTGGTTTTTGGTAAGTCATTTAATAGTTTGTCCAAATCTTTAATTTCTTCCCCACAAAGTGTGGTGAAAACCAAAAGTCACAACGTATGTGAGTACACATTAAAAACTACTAAGCAGATCTTAAAGTATGACTAAAAAGCATTTAAAAAAATTTTCCTCACACTCCCTAAAGAAAAGCAAAGCTCTCTGAAGGTAGAAAAAGTACAGGAGACAGATATAAGTATTTCAGGACTCAAAGGCATGTTAAGTGTAATGCTGGATTCAAGAAAAAAGAGGGGAAAAAAAAGATGAGAATAAGGAACTCAAAGATATGGCTTCTCAAGGATGGGGCAACCAGCCTTCTCCCTTCAGAAGTTGCTTTAGCACACTGATTTTGGTCTTTCTTTGTGACGGTGTCACAGTCAATTCCTGAACTATTCCTACCCTTCCCAGTTCTAGGAACACAACCCATTTAGTTGTGTTTGCCCTTGCCAGTGACCAAGCCCTCCCCAAATTCTTCATCCTCTTACCTGAGTACTGCTGTGGCATCTGTGGTTGGCTGCAGGGAGAGGGAGACTGAGGCATCTGGTACTGCTCAGAACCAGGAGGCTGCAGAAACCCCACAGAAGGGCTGGAGAGATGAAAATAGGGGAGTAGTAAAGCAATAAATGGGAGAACACAGCTCCTGGAAAACAGCTGGTGTTTCCTGGGTCTCCCTTGTGGGAAGTAGAGGCAGCTTCAAGCCATTCCCAGATCAATTTGCTGAGCAATTGCTAAAATCACTCATCAGTTCAAAGCTAATTATATATATTTGCACTTGATCATCTTTCAATTAGGAAGTTGTGATTAGTGCTACAGATGGAATGTTAAGTGACACATGCTCTTCCCTAAAGAGTGGACATGCACACACACAGATTCTAGAAACACAACAGAAACACAAAGACAGTGCCACAGACAGACACAGAGTGCTAAGAGATGAGTAAAAACTAAGGAGAAGAGACTTACGATCTACACACAATGGCAAATAATGAGAATTACCTAAAGATAAAAAGGAAAAACCTCCCACAAAACTCAAAACTTGAGACATGCATATAAGAAGACAAAAATAAAACAAATACACACTAAGGCACAGACACACAGGAACACATATAGTTAGATGCAGATTTGTGTTCTAGTTCTAGCTCTGTTTCCAACCAGCCCTATAACTTTGGATAATATCCCTAGCTGGAATTTCTTCATTTAAAAATTATGGGAAACAGACAGCTAAGCATGGTGGTGTATGCCTGTCATCTCAGTTACTTGGGTGCCTAAGGCAGAAGGATCAAAAGTTTGAAGCCAGTCTGAGCAACTCAGCAAGACACTTGTATCAAAACAAAAAAAAGAAGGGTTGAGGAGGCAGTGTACTGGTAGAACTCCTGTCTTGAACTCATGAGGCTATGATTTAATTCCCAGTACCACATAAAAAGACAAAAACAAAAACAGCTAGGAATGGTGGCACATCCCTGTGGTCCTGGCATTCTAGGGGACTGGGGCAGGAGGATCACAATTTCAATTCCAGCCTGGGTAGCTTGGTGACTTGATGAGACCATGGCTCAAGATGAAAAGTGAAAAGAGACTGGGGATGTAGCTAATGTGAAGGTTCCAGATTCAATCCCCAGTACTTCAAAACAAAAACAAAAAACTAAGGGAAACTAGACACAGCAACATGTGTCTGTAGTCCCAGTTACTAACGGCTGAGGCAGGAGAATCACTTGAACCCAAAAGTTAGAGCACAGTGACCCTATCTCTAATTAACTGAGGAGATAAATAAAGCACAGGGGTGGATTATTTTTAAGGTGCCTTCTACTACAATTCTATTAGCTATGACTTATATGTAGATGTATCTCCCATTAGAGTTTCATCCATAAATTAACAAAAAAGGATACACAGCCAGGCGTGGTGGTGCATACCTGTAATACCAGCACACTGGAGGCTGAGGCAGAAGGAC
This sequence comes from Dasyprocta punctata, assembly GCA_004363535.1. Lineage (NCBI taxonomy): Eukaryota > Metazoa > Chordata > Mammalia > Rodentia > Dasyproctidae > Dasyprocta > Dasyprocta punctata. Next base: position 140,944 of record RJWM01000126.1, on the reverse strand, counting down.
TGTTGCGAGTTTTGAGACCAGCCTGGGCTACAAAGTGAGCTCAAGGCCAGCCTGAACTACATAGTGAGACCCTGTCTCAAAAAAAAAACAAAAACAAAAACAAAAAAAACAAAAACAAAAACAAAACCCAAAACAACCAAACCAAACCAAAAACCCAAAAAACTCCATAAAATTTACAAGTCAGGAGTGGAACTTCATGCCTGTAATCTCAGCACTTGGGAGGTTGAGGCAGGAGAATCATGGCATGTTTGAGGCCAGCCTGGGCTACAAGTAAGTTTAAGGTCAGTCTGAACTATATAGTGAGACTCTGTGCTCACTTTGGCAGCACACATACCTAGTGAGACCCTGTCTCAAATAAACACCACCCCCACAAAATGTACATATGTGCCCCCCAAACTGTATCTCTTGATGAACAGCCTCTTAGTTCTGCGTTCTACTGATCTGAAAAATGAAAGTGGTGAATATTATTAAGCATCTGTCTTTTGCATTTTTGTTTTCATTTTTTTTTTTTTTTTTGGCACCGGGGACTGAACTCACAACCTCGCACCTGCCAAGCAGGCACTTAAGCCACTGAGCCAATCTCCCAGCCCTGTTTTTTATGAGGCAGGGTCACACTATGTAGTTCAGGCCGGCCTTGCACTCACGCTCATGCTGTAGCCCAAACCAGCCTCAAACTCACAACGCTCCACCTACTCAGCCTCCCGAGTGCTGGGATTAAAGGCGTGCGCCACCATGCCTGGCTCTGTTGTTTTTTGAGACAAGGTCTCACTATATAGCTCAGGCTGGCCTTGAACTCATGGTGATCCTCTTACCTCAGTCTCCCAGCAGCTGGGATTACAGGTGTGTACTACCACAACCAACTGAGGCATCTGTCTCTGATGTAGGAATTTTTTCTGCTCATGAGCCCTATGTAAATGTCAAATCTATGAAGAAAAAAGGAGCATGAACTCTCATATTCTATCTGCTTTTGGGCACTACTTGTGTTTCTTTATTTATATCTTTTGTTTGTTTGTTTGTTTGAGACAGTGTTTCTCTATGTAGTTCAGACTGGTCTTGAACTCACTATACAGCCTAGGCTGGCCTCAAACTTGCAATGATCCTCCTGCCTCAGCCTCCCAAGTGTGTGCCACCATGCCCTTGTATTTCTGAGGCCAGTGTAAATAAAAGGATGCATGACAGTTGCTGAAGATCTATGGCAGATGTGCCCCAGCTCCCTGGTGATCCTCACCTCGTACCATTCTGTTGAGTGGGTGTGATCATGCTGTAGTACACGGGTACGCCTGCTGCTGGGACTGCTGCTTGCACAGACTGACTCACAGGGACCAGCATGGGTTGCTGAAAAGGCGGCTGGACCACGTTTTGTGAGTCACTGCCCACTGGGACCTAGAAAAAGAAGACAATAACTACTTGAACTCTCATTGAGCTCATCCAGTAAATAGCCTAATCATTGCGACCAGAGCACTGCAACTTCCCTCTCCGGAGAAGTCAAGAGTTTCTTCCTGTTCTCTTCTTCCCAAAAAAAATGCTCAGAGTTATCTCATTTCATCCTTCTCTAAATACACCCTTGGGCATGTGACATAAGAGAACGAGCCTGATTTCCTTTATACCCTACTTTCCTGGCCATATGCACTGTACAAAAACCAAATAATTTAATGTCTCTTCTCTGACTCCTTGGATTTTCATTAAGAATGGGGGAGAAAAAAAACAAAAAACAAAAAACAAACAACCCTAAAACTTCTAAGGGGAGAAAGTGGAATGTATTTTAGTATTGGGAGCTGTCAGTCTGGAAACCCTGGGAGGCCATTCCTTTTCCTCATCCCGGGAAGGGGTGACCTTTCCCAACACAGAATGTACCCACTTGGTAAGAAGGCAGTGGAGTGTACTGAACCACCAGGCCTTGCATCTGGCTCCCCATACTGTTCCTCTGGCTGCTGAGCAGGCCCTGGTTCTGAGGCTGCTGGACCCCAATCATGCCTTGGTAAGCTGCCTGCTGCTGGGTAGGCATCATGGACTGTAAACCTAGGGAGGGGCAAGGCAGAGAACACATTATTATGAATGTTTAGGAAGTCACACTCTCTCAGTAATTTCCCTTCTCCATTCTATTTTTACCTTTTATTTTCTTGAGATACTGGGCCCCTCTTTAGGAACTTATTCATTCCTAATTTTTTTTTTTTTTTTAAATGGGGAAGGTAATTCTCTCTTCCTGATCACTGTTCTTCCCCTACCCACTACCTTCTTACACCAGGGTTTCCTCTTACCGGGCTGCTGGGATGGCTGAGGCAGCTGCTGGCCACGCTGGGGGCTGTAGGCCACCGGGTGAGAGAGAGGTCGATATTGCTGGTTGGAGTTAGGATACTGTCCAGGAGGATAGTAAGAAACCTGGATCTATGGTAAGAAGAAATAGATGTGAGAGGTCCCTCTAATTCAGCCCAACATCCACAAAATACTAAATGCCTCAGGACTGAGGGCCAAAAAACCTGTAAGAGGAAATATTGTGGGCCTATAGCTCGTAGTATTACCACACAAATTTGAAATAAAACATGACTTATGGTATACAAAAAGACCTTGTGGTTTGAGTGACAACTCTCAAGAGCATGGTTGAAAGAGTATCCCCCTGGTCTGTATACACTAGAGGAAGAAAGGAAGATTACTAGACAAACTGAATTAGCGATTGGAGGTGGGGACAGGGGATGCTCACCTGCTGGGGGTGCTGCATGTAGCCCTGGGGTGGCAGGACTTGCTGAGGAGGTGGTGCATGGCTAGAGCTGGCATAATTGGAAGCAGGGAGGGGCTGTCCTGTGGAAGCCATGATGAAGCTAGTCTGCTGAGGGTGCTGGGAGATAAGTGGGGGCTGGAACAGAGCTGAGGATGGGTCAGCTGCTTCAGTAGAACCTTGACGGCTAAGGCTCATCTGTCCAAAGGGGTTGCTGAGGTCATCTGCCTGCTGAAAAAATGGGCAACTCAAGGATCGAGGCTGTATTAAGGTTCATGCTTTTGGCTTCAACAGTCAGACAAAAATAGCAATTTTTTTTTTTTTTGTGGCACCGGGGATCGAACTCACAACCTTGTACCTGCCAGGGCAGGCACTTAAGTCACTGAGCCAAACTACCAGCCCTCGTTTTTTGAGGCAGGATTCCACTATGTAGCTCAGGCCAGCCTTGCGCTCATGTTATAGCCCAAACCGGCCTCGAACTCACAACGCTCCTACCTCAGTCTCCCGAGTGCTGGGATTAAAGGCATGCGCCACCACGCCCACCTTGCAATGTTCTTTAAAACCTTTCTTACACCATTTTGGGACAGTCCTGTTGTATGTCCTGAAAGGTATTTTTTTTTTAGCTGTAAGCCTTTGTTATGTGATATCTTACATTGTTATAAACTAAATCTTTGAAGCCTACCTTGAGAGCCAATCTCCCTATCACATATAAGGGAATGAAACAAAAACAAAAACAGAAACAAAAATAGGACAAATTAGATTTTTAAGAATATATTTCCTATCTTCCTCTTGCCCCCAACGATAAAACTTTACTTTGTTATAAATTCTGTTTTTTATAATAAAGGACCTTGAATGGGTATGGGAGACCAGGTTCTTGTGCCTCTGCACCTCTGCCTAATGGCAAAGGACTGATGGGCTCCACTCCTGCTGATTATGTCCTTATTCCCTCTGGAGGTCATTTCCACCTTTGTTCTTTGACACAAAGTTCTCCTACCCTTCTGAAACCACTTCCAATTCTCACCTCAGAAAGGAGGCCAGGGTGAGAGGCTGAGCTGGAGAAGGAGAGTGACTGGCCAGACTATAATTATCTTTACTCTCAGCCCTCTTTCCTAAGCAGCAAGGGTGATGGTGTTCCATCTCATATGTATGGTGATAGGTTAGTTTCTTAGCTTCCTCTTCCTTTCTAACCTGTATTTTTTCCACCTTCTTACTTTTTGGACAGTAATTCTTATGCACGTGCATGCACACACACCAGAGCAGAGGTTCTTTTACAAAAAACCCCAGTTGAAATCAAAAGACCTTTTTTTTTTTTTTTTTTTTTTTTTGCAGCACCGGGGATTGAACTCACAATCTCGCGCCTGTCTGATAGGCACATAAGTCACTGAGCCAAACTCCGGGCCCTGGTTTTTTGAGGCAGGGTCGCACTGTGTAGCTCAGGCCAGCCTTGCACTTGCGTTGTAGCCTAAGTCAGCCTCGAACTCACAACGGTCCTCCTACCTCAGCCTCCGAGTACCGGGATTAAAGGCGTGTGCCACCACACCCGGCTTCAAAAGACAATATTGTTTTGAAGTTTTTTTACTCAGTTTTCAAGGATCTGATTGCTACCATATTGGACATGAACAGATGACAAAAGGAATGGATTACAGATTATTTTGAGAAACATACTCCAGGGCTTTTCAGAATGGAGTTAAGAGGTGGAGGTAGGTTGAAAAAGGGGATTCTAGTGAAAAAGCAGAGGTATGATTAATATAAAGTAAAAACTGAAGACTCCTATAACCATAGTGAAAATTACCAACAATGTGGGAATCAGACCTTCAAAGGATTTGTGGGCAGGGTACAAATAATTTAAACAGCATACACACTATGCAGTGGAAGATGATAATTTTTTTTTTTTTTTTTTTGTACTTGCACTGGCCAGGCAGAGGCTTATGCCACTGAGCTAAATTCCCAGCCCAGAGGATACTTTTTTATATAAAGTGATATGGTAAGACAGGTCAAGTGGGTAAGACTATTAAGCTTTTACTACTTGTTATAGTTTGTGTCTGGATGTACCCCCAAAGCTTTATGTAGTCATGGTGTGTGTGTGTGTGGGGGGGCTTTTTGGAGGTGTCTGAATCTAGAGTTTGTGATTGATTCATAGTGCAATGATTAAGGGTATGAATGCTACACTTACCCTAGAGTGGGTAGCCTGCATACAACACAAGGGAGGGAAAGAGGCTTGTTTTCTCTCTTCTATCCTGCTGCTTTTGGTATCTTCCACCACCATGAACTGTTGCCCGTCTGCCTCACCAGCCTGCCTTGGAGCCAGGTGACTGTGGACTGAAACCTCCACAAACTGTGAGCTGAATAAACCTTTCTTTAACCTTGGGTGTTGGGTATTTTGTCTCAGCAACCAGAAAAATAAATAAGATGCTACTGGTACCACAGAAGCCTGAAGTTGTGTTATTTATTTACTTACAGTGCTAGGGATCAAGCCCAGGACTTTACGCATGCTAGGCAAGTGCTTTACTATTGAGTTGAATCCTCAGTCCTGTTATTTATTTTATTTTACTTTTTTATTTTATTTTAATTTTTGCGGCACTGGGGATCAAACTCACAACCTTGCGCCTGCCAGACAGGCGCTTAAGCCACTGAGCCAAACTCCTGGCCCTAATTTTTTGAGGCAGGGTCACACTATGTAGCTTAGGCCAGCCTTGTACTCACGTTGTAGCCCAAGCTGGCCTCGAACTCACAACGCTCCTCCTACCTCAGCCTCCCGAGTGCTGGGATTAAAGGCGTGCGCCACCACGCCTGGCTTGTTATTTATTTTAAAGGAAACTGCAGAGAACCATTCTGTACAGAATTAACTGAGTTCCTTAGACATGTCCATGAAGCAAATTAGACGAAGGATGTATATGATAGAGAGATAAGAGGCCTAGGATAGACCAATATCTAGTCCTTCCCACCTCCCCAAACTCAGTGTTTCTGTCTTATATTTAGGTATATTTTGCTGTGCTTTGATGAGGCCATTAAAATGGAGTGCAGATCAGCCTATGCTGGCCCCTCAAGAATAGCTTTTAACATGCCCTCCCAAAAGTACAACAGGCTTGCAAGGCCATCACAGACTGATCCAGACATACCCACACACTGACAAGACAAAAAGGGGTAATGGAGTTTATACCATGTTGTACTGCTGGGGTGGAGAGACTGGCAGAAGGACTTGGGGACAGGAGCTTGGAGTGAACTGAACAGGCTGCGGAGAGGGCTGCAGAGTCGGGACTGGCTGTAGAACAGCAGAGAGGAAGGCATGTGGAAAAAGGGAAGAGAAAAGGGAGAAGTGGGGGCAGGGCAGAGATGGGAAGGGAAAGGGAAGGAACAACAAGGTTAATCATAAAAGAAATTTCACTTTAATCACAAGGCTGTTGAGCAGGCTGGCCATCAAGCCTGCGACAGCTTGTAGCTCACATCTCTTTGATAAACAAGCAATCTCTCCTATCAGGAAAATCCCACTGTAGTACTTCCTGCCTATTAGCCACTTAGAACTCTGCAACTGTTGTGAACAATGTGAGGATACTCAGGGTCAGGGTCTGCTGCTTGATTTCAAAGAAGGCCTTTTCCAAAGCATGTTTTCCTGACCACACGACTCTAGGGGAGCTCAATCATAAACCTTCTGGAAGCCCACCAAGAAAAGAATTCCTGTCTGCACTGCTACACTATTTCTTTTTCTTTCTTTTTTCTTTTGGTACCAGGGATGGAACTCACAACCTGGCGCACCTGCCTGGCAGGCACTTATGCCACTGAACTAAATCCCTAGCCCTGCTACACTGTTTCTATAGGAAGGGTCATCCAAGGTCAGCTTTCCTGGAGGAAGTGCTCATTTATAGGGATTGGCTCCCTCCTGAGGGCAGAAAGGGAAAAAACACCCAGTTTATGCCACAAGGTTCCTCCTTCTGTATTTAGTTTATTAAAAGGTGTGGGGCCAGGAGTTTGGCTCAGTGGCTTACACGCCTGTCTGGCAGGTGCGAGGTTGTAGGTTCAATCCTGGAGCTGCAAAAAAAAAATTGGAAAGAAAAAAAAAAGGTGTGGGGGTTGTGGTGCCGATACCCTCATTTCTCACATATCTCCAGGAGAACCTTTCACAGAGGAGGCTGAGGGCTCAGGAGACAGAGAGCTGAGGAATTTCGAATACCCCTCAAAAGGCAGAATACTCTGGAGGCCTCAGGAGAAGACCCAATACCTAGATTTTAAAAATATAAGTCACTTTGGTTAGGAAAAAATTATTGAGAATTCTTTGTGTGACCTGGAAAGGATATTGTTATAGCCTGAAAAATCAACTCTTAGCTAATGGCACACTTATTTTCCATAAATCAATCGTATTCCAAATGTGATTACAGGCCAAGTTGTTCAGTGCTAGGTGACTCTTATACATGTTGTCTATTATTCTAATCTTCCTCTTGCTCTTGGAGGAGGGTCCAACTTGGTTCAGGCCTTACATTCATTGGGAAGAAGGAATAGAAAAGTGGTAAAACGACTTTGCCTGTCCTTATGTTTACTATTTGTGTGTGTATGTGTGTGATACAGGGGTTTGAACCTATGCTAGGCAAGTATTCTACCACTGAGTTACATCTTTTTTATTATTTTAAGACAGTGTCTAAGTTGCTTCTCGAGCTGGGCTTGAAGTTGTGATGGTCCTCCTGTCTCAGCCTATGACAGTGCTACAATTATAGGCATGTGTCACCATTTCTGGCCTGGCTGTGTTTTCGTTTTTTGTGGCACCAAGGATCGAACTCATAACCTCACGCCTGCCAGGCAGGTGCTTAAGCCACTGAGCCAAACTCCCAGCCACTCCCAGGTCACACTACTTAGTTCAGGCTGGCTTTGCACTGGCGTTGTAGCCCAAGCTGGCCTCAAACTCACAACACTCCTCTTACCTCAGCCTCCTGAGTGCTGGGATTAAAGGCATGCACCACCACGCTTGGCTTTTTGTTTGTTTGTTTGTTTGTTTGAGACAGGTCTTCACTATACAGTTCAGGCTGACCCTTAAACTCATGGTGATCCTCCGGGCTCAGCCTCCCAAGTGCTGGAATTACTGGTGTGTGCCACAATCCCCAACTTGTAGGGTTTAAATAATTAAGAGAGAAGAAATCATGCTCCTCTCCCATGCCTCTCCTAACTGGGAAAGGATGTTTGTAAAGATATGGAACTCACTGCTATTTTTTGGTCATTCTACTAGTACCCTGTTACAGTTTTCTCTTGGACAGTCTGAAACTCCAGAGCCAGGGAAGCTTTGAGAAACCATGAGGCTGCCACCTACTGGTGAGTTTTGGGACAGATCAATGGCTCTTGGATGCCTGAGGACACCAGGAGAGATATTAAGGGGGTCCTTTGAAAGAGTTTAAGTCAAGAGCTTTCCCAGCTTAAGTCAACTGGGCAAAAGTGATCACTGGGTTTTATCCTCACCCTCACTCCTGGGTTTCACAAGTTTCACTGACATATGAGATGAAGGCCTGCTTGGACAGAGGAGGCTTACCAAGAAGAGCAAGAGTACAATTCTGCCAGTACTGATCCCAGGTCTGTGACAAATGCCTCTTGCCATAGAGCTAAAGGTAACTTAACTATCCTTTCTTAAAGTTTTTCCTCTAAAGGAAAAGTTTTAGTGTAAACATAGTGGTGTGTGTATGTGCAGTCATTTCCTTCATTCTTCTACTGCTATAAACCATATGAGAAACTGAACAATAATTATTCTTGGGCTCAGCAACTTTAGTTGAGAGCTCTCAGTACTGATACAGTCAGGAAAAAAGAACAATGACAACAATGACAACAACAACAAGGCAGTAGAAGAAGGGATAAAAAAGAGAATGAGTAGAAAGGAAGAAAAAAAGAGACATATACAGTAGAGGTAGGGTGCTATAACTTAAACAGTTACCATAAATGTTGTTGGTACACTGAAATTATCCAAGATAAATCCTTTACTTTGGAGTATGTGATCATGATTAAATTCAGATCTCTGAGGAAACAGAGACCTCTGCACCAATCAATTATTCCTAACCCCAATCCATAACTTCTAACCTAGTAACATATTCCCTTCAGGTAAAAAGTCAATTCCAGTCAGGCGTGGTGGTGCACGCCTTTAATCCTAGCACTCGGGAAGCTGAGGTAGGAGGAGTGTTGTGAGTTTGATGCCCGCATGGGCTACAATGTGAGCACAAGGCCGGCTTGAGCTACATAGTGCGACCCTGCCACAAAAAACTAGGGCTGGGAGATTGGCTCAATGGCTTAAGCGCCTGTCTGGCAGGTATGAGGTTGTGAGTTCAATCCCCAGTGCCACAAAAAAAAAAAAAAAAAAAAAGAAGGTCAATTCCAACAATTCACCCACTGACCTTCAATGATCCAGTAGCAGGGACAAAATCTGATTAGAAGTTGGGGGTTTAGGACTCTTCACTTAAACATTCACTCTAAAATTTAACACCCAAACTGTTATTCACTTATCCATTTCTCTTTTTTGTTTTTTGTTTTATTTTTTGAGATAAGGTCTTTGCAATACAGGCTACCTGCAAACTACTGATCCTCCTGCCTCAGCCTCCCAAGTGCTAGAATTACAGGCATGTACCTTCACATTCAGTTTCCTTTCCCACTTTTGTTGTCTGTTTCTAGGTATGGATGGCATATGGAAGGAGGAAGCAGACGGAAGATAGGAAAAAAAGGAAACAAGACTATAATAAACACATGTGAGGAAAAAGAAGAACTAAAAAATATTGGGACCTTGGAAAAGTGCGAGAGATACATACATAAAAGCATAGTAGGAGACAGCCAAATGGAGCAGCATAGTTTACCCATTTACAGGTTTGAGCTAAGACACAGACATAAAAAACACAAATATGTTCCATGACTAGGTAAGGAGCAAGGGAAGCTGATATAAGTGAGACTTTATGGGGAAGGTGGTAGCAGAAGAAAGCGCTACAGAGACTGATTTAGGGACAGAGATAAAGAACTAGAATGATCAGCACGTGCGTTACATTTAGACACAAAGTAGGATTTTCTAGATTTTCTCTGTCCTTTCTTTAATATTCATTTCATGGTATGTGGGATGTAGTAGTACAGAGTCATTCTGGGGTCTTTCCACTTGAGTTTCTAGTTCCTAAGGTAGTATAGTCCTTGGAATCCGCTTCTTGTACCTAAGAAAAAGATGTATCTAAGGCCACAATGGACTGATTGAGCAGGAAGAAAAAGGGAGCTTGGCATGTGAAATAAGAATTTAATCAGAAGCAGAAAGGAGCAGAGATGTGGACTCCTGATTACCAAAGAATACTTCAGTACAAAATATGGGACTCTAGCTGGGCATGGTAGTGCACACCTGTAATCCCAGTCCTCGGGATGCTGAGGCAGAAGGATTGCCATGAGTTCAAGGCCAGCCTGAACTACATAGTGAGACTCTGTCTCAGAAAACCAAAAAAGAAAAAAAGAAAAAAAAACATATGGTTCTACTCATGAAGAACTCTGTTGATGAAGAAGAGACTATGTGACGATCTTGGCACAACCCTGACTGGAGTATTAAAGTGGCTTCGAAACCTAGAACACTGAAGTTCCAGTTTTGAGTAAAACTTGATTCTTAGGCCAATAACTTGTATGGTCTGCCTAGAAGCAGAACTTTCCTCAAATTCTAGTTGCTATCAATATCTACCAATCCAGCAATAGAAGGAGAAAGATATTACCCCCCTCCCACTTTGTCTTTGAGACAGGGTTTCACTATGCAGTTCAGGCTGGCCTTGAACTCACTTTGTAGCTTGGGATGTCATCAAACGTGCAGTGATCCTCCTGCCTCAGCCTCCCGTGTGCTGGGGTTACAGGTGCGTGTTACCATGCCCGGCTGATATAACTCTTTCATGGCATGCAAAACCAAGACAATTTTGGTGGTCTTTGGGTCTACAGTCATGAGTGTTATTTCTTTTTATCCTACACCACAACAAATAAATGTGTTTATGGTTCAACATATTTCATTATACTATGATGACAACTATAATCTTCTCAAGTTCTGTGCATCAAAATAGTGACCAAAATCATCTTGCTAACTGTACAGGACAAAGAAATACAATAGATATGTACTGTAGGGTAGAACCTATTGACAATTCTCAGGAAGCAAAAAACAAAAAAACCAAAACACAAAAAACAAACACCAGGTGGACTTTACTAAGAGTACTTCGGCCAAAGCTTTGCCCCAACTCTTTTCTCCTTACAGCTAACAAATGAAAATGGGGAAGGGAGTGGCATATTGCAAAAAAAAAAAAAAAAAAAAAAAAAAAAAGACTGATCCTTTCTGTCTTCCACAGCACAACAGATATGACTATATTTCCAGAGACTGCAGAAGACAGGGCTCTGACACTGAGTGTTAACTCACCTGTGAGATCATGTGATTATTCAAGGGTGGCTGTTGCTGAGGCGTGGGTGGGAGAGCAGGAAGTTGCTGCTGCTGCTGCTGCTGCTGCTGCTGCTGCTGTTGTTGCTGAGCAGTACAAGGGAGAAGGCCTCGGACAGACTGGGGTGAGGTGACCTGGTTGCATACTTCTGGGGCACCTAGTGCCATACCTAAGGCAAAGAGGAAGATGGACCAAGAGTTGTAAACACAAACCATGAATGTAATCCCTGAAGAGTTCAACTATATGGTTTACTTTTTCCTCTCACTTTTGCTTCCCATCTACCTGCCCATCTCTTTCCTCTTTCTGAATATCCATGCATAAACACAGGTGCACTTCAGCTGCTTTGCTGATAGATCCCTACCTCCTACCAGGTTTCTGCTCTCCAAGGACAGGAACGATCTTGACTTGTCAATGTTTGGGAACTGAATGAGATGTGAATCTCCCCTGAAGCGTCTAAAATCTGCCCATCATGATTAGATGGCTGAAAACATGAATCTTTACTTCCTGGAAAGGTACAGATTCTGAGCTATTTTCTCTTTCCTTCCTTCTTCTCAACTTGGGGCCTTTTTTTTTTCTTTTTTTTTCGGCACTGGGGATCAAACTCACAACCTAGAGCCTGCCAGACAGGCGCTTAAGCCACTGAGCCAAACTCCCGGCCCTAGTTTTTTGAGGCAGGGTCACACTATATAGCTCAGGACGGTCTTGCGCTCGCGTTGTAGCCCAAGCCGGCCTCAAACTCCCAACACTCCTCCTACCCTAGCCTCCCGAGTCCTGGGATTAAAGGAGTGCTGGGATTAAAGGCGTGTGCTACCACGCCCGGCAATTTGGAGCCTCTTTTGTCAAAGCTGCTAAGAAGGCAAGTTTGCCTCTTCCAGCACATGCATGAGTACACATACACATATGACACCCCCATCCTTCCTGGAAATTGAACCCAAAGGCCTCATGCATGCTAGGCAGGCACTCTACCACTGAACTACACCTGCAGCTTTACAAACAAAGTTTACCCAACTATTTTTCCCATTTTCTGGCTCTCTAAGGATGCATACATTCATACAATATATTTTTTAAATGAAGAGGAAAAGGTTTATTTTGGCTCACCATATCACATACTTTCTTTTAACTATTTATATGCCAGGCATCGCATAATGAACTAAAGACACAAAGGTGAAGGAAACACAATCCTTGCCTTTGAGAGGCATAGGGTCTTATGATGGAAGATGGACATCCATATAGCTATTACAATTTGATAAGGATAAGAGATACATCAGTGATAACCACACCAAAGCTGTACCACACTGAAGATGAGGAAGCAATAACTCCTGGAAAGATCAGGAAGGATTTAAAGAGGAGATGACAGGAGAGATGGGTTTCAAGGATGGTTAGAAGCTTTTCAGGCAGAGGGGGCAAAGCTAATGCCATATTCAAGAAGTGGTTGGAAGGCTGGAGAAAGCTGCATAACTGGAAACAAGACTGCAATGACAAACTAGAACAGGCAGTTATGGTGTAATAAGTAATTCGGACTTTACTGTGCAAGTGATACATACAGAAACATGAACATTTAACAGGGGACTGAAATGATTAGGTTCATATTTTAGATTGGTGAATTGGCTCTAAGAAGGGCTGAGAATGAAGCAGAAAGCTCTACTTGCAGGCTAGTAGCAAAACTAAATAAAAGTATATAAAGAGCTGGTTAAATGTAAAAACAGTGGAATGAGGAAGCGGGTAATAGAGAAGGGCAGCAAGGACCTAATGGAAGCAAAAATCTTCATTCTACCAATATCTACTGAGGATAAGACCTATTGAACTTCTGGGATGAAATTCAAACAATGCTTCAGAGGAAGGAAGAAGGTAAAGAGAAGTCTGCTGTATGCAGGCAGCTAAATGCTACTGTTAAGGGTACAGCAGCATTAGAGAGAGGGAATGAGAGCTGAAGGTGATGATAGGCCTTCATGGGAAACATACGAATACTCTTTCCCAGTGACTGACCACCGAAGAAGTAGCCACATCAGCATCCCTCTGGCCTGTTGCCAACTACCAATTAATTACAGTTATACTCTAAGAGCTTCCTCTGCTTTAGAAATCCTATTTATAATCTCAAGAGACACGGAATGAAAGTAGCTATCATTTTCATTTTAGTATATAATCTGAACATGGAAGGACAGGGATTTCTACTTTCCTCAGAAATCAGGTAAAACCACCTTATCTCAATTAGGTCTTTCAAAAAATCAGGACAGAAGTTTTGAGAGAAAATTGGAGAACGGCTGGGCGTGGTGGCACATGCCTGTAATCCCAGCACTCAGGAGGCTGAGGTAAGAGGATCAGCCTGGGCTACATAAGGAGACCATGTCTCAAAAACCCAAAATCGAACAAACAGAGAAAATCAGAGACAGACTAGATACAGGAATGGATAACAGGTTCAAGAAATCAAATTTTTCCTCCTCTGGCTGTTTTAAATTTCCAGAAAATTATACTGGGACAAGTGTTTGTTAAAAGTTAAGTATCAGTGATGTTTTGTAAAAGGTAAGCAAGAAGGGAAGTGTATGATGTGAAAGAAAATTAGCTACAATACCTGGCCTAGAGAGCCTTCCTGCACTGCTGCCTTTACTACTGCCAATGCTGTCACCTCTGGTGAGGATAGAGATTCCACTGAAGCTGCTGGCTTTGGTGACAGGAGGTCGCATGCTCCGAACCGAGCCGTCCGAGTCTGTACTGCTCCAAGGCCGGGGATCCAAGCATTTGAGTTCGCTGTCTGTGCTGCTCTGACGGCTGCTTGAGGCGCGGCTCAGCCCTTCTCGGTTTCCCCTGCAGAGACCACAGTGGTCAGAGCACCCCCTACCCACCACTTCAGCAGAAGGGCTAGAAGAGAGTTCTTTTCTATTCTCTCAGTGACAAAAAAGGGGTAAGGAATACAGGGAGGATAGACACTGACTTCTAGTTAGTTGGCTGGCCAACTAAGACTTGAGGGGAGCAGACAGAACAAGATCCAGTACAGTAATAAAGAGCACAGAGGCATATCTGAAACACAGTGCACTGGCAGCTAATTCAATACATTCACTAGACCAGACGGGGATGGAAAACCATGTACATGATGCTGAGATTGGCTGTGGTCTTTTCCCCACCCTCTGTGGGGATCCCACACATGCAGGAAACAGGAGGAGAAAGGCAGCAGCTCCTTTTGGGAGTTTTTAAAAACAAAAGGCCTCCCAGAAGTTACTATTGCTAGAAGGTACAAGTAGTCAATGATGTAAATAAATCCCACAAAAGATCTTCCACATAACATGCATCTAAACCAGCAAACTGCTGCTTTGGCCACTTTTCCAGGCATTGGAAAAAAGAGTATAGTGCACAGTCTGGTATTATGGACTTGATTCCACCTGTTTTGTGGAAGTTTCATGTTGGTCTCTGGGAACAATTGGTTCTAAAGTTTCTAAGGACTGAAGTCCTCAGCATTATCAAGTAAATATGCCCTCGGGACACGAGAGGCAACTGGCAGGGGCCTGACTGTGCTTAACTGCCTCTGTACAGTTAAGTCCCTGACTTACGAACATTCAAATTGTGAACTTTCACATGGTTGCTGGGTTATGAATGAATCTGACTTTCAAACAACTCTCCTGGAATGGAACTCATTCTTAAATCAGGGACTTACTGTATTGAAAATCCCACTGTACTAGAGAAGACACAAAACTACTGAGAAAAGGGGTTCTTTTCTTATCTTGTTCTGGAACATCACAGCTATCCTGATGTTATAATCACTGTATAAAAAGCAGCATGAGCCGGGCGTGGTGGCACACGCCTTTAATCCCAGCACTTGGGAGGCTGAGGTAGGAGGAGCGTTGTGAGTTCGAGGCTGGCTTGGGTTACAACGTGAGCGCAAGATCGGCCTGAGCTACATAGTGCGACCCTGCTCAAAAAACTAGGGCTGGGAGTTTGGCTCAGTGGCTTAAGCGCCTGTGAGGCGCAAGGTTGTGAGTTTGATCCCTGGTGCCACAAAAATAAATAAATAAATAAATAAATAAATAAATAAATAAAATAAAAATAAATAAAAAAATAAAAATAAAAAGCAGCATGCATCAAGATAGGCAGGGTTGATCCCAAAATTTTGTCTTATTGAGCTCTTACTGATTCTTATAAGAAACCAGGAATCAGAAATTTTTCTTTCACACTCTCACCTCAGGAACTACTAAAGTAAGGAAACCAAACGGTGACAATTATAAAGATTTAGGTATTTATTTTTGTTTTAAGGGACAGGGTCATACTATGTAGTACTGGCTAGCATGGAACTTGCTATGTAGCCCAGGCTGGGCTCAAACTCACTATGATCTTCTTGCATCAGCCACCATGCCCAGTTGAAGAATTACAAAGATTTTGGTATGTATACTGGGAAAGAATTAGGCAAAAATCATAATAGCTTGGGCTCTCTCCTTTTTATCAAAAACAAACAGAAAACTCTATCCCAAATAATTACCATAGCTCCAAAGGCTCTAAACTAAGAGTCATTCTAATAAAGGTTTTTTTGTTGTTGTTTGTTTTTGTTTTATTGTGATAGGGTGTTGCTACATAGTTCAGGCAGTCCAGGGTGGCCTTGAACTCATAGTGATCTTCCTGCCTCAGTCTCCCTAAAGTTGGTATTACAGGCATGTGCCACCATGCTTGGCAATAAAGGTATTTTCTTAAGGTAGTAAATAAAGAAAACATCCTTTTGTTGTTGTTGTTGTTTTTACTAGAAGACCTACTTCAAAGACACTGTAGGAAAAATGGGCAAAATACATGCATGCTAGAGCCACTTTTTCAATTTTTATTAACCAAGTCAACCATGAGGAGCTAAGAACATGCTGGCACAGTTGGTTGGGAATGTGATAATTCTTCTCTGCTGCCCCCAGGAGATGTGTAAAGAATATCAGTACTTCTCTCTGTATAGCTGGAATAGGGGATCGCAGAGTATTCCTGTTTCCCCCAAACCATAATCCTTTTTCTTGGAATACCTACAGCAGAATGGGGAACAAGAGAAATAAACTAGGGGTAGGGATGTTCCAACAACAGAATCAGGTCCAAAATGAGAGCCAACAGCTCTGTTTCAATGGACAAAGGCCAGTCTACTGACAGGATACAACAAAAATGCATGTATATCTGGGATAAGAAGGTACAGCAGTAGTAATGGGTGAGGGGTATTCATTAGACACTAGGGTTTGAATTTTGCAAGACAAACTAATGGCCTTTTCCACCTAAACCAAACATTTTACTATATATAACAGCAATTCTGTCCTTTATTTTCTCTTGCT
This sequence comes from Dasyprocta punctata, assembly GCA_004363535.1. NCBI lineage: Eukaryota > Metazoa > Chordata > Mammalia > Rodentia > Dasyproctidae > Dasyprocta > Dasyprocta punctata. Next base: position 124,559 of record RJWM01000126.1, on the reverse strand, counting down.
ATCAGAAGTAGACAACAAACAAGGCAATTTTAAACCAAATACCTTGGGAAGCTATGGTTAAAGCAGCACTTCTATACTCATCTAGTTTCCCCAAGACAGTGATGGCCAGATGCTCAAAATGTGGACTGCCTGATGACATTCTGACTAACTCGGGTCAGTGCACTGCTTGAGAGTTGGAATCTAAGGTGAGTTTTGTCAGGAAAAAGATTAGTTTCTCTCTCCACAAATAAACTTAATTCCTAGTCATGTGTCTTTCACTTCACTAAAGATATGTTAATTAGGGACAGTCACCCAGATTCAATTTTGACTACTACATTGGGTTGCATATACGTTAGAGGCAGGGGTCAAGAATAAAGAGCATTCATATCTCATACTCCTATAAAATCAGAGCTCAGTTTTTATAAGTATATTTAATATTAGTGAAAAGTTCAGTTCGCCGGGCATGGTGGCACACGCCTTTAACCTCACCACTTGGGAGGCTGAGGCAGGAGTATCGTTGTGAGTTCGAGACCAGCTGTGCTACAAAGTGAGTTCAAGGCCAACCTAAATTGCATAGTGAGACCCTGTCTCAAAAAATAGGGCCATCGATTTAGCTCAGTGGTCTAAGCACCCACCAGCATCTGCCAGGTCAATCCCCGGTACCAAAAAAAGAAAAGAAAAGAAGAGTTCAGTTAGTTGGATCTGAGGAGTAGAGACGGAGGCCTGTGGAAGAGGTGGCAATAAATAGTTGTAAGCCTCACTGTGGCTTGTCAATGGAGTAGGATCTTTCAAGGAAGGGAAGTTGCCATAGTTATTTCCAGCATGATGGTGGAATGTGGTGTATCAGTGTTTCAAAAACATTAAACCTGAACAGAAAGGTATAAATCATTAAGAGAAGATTAGCTTCTGGCCTAGTATCCAAATAGGGCTAGAAATTACCCCCTTAAGAATCCATGATGCTACATTTTAAATGATGTAGCCCTTTAATAAAATTTCAGTTTGAACAGGAGCAGTTTAAAAGGAGATCTGGAGAGGTAAGGGCTGCATACCTGCTCACCAGATTTTTCAAGGTATTATCTGCACAGTTTGATGTAGACTGATATTCCACAAAGGGCATAATTCCTAGCAGTGAATGTGAATTAGGGCTCCAAACAGAACACTACTTAGAAAGGAGTGATGCTGCAGAAAGCCAGTGTGGTATAATAAAAGGAACACTGCACGAAGAATCAGCCTCAGTTTTACTAACAGTCATGTAAACTTGGGCTATTTATCTCTGTTTTTATTTTCTTAAATGCAAACCAGCTGAACAAATCAGGAATGTTGAGAGAGCTGGATTAAAGTACACTTTGGTAACCATAAAGTACCAAAGTACTTTAGGAGTGTTTTTAAAATGCTTTCTTTTATGACTGTTTAGGTACTCTGGGATGAACTACAACCCTGAAGTGCAGAACTATGAACCGTAACTTTTCTTTTTAATGTGGGGATTTTAATCTAATTTTGCTACCACTAACAATGCAAAGTGTTCTTTGCCTAGGGTTTTCAGATGGACCTCAGGTCGGAACAGTCTAGAAAAAAAGAACTCAGAAAGATGGAAATTCTCCACTGCAAGAATGAGTCTGGCTAGCTTTAAAAAGGACAATAGGGAAGGAACAACTAAAGTACTAGGAATCTAACTAGTCAGATAGTCCCTATCAAGCTTAGGATTAAAAAACTGAAAAACCCATTGGAAAAGGTTAGTCTCTAATAACAGTGTGAAACATTCAAGGTCTTTGTACTCTTTAGTTTTCCTTTTGGTAAACTGGGAAGAATATATGTAAAATGAGTTGGTACTAGCATAGGGCAGTAAAGCAGCACTTCTCTCACATCCACCTTGCACTATTCCTTTGGAATTGGACTAAGAGACTGAAACAAAGGGGACACGCTTATGATTGCTTTGTGGGAAAACAGAGGTTATTAGGCACTGGGGAAGTTAATACTATAAGCAGCAGTTTTTGGCAACATTAAAGATTAAGTAATGGACAATCATAAAAAGAGCATGCTCTAAGTTCATTCTCAGGCAGATGGCTCCTTTAGGTTCTTTCTGTGGCCATCTTACATGTTACACTATCTTAAAAAGAAAACTACACAGAGGGGTTCGTATGTGTGTACACATTGTTTTTTTCCAAAGATACAAAGCATTCCTTGTGCTGGATGAGGATAAGCTTTCCACATCTTTCCAGAATCTCAGAAAAAGAAACCAGAAGATACCTATTCCTTTACCTTACTATAAATATAGGCTTGAATTTTTCAGAACTGCCCAAATTCCAGCAAACTTCTGGGAGGGAGCAGTACCTATCCCAGATACACCTATTTGGTCCCCTTTACCACCTATTTATGACTCAAAGTGTAATCAGCAAGATTAAAAATAAAGCAACTGAGCAAGAGTCATTTTTTTTTAAATGGAAAATATTCAGTGTTGCAAAACTCACAAATTTAATTGTTCCACAAGCAGCCATGCATAGAGCAAACCCAATCTGCTGAGATTACAGCAAAACAAAATAAAATTAAAAATAAAAATAAAAAGGAGAAAAACAGATCACACAAAGGTACCTAAAAATCTGCCTTCTCTTGTGAGAGCTAGAAGAAAAGGTTTCTTTGGAGAGTCTGTTGGTTAACACCCAAAAAACAAAAAAAAAAAAAAAAAAAAAAAAAAAAAAAAAAAAAAAAAAAAAAAAGAAGAAGAAGAAGAAAAAAGCATCATTACAGGATTATATTAACCTCACTGACAAAGCTCAACGAGAAGCAGGGAACATGCTAAGTGGTACTAACCTGATGTCATTTAGATATCCGTTCTGGCCAGTCTAGGTGAGGGGGAGAAAATGGAAAATAACTTATAAGAAAACAGCATGGCATAACCGAAAAGGAAGTCCGTGATGCTATGAATACCCAAGGTCCTCAAACCAGAATTCACCCCACCAAAAAGGAGAAGGAGCAGGGACAAGATAACCCACACCCAAACACCCAATGTGATCTCTCACCTTTAATGGGAAAGAGCATTCAGCATTTTTAGCCTTCCCACAGTGTTTAAAAAGAGATAAAAAGAGGAGTACAGAAAGGAGGAAGAGAAAAGTTGTAAGTTATTAACCTAATTATTAGTTCCTCATCAACTCTAAGTTTATTAATTTATTTTAGGAATAAACTGAGTTTAGTAATTGATACACTTGGTCTTAAAGGGTGTGTTCAAAGGAGAGAAAAAGAAACTCATGACAAAGAAACTTCATTTTTTGGAAACAAACCTCAATGGCTATTCCCTTTCTGTCCTCTGCACTGGTCAAAATGAATGATATTGTGAACTGAGACCCAAGGTGGGTACACATTGGGGAAGCAAGTACTTTTCAGATCCCCCAAAATGAGAAAATTAAGCCTCAAATAGTCTCATTGGGAATCATTTTCTGACAAAGCCACTGAGCAGAATGAAGTGGGCATTTAGTAGACTCCCAAGCCTTAGAAAAAGTACCAAAGGTGTCCAACTGCTGGGCAGAGTGAGTTTCACACGGAGCAGAACCTATTTGGGCAGACAGACAACTCACGCTCCAGAGAAGGCTGCTGCAGCAGCATTTCCATCCGAACACCCTTCTTGCCACTTCCTTTCTTTTTAGCCTGCTTCCTGCCCCCCACTCCAACCCTAATTTATGACTCCATCCTTAATCACTCTCAAGGATTGGCCAGGCTCCTCTCCACATGAAATCTTTGGAGTATGGTAGGCTTTGGCCATTTATCCTTCTCTAGATCTTCTAAGATTCCTGAGGCCTCTACCATGACAAGAGTTAGGAAGTGCTGAAATGAAAGTGCTAAATCCATAAGGATTTAACAAAGAATACATATATTAGTAGAGGCTTGAGAGATCAGAAATCAGGAGGAAAAACGGAGAGAAGAACTAAATTTGTCCTTGTTACAGCTGAAGGCAGAAATAGTCTATTGTTGCTGATGCCTAGCTCTAGTACCCTATCGTAAGTTGCCTGTGATTTCAGAACATCTGTGGCTTTGCTAAGGGCTGGCATAGTAGAGTAGTCATTTCCCATGTGTCAACAAAGCAGAGGAGCATATCAAAGATAGTTAGCTAGGATATGTCACTGGGACTTCTTAATCTGAAAAGCCCAGAACAAAACAAGCTATCAAGAGGCAGTTTACATTCAGGATAAGAACGTGGACTCTGGAGCCAGACCACCTAAATTCAAATAAAGCTCTTTTGCCATCGAATAATATGACCTTATGTGGTTACTTAACTTCCCTGTGCCTGTTTCTCATTTACAAAGTGGGGAAAACAATGTAACTCATTTCATAGGCCTAGTGTGAGCATTACGTGAGTTAATATACATTAAGGGCTAAGAACAATGCCTGAAAGGTAATAAGCACTACATAAGTGTTTGCTATTATTATCCACCAACATGCTCTGTCCACCATTAAGGGTCATCACTGACCACAACTCTGTACAATAGACAACTCTCCTCTTATTCCACCCAATACGTTTGCAGGTAAAGGTAGAGATGGGATGGTTTAGAGGACAGATTTTTCTGATTCACAATAGAAGGTAAGAAGACTGTGTTCTTTGGACTTTTGACCAGAAAGCTTGCAGGTCTAACAGTCCCCACTGAGAATTCGTAGAGGAACATGGTTTTCTTGAGACAATGGAACAAGTACACAGGAGTCCATTTTTCTTTTGGAGACAATATATAATTTTTTTTGGTCGGACTGAAAAATGAAACAGTGGAGGAATGGGAGGAGAGTACTGTCCACCTATGTGTATTGATTTGAACTTTCTTTGTTGCTGATCTGACTGTGTTCCTATCTGGATCCCACATTATTTGGAGATCTATTTATCTTTTGAACCCATACTTCTTCCTAAAATTCTACTAAACTTTTCTTCAACTGGTAGGCAAAGGCATCAGATACAGAGGTATGAAGTATACTTAATATGGTCTGCCATTAAGAATAAAGTTGCCTAAACGAAATTCATGTTGCCTTTGGATCATGAAGCCAGTCCTGTTCTAGGAAGCAAAGAAATACAGGAAGGAGACTTCCCATTTTAGGTAGTGACTGGAGGGAATTAGGAGTACCCTCTGCTTGTGTGGAATGTAGAGTTTACAGAGGATGCATGTTAGAAAGGACTCAATCATATTATAAAAATGAAGGTGGGAAAACAAGATGAATATAAGGCCTGTATGGATACAAAGTCTTTCATTTAGAAGCAAAGATGCCTAAAACAGATAGTGGGAGTGTAAGAGGGTAAGTGTAAGGAGGGTTTGACAGCCAAGATTCAGGGCTCTTCCATCAGATCTGCTAAAACCATTTCTGTTTTCAGTCTAATCATATTTACCAAATTCAGCCACTCCAAGCTTTAGTTCTCTTTACATGCCATACAGCAGAATGTATTTGTAAATAATAAAAATAAAACTGTAGCTTCCCAATAGCGCACATTTAATTTTAGAGACCAAATCTGGGACTGGCTGGATGCTGGCTAAAAAAGAGAAACAAAAAAAGAAAAAAGGAAAGAAATAAGCAAAACCCCCAATAACATTTATGGAGAGTTCATTCCATTCACAGTTCCAAAGATTTAGAGCTAAAAGCTATGGGCTGACAACTCTCAGAAGCTACACTTACCTCTCGGGCAAATATTCTCTCTCGGACCCTTTGATATTCCTCCTCTCTCTCTTCTATTGACTTGCTCCTCCTTCCATCCTGCAATGGAACTCTGATCTAGATCGATGAGCAGAATTAAGCTAGTTAAGTTCTCCTCGTACTGCAAGCTCACTGCACACCAGCAAGGAAGAGAAACCGGGAAAGTTTATAGTTGCCATCAAAAAAATGGAAAAAAAAGAAATAAAATTTCCAGTCCTAAACAGGCTTCACTGGGTACATCTGACCATGCAGTTTGGGAGAGCATGTTTTCTGGATGGTTGAGGACTCTCCATCTCCCCACCCTCCCAGAGAATCAAGAACAATAACTGTTTATAAGGATTGGGTTGTTTCGCTGTAATAACCAGGTTCTATCCAGTCAGTAAGGATCAAGAAAACAGCCCTGGGAAAACACTGTTTTAGGGAAAGCAAGGGATAGAAGGAAGCTAGAGAGAGAGAAGAAACAGATGTTTACCAGAGAGCTGAATGTAGAGGAGGAAACTTACAATTTAGCATGCACCGATATCCCTTCTTTAGTCACTAACCCCATAGCCTGAGACAAGCCAATTCACACATTGCTTAGCAAAGAGGGCCTTGGAAGTCAAATTCCAAAGGCGAAGTTAAACTCAAAGCCTAAATATTTCTTCTCAATTACAGCACATGAGGGCAGCAAAGAGAGAGAAATTACATAAAGAAGGAGAACAGAGCAACACAAAGAACAGAAGTGAAAAAAAAACCAAAACAATAGAAAGATGGGCAGAGACAGGAACAGATAAATGAGGTATAGTGAAGGCAGATAGAGAGACACAAGGGAAAAGAAGGAAAAAGAAAATAGAGAACTTTATGTTCTCTGACAAATGCAGTAAGGTGACTAGCAGGGATGTCTAGGCAGATCATCACCTCTGGTGAGCCATCATCTAATTCCCCATTATTGTCTTTTTCTCTCCTGGCCTGCCATTTATGAACTCTGTCCTGGGAGGGTATAACAGAGGACCATTTTCCATACTGCTTGTAAAGACAAGGAACCCTGACCAAGAACCCATTAAATGAATGTCACCAGGCTATAGACACTCTGAACACTCAGAGGCTTTGAAAGTTTCAGATGAACTGACCAAGAAGCCTGCTACTCTAACTAGTTTAATGCTGTTGATCTGCATCTGTCTCCAAAGGGAGCCAACAAAACAGGAGTCTCTCTACTTTAAACAGATTCAGTTCTCACCATCCTGAAGAACCTATATTCTACTAACTGTCCTACAAATTACATTCTAAGAAGACACAGGACCTTAAGGAGCTCTATTGTCTTTAGCACCTAGCACTGGTAAACCAATGGCAGAGTAGTAAGAGCGTACGTAACATGTTGTGAGGTCAGGTGGAATCCCAGCTCTGTTACCTCCTAGTAATATGACTTCAAGCAAGTAACTTAACATCACTTAGCCTCAGTTTTCTTATGTGTAAATTGGGGCTAATAACTCATCTACATTGAGTCGTAGAGAGGACTGAAAGCGATAACACATGTAACATTTAGAACACAGCCTAGTTCAGTGAAAACAATAAAATAGCAATATTATACTTATTATTAATATCTGACAGAAAGTGCACAGTCTACCCTATTATGGATCAAGCCTGAAGCTGAGAAATGAAAAGTTCACAACAGGGACAGAGTCTCTGCCCAATGTGCCTTTAGGCCTAAATAATTCCTGATCCACAGAAAAGGGGTTTTGGGAAAATGGAGAGAAGGGCATCAGGATGGAAAGGCTTTTTTTTTTTTTTTTTAAATTAAATTTTTTGTTTAACTTGTCTTTTTGTAAGTTTCTTTTTCAGTCAGACCCAGCATGTTTGTCCACATTAGATAATGGCACTTTTCTCAAAAGGATTCCCTCTAATATTCAAATAACAAGCAAAAATGTCCTGGTCTCAAGACCATACGATATCCCAAGAAAACTACTTTTGAGCCTAGAGGCAAGATACTGTTATAGTTACAATTAATTAACAAGACTCATATTGGTTCTACCCCATCACACTCTTCAAATCTAAATCCACTTTGGAGGTCAAGCAGGTTGGAGTGGATCTAACTTTTGTACTCAGCTAGGAAAACTAACCCCAATAATCGTTATCTAAAGAGTAGGACGGGGGTAGGGGAATAGACAGCCCATAAAAGAAGGGATAAGAGGTTATTAATTTCTTATTCCTCCAGGAATTTATATTGAAGGAGACACTGCCTGAGGTTCCCAGCATCAAAAGTCAAAGTAACACACTCACCTTGGTGGAAGGAGTTGGGAAAAGATTAAAGAGTTTTCAGAAAGGGATCAGAGAAACTTTTATAACTGGTTAAATTAGACTATATCTTTGAGGGTTCTAAGCTAGCTCTGAGCTAGGATACAAATGGAAGTCAGATAAAGTAACTCTTGGTGGTTCCCAAAGGAATCTCTAATGATTAAAGGGGGGGAAAAAAAAAGAATGAAACCATCAGCTGGATTCAGACTGAGGCAGGTGGGGAACCCTGTTTTGTCTAAAGTGACATAGAGTTAGAAGTCAGTGGCAGACCCAAGGAGTTCTAGGCCAAATGAGATCACCCAGCAAACCTCAGCACCATGTCTCTCTGAGGCTAAGAGGGTGGCATCCAGCTCAATTAGTGCAGTCAGTCCTCAATATTAAGCCAAAGCCAATTCAATATAACTCGTACATTTTTTGTTCTAAGATGGTCTGAGTTTTCTCCATTTCACAAAACTTCTCCCTTCCCAGTTTCTCTTACTGCAGTCTCTCTCTATAGGCCCACCCTTTTTCATTCTTCACCTGGTTATCATCTCGATCCATACTGGCATCATCTCTCTTGAGAATGAATCTCTGTTGGAATTCTGTATTCTTCTCATCCTTTATATGTTCTGAGAATCTCTGTTCAGGGCTGAGATTTGGAAAAACATATGAGAGGAAGGGAGGAAAAAGATCTTTTTGTTAGGAATAAGACCTTGTAGGTAACAGCTCTCTTAAACTGTACAACTCTGCACATGGCTATAATTCGAGCACTGGCTGAGAAAGGGAGATCACTGTGAGTTCGAGGTCATCCTGAACTACATAGGGAGATCCTGTCTCAAAAAAACCAACCAACCAACCAACCAACCAACACTGTATGACTCCTACTCAAGGATTTCTAGAGTAAAAAGTCACAAGAAGTTTTAATGAAATCCTCTAGATCTGGTTTTTGCTCTTTGGTTTTTTAAAAACATGCTGCTCACTTATTTTGTTGCATGAGAAAAAATATATATATATACACATTAACTGAATCAAGATCTTGCACAAGTGGATAAATTCTGTATGCATCTGTAACCTTTTTCCAAAGCTGTACCTGTTGTATAAATGAAGGTGAATGGAGGTGATGGTCAGGCTTAATGAAATATCAGGGCCTCTACAATCTATCTGTAAGCTTTATAAAAAGTTGGACTGGTGACATAACCCTGTCCCCTCCCCAAGAAAAGACATCTTGATCCTAAACCTCCTTTTTCTACTCTAGCAGATTATTCCCAGAAATCATCCCAATCCATGATTTTCTCCCTTACATTCTTGTATTGCTGGTTTTGTTGATGATGACAGCTTTCCCAGTTTGATCAACATTGTGGTCCATCCCAAAATAGGCAGCTACCCGGTGTAATAGCATCCGGTGATATGAGGTCATCTGAGGAAACTTCTTGAACTGGTTACTGAAGGAAACCCAGGGGGGAAAAATGAAGTAAGAAAAATGACAACAATAATGGTCAACTGTAATTTTTCTTACCAGTATCTAAAGTGGAGAATTTCTTAAGAGAAACAAACATATTATAAGGAAAACAGATTAATTAATCAGCAGGAACCAAAAAGGTTTCTCTCAATATTTGGCAGATTACTCTGATCTACTATCTTCATTAAAACTAGTTCTTAAGGTCTCAGTCCCACCCACCTGGATGATATCTGATAAAGAAAAAAGAGAGAAATTTAAAAATAGTAAAATCTAAAAAAAGGTGGAGTTACTGAAGAGATACAAACTCTTTTTCAACTCAAGTCTATGCAATAGCTTTAAAATCTCACTGTTTTCACAGATACAATTTTTTTTTTTTTTTGGAGACAGCGTTTCACTATGTAGTTCAGGTTGACCTTGAGCTCACTTTGTAGCCCAGGCTGGCCTTGAACTCACAGCGATCTTCCTGTTTTAGACTCACAAGTGCTGGGATTACAGGCACATGCAACCATGCCCGGCTACAGATATAATTTTTAAATCTAGTCTGATTACTTTTCTCTAACTCCTTTTGTTCCCCCATGACTAACTGCTTCAAAATTCTCACACTGAGGGAAAAATGAAAGAGGGATGCCCTCAGTTATACCTAAGTTCCTTTCCAGTGCCCCTTCCCACCTCTAAGTGTGTATTTCATACAAGTAACTTACTTGTTGTCATTAATAAATTCCAGAATCTCCTGTTCTAATTTTAGCAGCATCATTCTGTCCCTGTTTAAAAACAGATTAGAACAAAACATAACACAGCCCTCCCGTAGACATTGAAAACAGATATTGCAAACACAACTTGTTCATTATAGAAGTAAAAAGAAGGAATATCCACGCCCCAATAATGGACAGTAATGCAGAGGCTAAGGAGCCTCACTAGCCCATGATATCTTAAAAAAGAAAAATAACCTAATTATACATTTTTCAGATCCCTTCTAATCATGTACTTTGGTATCCATATCAAAAATCTGTTAGCAGCATAGTCATATACACACATGCTTTGTACTTAAAAATCTAACTATTATTTACATCTCATTATTCACAGAATTTTAGAGTAATTCTGTTTAAGTTATATACGAGTCAATTATCTTTTTCTTCTGTGCCTCCCAAATCTTCGTATTTCTTTTTCTCTACATTCTTCTTTCTGTTTTTTTCCTTGACTTTTCCAAAAGCAGAAACCTTAATGTGAGGGCCTTCTGAATCCCTCACAGGATATAAAATTATACTTCAGAAAGATTAGGAGAAGGGATAAACAGCCTAGTTTCTGATCATGTAAAAATAATGGGAAGTTGCTTGGCCTCTTCAAATCTTATCAGCTGCTATCCCCTTTCTCTCTTACATCGATCCTGTTATTACCTTGGGTTCTTTTTCAGTGTATTTACAAGAAATTCATGTAGGTCTATTCCAGTGGAGTCCGTATATTCTTGGCTGGAGTCTAGAATCATAACAAAAAAATTTTTAAGTAAGTGCAACTCTTTGTGTGGTAACTAATCCCAGTCCACAACTTTATTAGCAGAGGTAAGAACAGAAATGCAGAACCAAACCACATGCCAGCAAGTACCAGGTTTCAGGATGAAAGCAAAAGTGACACAGATCCAGGCACTAAGACAGATAAGTGATGGGAAAAGCCCTCACCTCTGGACAGCATCTTCCTTGGGGCTTTGTCTTTGCTTCTGTCCTTGTCCTCCTTTTCAGAGACATCTTTTATGGACCTTTCTTCCTCTTTGTCAGAGGGGCAGCTGATGTGCAACTGAATTATATCCTTTAACAAGAAGAAAGAATATAATCAAAGAGGAAAAAAGATTTTAACTCTCTTTACAACTCCCTTGGACTTTCAATGGAAACAAACCTTGAGGTAGCAACTCTATTTACAGAAGAGTGTATTTGTTAATTAAATTGTTTTAATTTATGTTCCACCAAGAGGCAGAGGCCAAGCTTTTCTGCCAGCAGTCACAATCTACTACATGAAGAGCTTAAGTTACAGTGAATGTTCCTGGCATAAAAACTGGAGGGTAATGGCTCCAACTACTAGAGGAGAAGAGTATATATGGGAAAATGGGGTCGGCTCTGGAATCTCCTTGTCTATATTATCCTGCATTGGCAAGACATGAAGATGACTTATACTTCATGCTTTTGCCATGCCCTGCTTTACTGCAACAGCTTTTGTTTTAAAGTGCCCTCTTCTCTGATTTCCAAACCTGATGTTGATGCTGTGATTGCTACCCTATACTTTACCAAATACTTTCATGCTCAAAAGCTACACTTGCTGGCATGGTGGTTACACACCTGTAACCCCAGTACTTGGGAGGCTAAGGCAGGAGGATTGCCTTGAGTTCAAGAATAGCCTGAGTATCCCCGGTGCAGCAAAAAAAAAAAAAAAAAAGAATAGCCTGAGTGACATAGTGAGTTCAAGGCCAAAGCCAGTCTGGACTACATAGCAAGAATCTGTCTCAAAAAAAAAAAAAAAAAGCTACACTTACTATTGTAAATGACCTACCTGGGCTTCTAGTGGCCCATCAGCAAATGGAGTAGAGGACTCCTCACACACTGCCAGACTGCGTACTAACTTCAGCTTGGAATTAGACTGAAAAAAAGACAGACATTCATATATTCCATTAGGGAACATTCAGAAAACATCCTCTTTGGATCTGTTAGTTGCTGTTTCTATTAAATAGGGGTTTTGTTTTTGTTTTTCCAAATAGGTTCCACTTGCCAATTCCTATTTCACTTGAAAGCTAATTCTGCTGTATTGCTTACAACAGTAAGCATAAAAGCAAAATGACTACCTGGACAGATGGTAGAAAAGTCAATTCACTTAAGACTTTTTTCTCTCTAGCTCAGTGTTCCAATTTCAGACTCGAACGGTTAATGCAGATGCACGGTAGCACAGCACTGAAGAAAGACACTGAACTTGAGAGCCAAAAGTCCTAGCTTCAATTCCTGGTTTTGTTCTTAGAGGCTGTAAAGTAAATTACTTAACTTCTCTAGGTCTATTTTTTCTCAATGAAGCTGAAAAAATAAAAATACCTAAAGGGTTATTTAGAGTATTAGACGATATAAAGTCTACAGACATATCATTAAATAGTGCTTAGCATACAGTAAACAATAAATATTAAATGACTAAATCTGAGGTGGGAAGGGTATGGAAAGAAATGACTGAGAAAAGTAAAGACAAAAACAAGAAAAATTTATAACACTCGGGATTTAATGCAATAAAAAGTTAATCCACTTGCTTTACTTCTGCTGGCAAGTAAATATCAAAAAAATCTGAAATCCACCATACAAATTCCTGGCTTCCTATCTACCAAAGTAAAAAATTATAGAGTGACATTAGAAATTTACCTATAAACATTTACTGAGAATCCTTATAATAAAATTAAGGCACACAGTGAATACAAAAGCATAAAACAGGACTGGGGATGTAACTCAGTGGCAGAGCATGTGTCCAACCTGCATGGGGCCCTAAAGTCCATCCCCAGCACTGCAAAAAATAAAAAAAGTATGTGTATACTTTAGAGCAATATAAGTAAAGAACTCATGAGTCTGAAGAAAACTTCAGGCCTCATTCTATCATTAGCTACTCAATGTTCTTTGTAAGTCTACTCAATTTTTCTGACCCAAATTTCCTCATTGCAAAATGGGGATAACAACTGGGTTACTTATCTTAAAAAGTTTGGCAGGATAGAAAATAATCTTGTATTCTGGACTTTAACATCAAGGCCATTACTGTAGATTTGGCCACGTGAGGCAGAACACAGAGCCAATTTATTATACCTCTCAGCCTTCTTCAAATCCAAGCCAGTCATAAACTAGGTACGTTACTCTCAAATTCTATCATTAGTTTTCTGAGGAAAAGGGATGAAAACCCTTAATTATTACTTCTGGTAACAATTCTTCCCACTGAAAGAAACATTTAATATTCCAGGTTCATTGTCAGTTAATTGAAAAGAGTCAGGTGCAATGGTGCACACCTGTAATCCTAGCATTGAGAAGGCTGAGGCAGGAGAATTGCCATGAATTCGAGGCCAGTCTGAGCTACATAAGTGAGTTCACGGTCAACCTGGAATACATAATGAGACCCTGTCTCAAACAAAACAAAACAATATCCTCCCTGGGGCTGGGGATGTAGTTTAGCAGCACAGGCCTGCCTGGCAAGCCAAGGTCCTGAGTTTGATTCCCAGTACCAAAAAACCAAAAACAAGAACAAAAATATCTCCCCTGCCCCAGAGTAAAATTAAAGAAAAAAAAATTAAAAAAGAAAGAGTTGAGTTTTGTGATGCATACCTGTAATCGTGGCACTTGGGAGGCTGAGGCAAGAGGATTAACACAAGTTTGAGGCCAGTCTAGGCTACACAGTGAGTTCAAAACCAGTTTGAATTACATAGCAAGACTCATACACAAAAAAATCAGCAAAAAAAAAAAAAAAAAAAAGCCTTTATATTTTTAGGATGTCAACAAATGCTGAATCATTTCTATTAATGGGTCATGACTTATATTAAAGGAAAATTCATATGTGGAAAAAAAAAAATGAAGGGGAATTTCAAAACTCATACAAACAGCCATTCTGCCAGACAAGCCAGGATGGGCAGAGAAACTGAATTTTAGCACAACCAGTACCAAGTTCTCTCAGGCTCTGCGGAAGGCTCTTGCTGGGTATATTTTCAAGTATCAGAAACAAGACTGTGACTGAACTAGAGATAACAGACAAAAACAAAGCTAGACTTTCCATTAGAAAATGTATGCGTGCATACCCATGTGTGTGATTCATGTTCACAAAGTGCATGCAAGAAAACTCTGCCTATATGTAATCTGAGTAAACTAGATACTGATGATAAATCCATTTATGAAATGTATTACTAGTAACATTAAAAAATAATCAATATAAGAAGGGCTCTTACCTTGGCTCTTTTCCTGGCATGACCATGGTTGGATGCCCGCCTCTGTTAGAAGAGGATTAGAAAACATTAAAGGCAGGGAAAATCAACATTTAATTTTAAAGAAACCCATATTTACAAAGTTCTAGCTATAAAAAAACCATTATAACACTTGCTGAACTATGAGGAAAAGCACCTGGTTTATTTGTCACACTACCCACTCCAGCAACTGTAACATGGAAGGGACTCTGTGGCACGTACAGTCAAATTGCCTTCATTATAAAAATAAAGAATTGAAAGAAATTAACTTGTTAGTAGTTTTCACAGATTGATAAACATTACTTTCTGACAAACCATGGAATCCTCTCCTAATTAGAATATTTCTGGAAATGTCATTACCATAGCATGAGATCATGTTATTTTTTCTTCCTAAATTTGTTCACAGAAGTATATATAATCTACAATGGATGTGAAATATGATCCCTAACTATCACTTAGAATAACATCTTTATGAGGGAACATCAGATTTTCAACTTGAGATGCCCAAAATACTCTTCTTAGAGTTGGGAAAATGGAATGAGAAGTCTTTTTCCCAAATGCCTCCCACCTTGAATATGAAAATTCCCCCAGTTCTAAGCTCCTGGTGGTGACTTGCTTGGGCCAGAGATGTGAGATGGGATACAACAGAAGGATAAAACTTCCAGACCAAAGGGAACAGATAGGGGAAAAGGAGCCAGGAAAAAGCTGGAGATGATAAAGAACAAAGGCCTGAGGTGAGGTGAAGGAAGGAACAGTTAATTAATTGATAAGATTTCTGAACATCTGTGAATTCAAAATGGGAGCTTTAGGAAAGGAGTTGGGGTGCGGAAAGTATTGAGGCTAGGGCATGCGGCAGTGGAAACAAGTCAGAGGAAGAATACCAGCATGATCTTGGGTAGGTGAGGATTTCTCTTTCCTTGGTCCTCTTCACTAGTTAGCAAACACTGCCAAGATGCAAAATGGTGAACTGGGAAAGTAGATGAAAAGAGTAAGAAATGATGGTGGAGTTGGTCAGTGGCAAGACCTGCTGCAGCAAGGGAAGATTTATAGTCGAGAAATATGTAGTATGTATTTGCCACTATTTTTTTAAATAGACAATACATATACACTCACAAACATACAAAATGTATACTGGAGCTATATGTTGAACAATTAAGTCTCCTTTCACATCTGTCCCTTGGATACCTGCTTCCGTCCTTAAGGGTCAATGAGCATTGCATTTCTTTTAGACTGATTCAGATATTTTATGCATATATGCTTACTGTAACTGCATAAACAGTTTTTTAAAAAGCAAATACACCGTGCACACTACTCTGAACCTTGGTTTTAATTTTTTTTCATAAATGTCATTCTATAGACCCTCTATCTCATTTGTCTTGTTACATGGTATTTATTCCATTGTATGATTCTACCATAACTTATTTTACCAGTCCCTTAAATTGAACCACTTAAGATGCTTCTGATCTTAAGTATAAAAGTTGTCTATTTCACTGAGTATATCTAGAAATACAGAGTATCTGTATCCATTTAAAATTTTTTATAGTTCTGCTGAACTGTCTTTTAAGGTGTTATACAAATTTATACCTCTACCAACAAAGTATAAGTTTGCTTATTTCCCAGAATGGGTAGTTTTAACAGTTAAACAAATACATAAAGCCTAATTCATAGTGCATATCATGCTAGCTACCAGAGGATACACAGATAAAAGACACAAACCTTGTCAAAAAGGAATTCATAATCCTGTTGGAGAAGACAGACACACAATTACAATACGATACATTATGTATGTTAGAAAGGTACCCACAGAGTACTACAGAAGCACAGGGGAGAAGCATCAAACTCAAATATATATATATACACATACACACACACACACGTGTGTGTGTGTGTGTGTGTGTATAAATTAAAAAAAATTTTTCCCATCAATGCTGGGTGTCTGCTATACATAAAGCACTGTTAGGCCTCAGGATACAACTGCAGTCTAAAACTGACCTAATCCGGGGCCTCATGGAACTTAAAGTTCTGTGCAGCAGATAAGTATTAATCAACAAACAATATAGAACTGCAATAAATAAGGTTGTTAAGGAAGGTATTGTGGAAAAAAACCATGTCTGCATTGAGTTTAGAAAGGTAAACAAACATTGTACATTGGGAAGGGAGTTCAGGAGTTGGAGGATTTCAAGGCAAGAGCCCTGGGGAGGGCATCCTAGGCAGGGAAGGCATATACCAAAGTATGCTTTCCCCAACTTTTAAATTTCTGTTTGTAATAGGGACTGAGGAACCAGATAACATTTAAGCACAGAATGCCACAGGTGATGGGTAAGGGACCAGGTCACAATACATATCATGCTGGGAAATAGGGAACCTACTTAAGGCAATAAAATACACAGAAAGCTTGAAGAGAGCACACACAGTTCTTTATTTCACAACCATCTTTCTAAAGCAGCATGATAGATAAGTCAGAAAGGATTATAAGGTTAAAGGCAAAAAGCCCAACTAGGAGGCCATACCCAGCTGGTTACTT
Source organism: Dasyprocta punctata (assembly GCA_004363535.1). Classification (NCBI taxonomy): domain Eukaryota; kingdom Metazoa; phylum Chordata; class Mammalia; order Rodentia; family Dasyproctidae; genus Dasyprocta; species Dasyprocta punctata. Next base: position 107,738 of record RJWM01000126.1, on the reverse strand, counting down.
CTAGAACGCACCTGAGTTCAGTGTTCCTGTGCTAAGTAAAGGCTTACCATTCTAAACAAAATCTCAGAACTTGCATTTTGTGGCACTGCCTCTATGCAAAACTTGTGTTGAGTTCCAATTATTTTCCCCCAGAGTTTTCAATAACAACTCATACAGGGACTCTGATACTATCAGTCAGATTCTTGGGGAGACTATGGGAACTAAGCAGATGGAAGACAGATGAAGAAATAGAATTTTTAGTGGCACTAAAGGGGCATATGTTCTGTTAGGAAATGGCAGCAGGGAGAAAGAGACTCCTAAGGACCCAGGGTGGCACATGAGACTAAAGATTTGCAGAAGGACCAGGGATTCCAGTAGATGGCAGCAGCAGCCCCATCTGCTCTAGTGGCAGCGAAGAGTCAAATCACAGAGAAGGCAAAGGCAGGTCCTCTCCAACCTCAGCCCACGATTATTTGTATGCCCAAATGAAGACTTTTAAAACCAAAGGAGTGCCCATGAAGAATATAAAATCTATAAATCTCCTTTACCACCTATACTCAAGAAGTATACAACAGGAGTTCACAACATCATTTATAATAATCTCCTGAGAATAATGTGGATCTAAAAGTTCATTTAATTATCTTTCATGTAACAAAACAGCACATAATTAAGCATTCATCACATATCTGTCCTGAGTATTTAAAACTCATTACTGGTATCAGTGGAGGCTGGCAGTATAGCTGGAAGAGTGGCAGACTGTCTCCACAAACTCCGGAAGGATGGGTAGGGAATAACAATTCACATGTGAAAGATAATGGAGAGAAAAGCAGCCAGGAATGAGATCTGGCTAACAGTAAGAAGAAAGACAATGGAAAAGCAGGCAGCTAGAGAACAAAATACATCTCAGAGAGCTGTCAGATTTTAATTCATCCCTTTATATTGCTGTTGTTTTAAACTTTAAAGAGGACAAGGCCTTGGTGAATTAAGTTGTCTCAAAAAATTATGCCTCAAGTTTCTAGGCCTGCCCAAATGCTGTTGTTCCTGCTTTTTAATCTGACTTACTGCTTGAGTTAATGGTCTACCTCCTGGGTTTACAATAAAGACCAGTCTCAAGGTTGAGCATGAGGAAAAAACTTACAGAACTTGAGCTGGAATAGCAAAAGACATCAGCAGTGAACAAAGACAAAAGGACTGTAACAGGTAGGCTAGAGGAGGATCAGAGTACAGCTAGCTAGCATCAAGGACCAACCTTGAAAGAAACTTGACTGACCATCTACTGCCAGGATTTCAGTACTACAGTACAGATTTGGATGGAAAACATGTCAAACAAAGGGTGAAATTCTTCTCACTCATATACACCAAGTGGCAAGTTCAGAGACCACTTCTCACCCAGAAAACGCTGACTGCTTTGACACAATCAGGACATGAATTTAACACTGTGTAAAGCCAACCAGCTCTAGTTTTAAGTATTTCATCTCAGTACTCTGGGAGACTTAAGGAGAAGGATGGCAAGTCTGGGTAACTTGGCAACTTCGTAAGACCCTATCTCCAATTTAAATAAAAAGCAGTGGCTGAGTTCAATTCCTAGTACCACAAAAAACAAAACAAAAGGCAGTGGCTGGGAATATAGCTCAGTGTGAAGGGTCTGGGTTCAAGTCGTAGCAGTGGGGAAAGGGATAATGTATTTCTTTTACTTTTTTATTTGTTGTTTTTTTTCATGAGACTGGGTTAAGCTATGTAAATCCAGACTGGCCTTGAACTTATTATGGAGCCCAGAGTGGCCTCAAACTTGTAGCGATTTTTCTGCCTCAGCCTCCCAAGTGCTGGGATTATAGATGTGTGCCTTTTTTTTTTTTTTGAACAGGATCTTGCTATGTAGTTCAGGCTGTCCTTGAAATTGTAGTGATCCTCCTGCCTCCACCTCCAGAGTGCTGGGATTATAACCATGTGCCACCACACCTGGCTTGACTTGTTAAATATGTGTCTGTATACATACATACATACATATATGTGTTTATTTATTTATATATTTATTTTAAAAATTTTTCTTTTTTTAACGGTGCTAGGGACTGAACCTAAAGCGCATGCATGCTAGGCAATTGCTCTCCCTGAGTTCTATTCCCAGCCCAACAGTTTATATTTATTGTGGTAAAGGATACTGAACACAGGGGCTCACTACCACTTAGCTATTGCTCTTGTTCCTTATTTGGAGATAGCATCTTACTAAATTGCCCAAGGCTGGCCCAGAACTTGACATCCTCTGCCTTAGCTGGGATTATAGGCGTGTATCACTGTACCCGATTCCCTCAGGTAATTTTTTTTAATATTTTATTTTTATTAGTACATAAAACATTTTTTTTTTTGATAGTTAGAAAATATAAAGGTAGGAGTGGTAGTACACACCTGTCATCACAGCACTTGGAAGGCTGAGGTAGGAGAATCACTGTAAGTTTGAGGCCAGCCTGGACTACATTAGTGAGACCTTGTCTGAGAACCCCCTCACAAAACAAAACAAAACAAAACAAAACAAAACAAACAAAAAAAGGTATGGTGGCACATACCTATAATTCTAGCACTCTGGGAGGTTGAGGCAAGACAATCATTGAGTTTAAGCCCAGCCTGGACAAGTTAGCAAATCCCTGTCTCAAAAATAAACAAAATTAGGGGCTGAGTATATAGCTCAGCAGCATAGCGCCTGCCTGGCAAGTGTGAGGTCATGAGTTCAAGCCCTGGTACCAAAAGTTAAAAAAATTATTAAAAACGGATGGGGATGTAGCTTAAGGCAAAAGCCTTGTGTTCAGTCCCCAGTAAATAAATAAGCAAATAAACAGATAATAAATTTTTTAAACACAGAACATGTACACTCAGGTTCAAATGAACCAGGGATTTCACTCTTTTGTCCTTAGATTTCATCACAGATTCTATGATAAAACCAGAAGAAGTTTCTTTTTTTACTGGTTCTGGGAATAGAACTCAGGACCTTGCACTTGGCAGGCAAGTGCTGCTGTTCTACTGAGCTATATCCCTGGCCCTGGAAGAAGTTTCTTGAGAGCTCAAGTTGGGGTTCTTAAGAAGCAACAAGTGTTGTTTGCACTGATGGGTAGGTTCCTACATATTCCCACTTATACTCAGGCATAAAGAGTATGCACGCAGTGTACTTCTAATCTTTACCTGTGTCTCTTGGCGTACACTGGTCTCTTCACCTTCTTTCTCAACTTCTTCCTTACTTGAAGTCTTAGATATAAACTTGTTTTTGCTTACAGATTCTTCCACCAGTTTTTTTTCTGATTCTTTCATTATTTCAAGGGTCTCTTGAGTAGTGTTACTGTTAGACATGTTCTTCAGTAGAATAGAGTAGCCTCTATGGACTCCTAAAGAAACATCAACAGCATTAAACATAAAGTTTGTATCTCTGTACTTAACATGCAAGACTTGTATTTTACATATACACATTTTTAAAAATGGTCTCTTTATAGCCTAGAAGGAAGTTCTTTGATAAAGGCTGACCCTTGATTATTTTCTTTTCTAACTTTATTGAGATAAAATTGACATACAATAAACTGCATCATTGAAAATGTACAATGTGGTGAATTATGACATATGTGTACACCTGTGAAGCCATCACTGAACTGAGGTAGTAAGCACGTCTACCATCCCAAATTTTTATTTTTGTTTCTTTGAGACAGGGTCTCACTATGTAGTTCAGTCTGGCCCTTGAATTCATTATGTAGCCCATACTGGCCTTGGAACTCACTGAAATCTTTCGGTCTCAGCCTTTCAAATTCTGGGATTATAGGCGTGCACCACCACGCCCAGCTAGAATTCTACATAAAGGGAGTCATGCACTATCTACCTATTTATTAAGCAGATTTGCCAGCATTCTCTATAGAAATTTGTTCACATTTTCAACTTGATCGCTTAAACCAGTTAGATTCTCTCCAGGAAGGGGAAAAAAAGAATTATTCCACAGCTCTGTTCACTACTAGAAAGAAAGAACGTCCCTTTCCCAAGGGAGCACTTTCACAGCTACCACAAACCACAACATTATCAGCTTCAGGCTACTCCTCCATCAAAAAGCAGCAAAATCAGACCATGGTTATATGATCCTAAATTATTTCTTTTATTTTAAGCAAGTTAAAAAAAAAAAAAAGAATAGAACTTAGAAGCCATCTGTCCTTAAGAAAGATTGGGTCTCCAGGTGTGATGGGGCGTGCCTCTAATCCCAGCACTTGGGAGGCTGAGGTAGGTGGAGCGCTGTAAGTTCAAGGTCGGTCTGGGCTATAACATGAGCAAGACAGGCCTGAACTACATGGTGCGACCCTGCCTCAAAAAAAATAGGGCCAGGAGTTTGGCTCAGTGACTTATGCGCCTGTCTGGCAGGCACGAGGTTTTGAGTTTGATCCCAGTACTGACCAAAACAAAACAAAAAAACAACCGGCCTGGGCTACAAAGTGAGTTCAAGGCCAGCCTGAACTACATAGCGAGACTCTGTCTCAAAAAATAGGGCCAGGAATTTAGCTCAGTGGTGTAAGCGCTTCGATCCCTGGTACCACAAAAAAAAAAAAAAAAAAAAAAAAAAAAAAAAAAAAAAAAAAAAAAAAAAAAAAAAAAAAAAAAAAAAAAAAGAAAGAAAGAAAGAAAGAAAGAAAGAAAGAAAGAAAGAAAGAAAGAAAGATTGGGTCTCCACTTGGTGGAGGAGAGACTTCTCTGTGCTCTTATTTGCATCAGTCGATCTATCCCCATCCCCGAAGAGAGAATCTATGGTGCATAGTGATGCCCGGGAATGTTGTAAGGAAGCCAGTAGTTATCTAAGCACACACTAGGAAACAGATCAATGCTTTAGCCACAAATCCATGTCCTAAACTGCAAAGTCAAATACGCTTAGCCTCAACAATGGTTTGCAGAAGTTTCTCCTTACATGGTTTACCAACCATACTTGAATTCTAAGTAGTTCTTTCCTTCCTTTAAAAACGTAAGACTGGCCTTTAATCCCAGCACTCAAGAGGCCAAGGTAGGTGGAGCGTTGTGAGTTCACGGCTGGCTTGGGCTACAATGCAAGCGCAAGGCCAGTCTGAGATACACAGTGCGACCCTGCCTCAAAAAACTAGAGCCGGGAGTTTGGCTCAATGGCTTAAGCGCCTGTCTGACAGGCACGAAGTTGTGAGTTTGAGCCCCGGTGCCGCAAAAAAAAAAAAAAAAGGTAAGACTGGAAACCCTCCCAGATGTCACATCTCTTCCCAGTGTGGCCCTAGAAACTGAGATAAATAAGCAAATAAATAGTACTGCTTCAAGAGAATTGTCAGATTATTTTCTCTCCTTCAGAACAGTTTAAAGGGTAAAACCTGGGGCTCTCAAAAAGCATAGGTAGCTCCATCTAACACAAGTTAGCTTAGAAGTTTATTACTTTGTCTACCTTGTGGTGGTCCCTGAGTAGCTACCTGGAAACTTGGTTTGCTTAAGACTAGAAAAATTCTATTTAAAGAAGAAGAATGTCATTCATATACTCACAAAGTCATAAAGTTGATTTAAAGATGAAAAAAAACTGGAAGAAACTGACTACAGAAGAAAATGGTTGGTAGTCACACATGGTGGTGTACACCCATGGTTCCAGTACTCAGATAGCTGAGGCAGGAGGACTGCTTGAGCCCAAAAGGTCAAGGCTAGCCTGGGCAACATGGTAAAACCTTCACTGAGGGGGAGGGGAACAAATGGAAGGAGGGCAGGGAGAATGCAGGAGGAGAGGTGAGGAGGGAGGAATAAAAAGAAGGAGGAGAAGAGTAAACATTCCACTTTTAAATTAATAGATTTAGTAGCTTCAGACTTTTATAAAGAGTTGTAATTTTTTTGTTTGTTTCACAGGCTGTGCATGGAATTTGTTTATATACATATGTGTGCATGCATGTATATGTGGATGGATGGGTTTATTTATTATCATCCACACATTCTCTTTTGTTTGGAGTATTACTAAAACAGTCTTTTTATTTCTCTTAACTGGGAAACATTAGGAAAGATCAGAATCAGAACTCTAAAGTAAGACCTTATAAGACCTTTTTCCCACTCTGCAAAGAAGTATTTTTTTTTTTTGTGGCTTCCTAGTGACTTGCTAGCCTCTCCTGGAAAACTCCTGGGACAGGACCATATTTCTGCTCCCTACATGAGCTGCTTCAATCTTGATCTGAATCAGTCACACAAAATCAAGTTTACCTCTTTCACCACATGATAGACCTCCAACATTTTTCTTTTAGTGTTCAATAGCCTCAAACAAACGTCATAAAAATAAGGTGATTAAAAAAAAAGCAGTTGGATTTTTTTTTCCTGGGATGGGCTTCAAATACCAAATAGGTATAAATCTTCAAATCAAAATGATCCCTTTGCATGATAACATGTTGATCAAGAAAGGATCAAGTATCTGGATACCTAGAATAATTTTGGTGTCCAAGCACTGTGTGCAAACAAACAAAACACAGTCTTTCACAACACCCCTCTGTGGACTACTGTCACATAGTCTCAGTTTTAAGGAGTTGTGCGTTTCCTTCATTCATTGAAGATACAGAAAATTCGAGCTTTAAATTCTAACAGATTCTGATAAAATAGATTAGTCTACTTACTTTTAAGAATTTGGTCATTATCCTAAGACCACTGGGTCCTAAAAAGGTGTTTAAAAAAAAAAAGTCATTCTTACACTGAAAAAAGAGAAAGCAGCAGAGGAAAAGGTAAGTTAGTATACTGTTTTGGCTACATTTGGAAAATGTTGATCTAACCTAGATTTCTTTTGGTATTGCCTTTTTCTGAGGGCACATGATCAGGGAGGGTGCCTTTATCCTCCAAACCTGGAAGATGGAGGTTAATTACTTAGGCCAATTGTGATAATTTTGTTACCCTTTTGGGACTGGTTTAAGAAAGGACAAATGATTCAATCATTACTAGTGAAACACCACGTAACTCTAATGTTGGATGGCTTTAAGGAAAGGCTTCTCACTAGCTGGGTACGGTAGGAAATACTTATTTATTGTCTTTTTGAGACAGGTTTTCAGTATGCAGTTCAGGTTGGCCTTGAACGTACTTCGTTGCCCAAGCTAGCCTCAAATTTACAGCAATTCCTCTGCCTCAGCCTCCCGAATGCTGGGATTACAGGTGTGTGCCATCATGCCTGACTACAGAAATTCTTATCATTCCAGCATCTAGAGCTTTGAGGCAGGAAGACTGCAAATTTGAGGTCAGCCTGGGGGAGCTGGCGAGACTAAAAATTTAAAAGGGCAGGGGGGAGTGGGAAGAGAAGAAAAAAAAAGTTAGAAAGGCTTTCCACTGTATAGTATTTAAATAAAAATTGTAAAAGTCGCCAGAAAAAAAATGGTTTCTCCTGCTGAGGGTGATCTTGCGTGTGAATGATGCCTGGAATCTGGTAGCATTCTACCAACACATCCTGAATGCCATGATACAGACACTGAATTAGTCAACCTGTACCTTCCCTATTTCTGGACCTCTTGATATATAGTTATAAATATTATCATTTAAGCTGTTTTGAGTTGGGCTTACTACCTTAGCACCTTAAGTGGTAGACACAAAGGGCTTATGAAGAGAGAGAGCATCTGGACAGAGAGGAAAGCCCAACTCTGTAAGTAGAAATAACTGATAAAAGATGATAATAATCATCTAAAAATTTTTAAGTGCTTATAGGGCTAGGCACTGTTCTAAAGTAATTTACCTCATTTAATTCTATAACAATTTACATATTATCAGCATCACTTTAAAAAAATTTTTGAGGCAGCGGTCATGCCATGTTGCCCAGCCTAGCCTTGAACTCTCTATCTTCCTGCTTCGGAGTATGGGTATGGGCCAGCACACTGGCAACATTACTTCTAAAATATGTAAACTGACACATCAAAGTTAATAATTTTGTTACAAGCTGGGCAGGGTGCCACAGGCCTTTAATCCCAGCACTCGGGAGGCTGAGGCAGGAGGGTTGTGAGTTCAAGATCAGCTGGGGCTACAAAGTGAGTTCAAGGCCAGTCTGAACTGCATAGGGAAACCCTGTCTCAAAAAAATAGGGTTGGGGATCTAGCTCAGTGGCCTAAGCGCCTGCCAGGCAGGCATGAGGTTGTGAGTTCAGTTCAATCTCTGGTACCAAAAGAAAAAAAATTTTTTTGTTACAAACATACAACTGGTATGGTCAACTGGTATGGTCTCAAAGCCAGTAAATATGACTCTGGTACTTGTTTTTTCTAACTGAAAGGGACAAAGGGTCCAAGACCAGAAAAGAAAACAGAAAGTCTACTAAAGATACAATGAAACCATGGAATCTGGTAATTGGAAGGGAACTAAGAAGCTTTCTCATTTAGCTCTAGCCTCCACAATCCATAATTAGATTCTTGAGTCACTAATTGAAAAATGGTTGTCCTGTCCCTGTTTATATACTTCCAGTTAAGGGAAAGTCTTTCTCTGTAGATATGAACCATTTCTTTGGGAATATCTCTTCATGAACAGGCAAAATTCATTTCCCTGTTAACTTGTTCCTACCAGCTCCAATCATAAAGAATAAGCTTAATGTTGCCTCCAAATTAGTCCGTTACAAAAAAAATTTTTTTCTGTTTTGTTTGTTTTGTGGATCTACTTCTTCTTTGTCAGCTTCCTTAGTTCCCCATATCATGATGGTCCCCACACTGGAGTTTTAAGACCTTTCACAAAGCTCCTCCTACCTAAAATGATCTGTCTTTCTAGTGTCCCAATTCTAAATTCTACAATGGTAGGATGAGCCCAACTAATTAACTTTTTTTTTTTTTTTGGTCTTTTTGAGACAGGGTTTCACTATGCAGTTCAGGCTAGCCTTGGGCTCAGTGTGCAGCCCAGGCTGGTCTCAAACTCATAGCTATCCTCCTGCCTCAGCCTTCCCAGTACTGGGATTACAGGCATGGGTCACAACGCCCAGCTGTTTTGTTTTTTGGGACAGGGTCTCACTACATAGTTTACACTGGCCTGGAACTCACTATGTAGCCCAGGTTGGTTGTCTGCTTCAGCCTTCTAAGTGCTGGAATTACAGGCTTGTGCCACCATGCCTGGCTCAAAAGAGAAGTTCATTTTATTTCCTTCTTCAAACATTGCACACTTCTTTAAAACAGGTTTCAAATCACATTGTTTTAAATTTACTCACCATTTTGCTTCTAGGATAAATGAAGCTGTTCTGAGGCAGACAGATACTAGTACTGAGAAATCTTGAATGCTACTATTTCAGTCACAATCTATCCAAAGATACAGTAATTTAAAATATATTTCTTAGACTGAAGCTCTTTTTTGCTCTTCAAAATAACCTTTAAGGTCATTTCTAGCCCTGTAATGGTATGTGGCAGACTCTCCTTACTCTTGGGGCATAAGAAGTCCTAGAAATAAAAATTCCTGGGTCAAAACAAAAGTAAAAGTTGCAGCTGAAGATTCTTTCTTTCTTTTCTTTTCCTTCCTTCCTTCCTTCCTTCCTTCCTTCCTTCCTTCCTTCCTTCCTTTTTGGAGATAGGGTCTCACTACATAGTTCAGGTTGGCCTTGAACTCAGAGTGATCCTCTTGCCTCAGCCTCCTAAATGCTGGGATTACAGGTGTGGGGCCACCATGCCCAGCAAGATAATTTACTTCATTTTTAACTTTTGTTAGGGTCTTGCTGTGTCGCTCAGACTGGTCTTGAACTCACTATGCAGGCCAGGCTGGCCTCGAACTCACTGAAAGCCTTCTGCCTCAGCCTTCCAAGTGTGGGAGTACAGGTGAGAGCTACCATGCCCAGCAACAATTTATTAAAACAAAACAAAATGAAACACACCTAAAGAATGAACACCAAGTCAGTAGAAAGTTAAAGGCAGAGAAGTGATTTCCACTCTTGAAAGTTTACTTGATACAGAGAGGAAAATAGGGCCTGGGAAATTTTTTGGTTTTTGTTTGTTTATTTTGGTTGTTTGAGACAGGGTCTTGCTATGTAGTCCAGGTTGGCCTTGAACTGATGAACTGGCAATGATCCTTGAGTGCTGGGATTACAGACATGCACCATTACACCTAGCTTTTTTGTTTTTAATTGGTGGGAGAAACAGAAATGAAACTATTTCATGTGGCTGTTACTAAAACAAAGCAAAGATATCAAGCTCCTGAGAGGGCCCAGGTGAGCACAGCTCTATAGCCTACTTGTGCACAATGTGTGTTGCATTCAGCACAATTTTTTTTTTTTTTTTTTTTTTTTGTTCCAGAGATCAGACTCATGACCTTGCACTTACCAGGCAGGCGATTATGCTGCCGAGCTAAATCCTTGGCCCAAACACCACAATTTCTAAAGCCAAATGTCTCCTGAGGCCACAAAATGGCTCAAACTTGCACAGAGGGGACCGTCAGATGAGGGGGGCCAAAAAGGAGTGTGAGAAAATAGGATGACAGAGGGGAGGATGAGTGGGAGCCAAAATCTAGCAATTTTTTTCAGGAAGAATACTGTATATTAGCCATAAATTTTTTGACAGCCAAGATAAGTACCTTCTAGAACACAGTGAGATTATATATCCTTCTATCAAACCTACAAACAACTTTCTAGGCATTGTGCCAAAAGGAATACATTGTATAGCAAATGCTCAGAGACAAGGACAGTTTCATTTTCTTCCTTTTAATCTATAGCCAAACAAAGAGAATGCAAGCAAGAAGACAGTAGCTAAGTACTAAAAATTCTTCTTTAGGCTGTGGCAAAATTCCTATAAAGTTTTCCAGTTCTTTATGGATTTGTATATCAATAGTAAATTACTCCAAATAGATACATTTAAGAAAAATTTTAAAATCTAGGGGCCCAGGAGAATGGATAAAAACTTGTGGTATATTTATGTAATAGAATACTATTCAGCAATTAAAAAGAACGAACTACTGTGTATACTGCTGTACACAAAAACATGAGTGGACCTCAAAAACTATTACGATAAATGAAAGAAAGGAGCTTCCTCCCCAATACAAAATTATATGTAATTTAAGAACAAATAAAACTAATCTGGGCCAGGGATGTAGCTCAGCAGTACAGTGCCTGCCTGGTAAGCATGAGACCCTGAGTTTGATTCCGACAGACACACACACACACACACACACACACAAACTAATCTCCAGTGACAGGGATCATAAGGTGCTTACTGAAGTACTATGTGGTGATACACATGTAATTCCAGCACCCAGGGAGGCTGAGGCAAGAGAAATGCAAGTTCAAGTCTGTGCTGGGCAACTTAGTGAGACCCTATCTCAAAATTCAAAGGGGGTGTCCCTAGGGGTATATCACAGTGTGAAGGTCCTACATTCAATTCCCAGTACAGAGTGAGCTGGATGAAGAAGGGGAGGAGGGAGATCTGTGCATTTTATTATGTTATTTAACCCCACCCTCCATGACCTTAGGACATAAGCAATAGGGACAAAATATCCATAGGGTTAAAATGTCTGATTAAAAACAGAACATTCTAGGTACTCTTGAATCACAAGCCTCTTAGTGTTTTCTGACACTGGTATGGGAAAAGGAAAAGGAAAAGGAATTAATAATATCTGCTGAACAGGGGGGTTATGGACCAGTGCTTCATGCACTTTAACTCATATCTACCAGGTGAAGGTAGGCAATTTGATCAAGGTACCACTAAGTGCCAGGACTAGAACCCCTCATTCCACAGTCTACATTGTAAACCTTTGATTATTTTTATTATTTCTATACATTATTTCATTCTAACAACTTTTTTTTTTTTTTTTTTTTTGAGACAAGGTTTCACCATGTAGTTTAGGCTGGCCTTAATCTCTCTTTGTAGCCCTGGCTGCCCTCGAATTTGCAGTGCTACTCTTGCCTCAGGCTCCCCAGTGCTGGGATTACAGGCATGAGGCACCACACCTGACCTTCTAACAACTTTTTGTTAGGGTATTTTTCAGATGAACAAACTAAAGCTCAGAAAAATTAAGTAACTTTCCTAAATCAACATAAGAGGGGGAAAGGCGAGATTCCAACTTACAAGGGGTGATGATTAAAGTATATGGTGAATGTTTAAATTAAAAAATAACTAAGGCTGAGCATGGAGGTACATGTCTGTACTCCCAGCATTTGGAAGGCTGAGATAGGAGGATCGCTGTAAGTTCGAGGCTAGCCTGAGCTACGTAGTGAGTTTAAGACCAACCTGAATTACAGAGCAAGACCCTGTCTAAAAAACAAAACAAAACAACAACAACAACAAAATACCATTATATTATATATTATATTATATTTTGTCTTTTTGAGATAGGGTCTCACTATCCAGTTCAGGCCGGCCTTGGGCTTACTTTGTAGCCCACGTTGGTCTCAAACTCTCAACAATCCTCCTGCCTCAGCCTCCCAAGTGCTAGGATTACAGACATGGGCCACCACACCCAGTTGCAAAAAAAAAAATTTTAGTACAAGACACATTGCCATTAATCTCAATATATTCTGCTTTAAACTCACTTACCACTTTGTTCGTACCATTTTCTGAAGTAGTTCCAGAAGACTTCTTTTGTGTCTTTATGAGGTATGATAAAAAATATAGTGAACACTGCTGCCAAGTACCATCCAACACAGAAGCAGGTTCACAAAAACATGTGCCCTTATCCACCTTATTCACCAGTTCTGGGACCATGTGATTTCTGGTTCTTCCCCCAAAGTCAAAATAAGTATGAGATGTAAATATTTTGAATAAATTTAAGCCATTGAGGCAGCCACGGGAGCAAAATCAATGACACAAATGAGGACTTCCAGAATTGTTTCAGAAGATGGCAAGAATGATGGGATGAGGGTGTGTGTGTGTGTGTGTGTGTGTGTGTGTGTATGTGGGTGGGGGTGATATTTTCACAGGCACTAATGGCAGTGCCTTTTTTTGTAATAAAATTTAAAAAATTTACACATTCTCCACAGTTTTTGACCATACCTCGTCGTTATTCTGATCCCAAAGGCAAGTTTTAGGTGTTCTAGGTGGCCAGCCTCCAGGAGTGTACGATGGAAAATATACTTAGATCTAAGGTCTCTCTTCAGAGAATATCAGTAGGAGAGACATTTCAGGTTCAAAGATCACATTGGTAAACTCTATCATCTTTCCCCTCTACCTAGGAACACTTTCCATAACTCAGATATTTTTTGATTTATAAAGAATATCTTGGCCAGTGATATAGCTCAGTGGCACAAGCGCCTGCCTGGCAAGTGTAAGGTCCTGAGTTTGATCCCAGATACCGAAAAAAAAAAAAAAATTATCTTACTTGTCAAGGTATAAAGTGTTATCTCCATTTTATAAACAAAGATACTAATAGTTAGAAATGTTGGCTGTGTATACTAGCACACATCTGTAATCTCAGCTACTCAAGAGGCTGATGCTGGAGAATTCCAAGTTTGAAGACAGTTTAGGTAATTTAGTGAGACCCTGTCTCAAAAATAAAGTTTTAAAAAAGGGCTGAGGATATAGCTCAATGGTAGAACACTTGTCGAGTATGCACAAGGCTCTGGGTTTAACCCCCGGCACTGCAAAAACAAAATAAAAAATTAAGTCACTTAGTATATGGCCATATACTAAGTGTAAGGAAGAAGGCAGGACTCAAATCCATGTCTACTTGATTCCAAAAATTCTAGGTTCTTTCCATTGTGTCAAAAGAAAAAAAAAAAAAAAGACAAACGAAACAAAACACCAAAAACAGTATAATAACTACAAGACTGAAAACCTAACAGTCTTTAGGAGGACAGGGAAAAAGGCCTAAGGAGATATAAATGAGAGATAGAAGTTCAGATCTCCCTATTATGGGAGAGAAAGCAGGTTACATGGCACTGAGTGTCAAGAACTTACGAAACACATCAAGTTAAAGTTATATGACAGTAACAAAATCCTTTAAGGACTGCAGAAGTCAATTGCAATAGGCTTCAGGAGTACTAGACCAACAACAGTTAACAGTGCCAATTTTCCAAATCAAGGAAGTATGAAAATCCTTCTCCTTTATAACTACAAAAAAAGAATCATTGGTGTGTAAGGAAGTTCACAAGAGTTGGCTGTTGTCCAGAACAATTCCTTAGCCAAAGTAAAGAGAGAAACAAGATTAAAATGTCCTGGACATGTAACTGCTTTCTCTGCTCAATATCTGTTATGGTTGTACTTGCCTTAAAATGAGAACTGTGGGTGCTTTGACCAGTGGACTAAAGTATAGCTGGCCCTTGTTACAATTTCTGTCAGTTTTCTTACATTCTTGACCAAAAATGTTCATTTTATGTGTTCTACAAAACATAATAAATCAAATATACTCTTTCAAACAAGAGTAATGAGTGCTTTCTTCTCTACTCGTTTTACTTTCTTTAGCTATACCAAAGCAGTACCATTATGCAGAAAATATTACAGAATCTTGGGGGTAGAAAAGACCTTGAAAGTTCACATTGTCTTCTCCCATTCCCTTGCAAAAATGCTCCCAATTCAATCCCGAAGAGACATCCAAAAAGGGGGGAAAATAATAATTTACCTTCTGATTGGGGAACTTTCAGGATGCTACTATTGCTAACTTAAATGCCTACAGCCAAGTCTATCCTACTCTGCCACCACCTGTTAGACTGACAGAACACCTCAGGTGACATATCTAGTATTAAAAAGAATCTTTCCCCATGAACCAAAAGAGGCCATGCCAAATGGGGGAAGAACCAGGATGGAAGCCATTCCTCCTCAAGCAACCTGCTGATTAGGAGGAACAAAGACTGAAGCAACTGAAGTAAAGTGGTTAAAGTAAAAGCAACTGAAGTAAAGTGGTTGTATTATTTGATTGACTTTGTAAGCCTAAAGCCGGTAGCCTGAGTAACTATTTAGAGGATAACAATATGTAACATAGTAAGTATGGTAGATTCCCTACTGTCTTATTTTGAAATCCAATATCAGGTTCTCAGTTTCGTCTTGTCTCATTTTATTGTTCTGTTTTATTCTCTTTAAAATTAAAAAATATATATAACTGAAACAAGGCATAACACTAAATGTCAGATTGGCCACAGAAATGACAGGAACAATCTATTTTCTTTCTTTCCTTTTTTTTTTTTTTTTTTTTTTTTTTTTTTTTTTTTTTTTTTTTTTTTTTTTTTTTTTTTTTTTTTTTTTTTTTTTTTGTCTTTTTGGGACAGGGTCTCACTATGCAGTTCAGGCTGCCCTTGAGCTCACTTTGTAGCCCAGGCTGGTCTCAAACTCGAAACGATCCCCATCTCAGCCTCCTGAGTGCTGGAATTACAGTCACGCGCCACCACGCCCAGCCTATACAATCCATTTTCCTAAGAAAAAATCAGAAATCTTAAGAACTATTACCTATTAAAGAGCCATTTCTTTTCTGCAAGGGAGAAATTTGTATTTATTCCCCAATATCCAATCACTTCTTCAGTAAAACAGAATTACCAATTTTTTTTGGTGGGGGGAGCATTGAGACAACGTCTCATTATGTAGTTCAGGTTGGTCTCAAACTTGCAGTGATCCTTCTGCCTCCTCAGTTTCCTGAATCCTGGGATTACAGGCATGCATCACCACACCAGGAAAATTTTTGTCATTTTCTCAACCAGGTCTCTGCTTTTTTGTTATGGTAGCCCTAGGACATATATAGCAAATACAATTTCCATAAAGTATCCTTAAAAGAAGTGGGCAATCCTTTCTTCATCCCTAATTTCAGCCTGACTTGAAGGTCAAGGGCTTACACTCCAGCAGCCACACTAGACTTTAAAATGATAGCAGAATGGAAAACTACAGACATGGATTCTTAGGTCCCTAAATTCCACACTCCTAGTCTGACTGCCTCCAGATGTCTTGAATATGAGAAAAATAAGCATTTGTTTAAGATATTTGCAGTTTGCTGTTAAGTGCAGCAGTATATTCTTTATTTGGTATCTCGTGTATATATAAAACACACATACATTCTTTAGTAACATGAAAAAAAAATAAACAATTTCTATAAAGAAGAATGCCAAAAAAAAAAAAAAAAAAAAACCGGGCACAGTAGTGCATGCCTGTAATCCCAGCACTTGGGAGGCTGAAGCAGGAGAATCACCTTGGGTTTGAGGCCAGCATGGGTTACATAGTGAGTTGAAAGGCCAGCCTAGACTACCTGGGGAGACCCTGTCTCAGAACAAAACAAAACAAAGAGAACACGAACAGCAATATACTGGAGCTGATATATACTTAGAAGGAAAAGGTAAAATAAGGACAGTTGCCACTTCTATGGAGGCTATAAGAGTGTTACATTTGTGCCTAATACTATCTATACTGCAAAGAAAAAGATAAGTATTATTACAGGGTGGGTAAGGGATATGTAGGAAGCACCAAGTATGTTACAGTAAGATCATAGACTTTGTAGTCTAACATGAATTTGACTATATAACCAGTTTCCACAACTTATTAATCACATAACTGAGCTCCAGCCCCTTATATGTAAAATGGATGTGATACGTAAACTTCATATGGCCCCTGGGAAATGACATAGAACAAATGTAAGTTTCCTACACAAAACAGATTCTCACTGGATGCTACTGTCTCCTAACCACATTTTACAGTAAGAAGGCAGAGAAAAAGAAGCAAGAGATGTTTAACCCTTGGTATTCTCTGGTACTGTTTTTCTCTTATGAGTTAATATACTTCCACTCAGAATTGGCATCTTGTCTATTGTCTTTTCTCAGTCAGTACTAAATCCACATTATTCTGCATAGGTGATACCACTGTCTACTTTAATGAGAATTAGACTATTAAAGATTGTAAAGAAAAAAAATAATGCTATTTACCCTGTCCTAATTTCTCTTGTTAGTAAGTCTGTATTTTAAGAATTGTTTTGCTGGGCGTAGTAGTGCATACCTGTAATCCCAGCACCCAGGAGGCTGACGCAGGAGTGCCTTGGGTTCAAGACCAGCCTGAACTACATAATAAGACCCTGTCTCAAAAAAAAAAAAAAAAAAAAAGAAGAAGAAAAGAAAAGAAAAAAAAGTTTTTAAGGGGTATTATGGATTAAAAACTGGTGGTCAATATCAGCTGAATTAAACTGGCATGGTGCTGAGTACAGATGGCCCACCTGAGGAAAGTTGCCAGCATGAAAGGGGACATGGAGAGGAAGAATGGACACTGAGGGTTCTCCTTAAGTATTGCTGTTTGGAGCTGTTGGTTCTCCTAGAGGAGCCCGTCATGGCTAGCTTCCCTGAATGAATTGGGCCATTCTCATCGGAGGAGCTCAGGACCTTGTTGCTGAGAATGGCTGCAGTTCACTTTGGGGGAGCTCTGGTCCTTATGTTGAGTATCACTTCCTGGCTCTGGAGCGAAAGATGTGTGCTGTTTAATCTACAGGAGAAGCTTGTTCACGCTGACTTCCTGACATGTACTCAAGTGTTCTCATCACTGGAGGAGCCTGGGACCTCACTGTTGCTGAGCATGGCTGTGGTAGTTTTCAGGGGAGCCCTGGTCCTTATTTTGAGCGTTGCTTCTTGCCTCCAGTATAGAATCCTCAACCTACTAGCACAGCTCCTTCAACCCGCTGGCATAGACTTTCTAACTTTCACTGCTGAAACTTTGGGCCTTCTCAGCACAAATCCCTAAAACAGACTTGCATGAGTCATTGTCGTGGGCTCTAGGCCTCCAGTTGGACTCCTGGGAGGCATGGTCATGGGCTCCAGGTCTTCTGCTGGACTCATGCAGGATATTGCCATGGGATCTAGGCCCTTGGCTGGATTTTCTAGGTCTTTAGTGTTGTGGGCAGATTTCCTGCACTTTCTTGTATTTAACTCGAGGTGACCATCATAAAATAATACTAAATTCTGTGTACTGCATGTAATTGTTCTCCTTGCAACTATAAGGAGTTAGAGATATAGCTCAGTGGTACAACAATTGCCTAGCATGGGTTTGATCCCCAATACCACACACACAAAAAAAAGAATTGTTTTAAAAAGTCACAGCTATAGTCACAAACTGCTGAGACAGAGGGTCATTAAACTGGCATGGTGCTGAGTATAGATGGCCCACCTGAGGGCCATCATGGTGCTGAGTATAGATGACCCATTTCAAGGTCAAGCTGGGGCAACCTAACAAGACCCCATCTCAAAAAAGAAAAAAAGAAGAGTTTAGGTAAATAGTTCTTCCCAAAGAGATAACTCTTTGGTAAGCCTAAGCCTAAGCTAAGGGGTCAATTACTGGTGGTTTCTACCTACCCTGTTATTCACAATGGTTAGTAAGTAGCTTAAAGAAAACAAAATACAGTACTGGGCTGAGGGTGTAGCTCAGTGGTAGAGCCCTTGCCCAACATGTGTAATGCCCAGCACCAAAAAGGAGTTGGGAAAGAAAACATGTCTGATGGCTCACATCCTAAGAAGACTTCTGGAATAGTTACCACATCACTTTATTGTATGCACAGAGTGGCCACTTTCTAAGTAGTAGTTATTATTTATTCCTATTTTACATAGCAGCAAAAGGAAGCTCAGAGTAATTGGGAAGAAAATTCTGTTGACTACAACTTCAAAATACATACAAAATCCAATGACTTCCTATTACTTCCACCGCTACCATTCTGGTCTAAGCCACTATCTTGTCTCTTTAGTTTCTGTAATTTTTAGTATGGCAAAAAATTATAACATAAAATTTGCCATCTTAACCATTTTTAGTGTATAGTTCAAAGGTACTAAATATATTCATACTGTTGGGCAACTATCTTTCCATTTGTAACACTGAAAACTACTTGTTAAGATAGTAACTCCCAAATATCTCCCTCCCCTATTTCCTGATAACCACCATTCTACTTTCTTTCTCTAAGATTTTGACTAGTTGGCCCATATAAAAGTAGAATCATGCAGTATTTGCTATCAGCACCATGCTCTAACCAACTGAACTAATTGGCCACTTGAATGATGCAGTATTTGTCTTTTTGTGGCTACTGCTTCAACATAATGTTCTCAATCATCTGTGCCTATGTCTGAATTTCCTTCCTTGTAAAGTTGAACAGTATCCCACTGTGTGTATATACCAAATTTTGCTTGCCAGGCAGGCGCTTGATGCTGTTTTCGATGCACAGTCTTTAAAATTTTTCATAAATTTTATCATTTTTTTGTTCTTATTGCCTATGCCTTCGGTATTACATGGAACAAATCACTGCCAAACACAATCATGAAGCATTTGCTGTTTTCTCATATGTTTTATAGTTTAGATCTACATATAGACCTTTGTTTACTCAAATTTTTACTTATTTTTTTGAGATAGGGTCTATGTTGTCATCCTGGCCTCAAACTCATCGCAATCTCCCACCTCAGCTTCCTGAGTACTGGGATTATAGGCATATACCACCATGTCCAACTTCTGGACCTTTACTTTAATCCACGTTAATTTTTTCTCTTGTTTTTTGAGGCAAGGTCTTGCTCTGAAGTTTAGACAGATCTTGAACTTGCTATTTAGCCCTGGCTAAACTTGAACTCACAATCCTCCTTCCTCAGCCTCCCCAGTGCTAGGATTACATGCATGTGTCACTATGCCCGGTTCTATGTTAATTTTTGTACATAGTGTTAGGAAGGTGTCCACTTTCATACTTTTAAATCTCATCATTCTTTTAAATCACATCAAGTTACCCAATCATCATTTGTTGAAAACTGTCCTTTCCCCATTTACTGGTTTTGGCACCTTTGTTAAAAAAAACAAAACAAAACAAAACAAAACAAAAAAAACATTTGACCATATATGTGAGGGATTAATTCTCTAGTCTATTCCACTGGTCTTTGTGTCTCTCATTATTTTAGTATCACACAGTATTTTTGTTTTTGTTTCTTTTTGAGACAGGGTCTGGCTATGTAGTTCAGGCTGCCTCAAAGTATGGGGCCTAGAAAGGCCTTGAACTCAAGACAATCCTTTTGTCTCAGCCTACCGAGTGCCGGGATTATAGGTGTGCACCATCATTCCTGGATTACAGTTTTGATTACTGTGATTATGTAGTAACTTTTAAATCCAGAAGTGTGAGTCTTCCAGCTTGTTCAACATTGCTCTGGCATCCAGGGATGGTTACAGGTACACACCTATAATCCCACCTACTCAGGAGGTTAAGGCACGAGTATCACACATTCAAGGTCATTTTGGGCAATTTAGCAAGACCTTGCCATAAAATAAATAAAAAGATAAAAGTAAGTTTAAAAAGGCCTGGGTGAGCCATGTATGATAGTGCATGCTTGTAATCCTAGCACTCTAAAAAGGAGAGGTACCTACCCTGGGCAACTTAGCAAGAGATCCTGTCTCAAATAAAAAGTTAAAAAAAAAAAAAGAATATAATGATAGTGTGCATCAAACTTGTACCAATAAAAAAAACATATTTTTTTTTAAAGTAAAAAAGGGCTGAGGATGAGCCGGGCATAGGGGCACACACCTTTAATCCCAGCACTCGGGAGGCTGAGGTAGGAGGAGCGTTGTGAGTTCGAGGCTGGCTTGGGCTACAACGCAAGTGCAAGGCCAGCCTGAGCTACATAGTGCGACCCTGTCTCAAAAAACCAGGGCTAGGAGTTTGGCACAATGGCTTAAGCGCCTGTGTGGCAGGCGTGAGGCTGTGAGTTCGATCCCCGGTGCCACCAAAAAAAAAAAAAAAAAAAAAACAAAAAGGGGGGGGGCTGAGGATGTAGCTTAGTGGGAGCAATGGGAAGCCCTGGGTTCAGTATCTAGTACTAAACCAAACCAAACCTAATCCAACCCAACCCGCAACAACAACATTGTTTTGGCTATTTGGGATCCTCTGTGATTTCTCTTGAACTTTAAACTGGGTTTTTGTATTTCTGCAAAAAATACTGGAATTTTTGATACAGATTACGCTGAATCATAGATTAGTAATTGGGTAGTAATTGACATTATAACAATATTAAGTATTCCAAATCATGAACATGTGATATTTTCACTTATGCTTTAATTTCTTTCAACAATATTTAATAGTTCTTATTGTACATGTAGCTCATCTCCTTGGCTAATTCCTGAGTTTCATTCTTTTTGGTATTAGTGTAAAAGTAGCTGTCTTAAGTTCCTCTTCGGACTGTTGTTAGTGTACAGCAATACAACTGACTTTTATGTGATAACTTTATATACTGCTACTCTGGTGAAAAAAATATATATAATTTTTACAGTTTTTAAAATTAAAACATATAAGATCACCTTAGCTGGAATTATATCATCTGTGAATAGAGATCATTTTACATTTTCCTTTCTGATTTAGATGCTTTATTTATTTATTTATTTATTTATTTATTTATTTTTGCCTAATTATTGAATGATTGCCACATCCTTGAAAGCGGTCTCCCTGCTTCCACCTTTTCTCTCCTATAATATTTTCTAAACAGCAGCCACAGTGATCATGTAACATCATTATCATTATTTTTTGCCTCTGTTCAAAAGTCCTACAAGGGCATTACACTCGGAGCAAAAGCTGAAGTCTTTTTTTTTTTTTGCGGCCCCGGGGATTGAACTCACAGCCTCGCGCCTGCCAGGGCAGGCGCTTAAGCCATTGAGCCAAACTCCCAGCCCTGTTTTTTCTTTCTTTTTTTTTTTTTTGAGGCAGGGTCGCAGTATGTAGCTCAGGCCGGCCTTGCGCAGCGTTGTAGCCCAAGCTGGCCTCGAACTCACAACGCTCCACCTACCTCAGCCTCCCGAGTGCTGGGATTAAAGGCGTGCGCCACCACGCCCGGCTAAAAGCTGAAGTCTTTAATCTACCACATCTTAAATGATCTGACCACTAGTTTGCTCTCTGACCCCATCTCTCACTAGTCTCCCCATTTATGATTCCCCCACACAACAGTCTCCTCTGAACCCTGAAACCACTTTAGGTGGTAGCATTCAGGGCAATTAGCTTTACTGTTCCTTCTGCCTTGAAAGTTCTTCCCCCAGATAACCTCAAGGTTTGCATACACAGTTCCTTCCCATCTTTACTCAAATATCACTCAGCAAGCTCTTTAACAATAACTACAACTACAAACTCCTAGACACACAACCAAGTGGCATGTGCCTATAACCTCAGCTACTCAGGAGGCTGAGGCAGAAGGATTACTTGAGTCCAGAAGTTCAAGGACAGCCTAGGGAACATAGCAATTTTGTCTCAAAACAAACAAACTTTAACTATGTCCTACTCCACTTTCTTGCTCTTATTTTTCTTCTTAGCATTTACCACAACTTAATACTCCACATATTTTACAAATTTATCTTGTTGCTTATCTCTGTCTCTGTAATGTACTATACTCAAAGAGGGCATGGGTTTTTGATTTTGTTTTGTTCTCTGCTTATAATAAGGATAGAAAAATGCCCGGCACATAATAAATATACCTTTAAATGGATGAATGTAACTTGCCTAAATACTGATAGAATGCTAGTGGCAAACCTAGAATGCAACTGATGATTGGCTGCAAACTTTTGGTCACTCTCTGATATCACACTGTTTTCTCAAAGTAGCTTTCCTAAATTAAGATCAAGATGGTTTTCTACAATTCTTATCTGAGGGATCAATGATTTTCATGCAAAATCTGTTTCTAAAAACTGTAAATTAAGTGGGGACACAAGCTTAGCTCAAGAAACTAACCTGCTTTTATGTTTATCCAGTGAGTGAAAACCACATCCTTTATTATAATTATTATTTTTTGTGTGTATGTGGCACTGGGGATCGAACTCACAACCTTGCATCTGCCAGGCAGGCCCGTAAGCCGCTAAGCCAAACTTCTGGCCCTAGTTTTTTGAGACAGGGTCACACTACGTAGTTCAGGCCAGCCTTGAGCTCACTTTGTAGCCCAAGCTTGCCTCGAACTCACAACACTCCTCCTACTTCAGCCTTCCAAGTGCTGGGATTAAAGGCATGTGACACCTCGCCCAGCTACATCCTTTATTAATGCCCTAAGACTTCTCCAACAAAAAGTTAAATAGCCAGATACCAAACAACTTTATTCCTTTTTTCTTCTTTTCTTTTTCTTGTCTTTTTAGACGGGGTTTCACTATGCAGTTCTGGCTGGCCTTGAGCTCACTTTGTAGCCCAGGCTGGTCTTGAACTCACAACAATTCTCCTGCCTCCTAAGTGCTGGGATCACAGGTGTGCCACCACACTCAGCTACTTGGTTCTTTTTTAATAGATGAATCTAAAGTCTGTTTTTTTGTTTGTTTGTTTTTTCCCCTTGAGGCAGAGGTAATGATATAAAGAAAAATTCACATCTTAGAGACATTTTTATTGAGACATGGTCTTGCTATGTAGGCCAGGCTGGCCTTGAACTCTATATGGCCCAGGAAGCCTTGAACTCACCTGATCTGACTTGGCCTCTGGACTGCTGGGATTACAGTGTGTGTCAGCATGCCTGGCCACTCTTAAAGAGTTGAGTAGCTCAAAAGAAGATGTGAGGTCTCTAATCCTTCAATTCTGTAAATAGCTAAGGACAAGAAATGGGGGGAAGGGAAGAGAACAAAAACCATCACAATGTCTCAAGAATCACTGTCATAAGTCTAAGATGAATACAACATTCTTGACTTGGTTCACTTACAAAATCTAGAGGGGGAATGTTCTTTATATGAATGAATCATTCTTTGTCTCTGAAGCAATATAGTAGGAAAAGATACATGTCATGATTTGCTATGACAAAAAACCAGTATTAAGTTCAATGAAATCTCCCAAATTAAAGTTAATAACTATGAACAGGGCAGGAAAATGAAAAGGAAAAATACACAAATTATTCCTAGCTAATCATCTCTCTCCAAACCAAATGATGAGATAACTGTAATCTAAGAAATCTACCATATCTGAGTAAAAGAGACACAAGGGAAAAAAAAGAAAACAGCTGCTAATTTCTGCCTTAGCTTTAAGGTGATAAAACAAGCAAGGTAGCTTTATATATAAAGATAAATCACTTCTGGTCTAGAAAGGCACAGCTAGACTTGGCACAAGTACAATGATTGCAACATTAGCTTAATTCACAGACAGGTGGTAGATGGTTCCCACTATACATCTTCTCCCAATCAAATCACATTAAGAATATACAGTTACAGTGTCTACAATTAATAGGAAATCTTGAGAGAAGAGACAAGCAAGTTATTCTATTCTTCAAACATTTTATTTCATAGCTTTATATACATTTATAACCTTAATGTCATATATCACTGAATAAATGAATTCTGCAAGGTTAAATGAGGATGAGTTTTATGTTCTATCCACTCATTGGCCCTTGGGTCAGCCAATCTGATCCAGGACTCCATGGCAACAGGTTCTATCACTAAGTGCTACAAGATGAGATTCCTTTTGCTTCCTAATAAAGCATTTTCCACAGACACTGCTGCAAATGCTGTCACAGAATAGTCTCTACAGACAAATAGGAAATGTTGCCATTCTAGTATACCAAAAATAAAATTTAGGGAATGGGTAGTAAATAGCAATTATAATGAATCTCTGCAAACAACAAGGGACTCGAAAAACCCTGGAAGGGGCCAGGGCTCAGTGGTACAGTACTTGCCTGGCAAGTGAGAGATCATGAGTTCAATTCTCAGTACAAAAACAAAACAAAACAAAACACCTGAGATTTTTCCTTGTTTAATTTCAGTGGAGAAATTACAAAATCCTTGAATGGTCAGAAAACCAACATCAGGATAAACTGAAAGATTAGTACAAAGGGGTGACTGCCAGCTCATAACATAATACTGAGGCTTCCCTTGACACAAAATACAAAGAGCTAGGTCATAGTTTAGACTGTTGATCTCTGTTAAGTTTCCTATGATTTTTCCTGAAATGTTAAAATGTGCACGGAAAGTCACATTTCTTAGGTCCTTGTTCCCTATATTTTCAAACTACAGCTTTTACAGTCCTTAGGATTATATTATGTGTATCTTGGGGCTGGGAAAATAGCTCAGCAGCCTAAGTGCCTACCTGGCCAAGCACAAGGTCTTAAGTTAGATTCCCAGTACCAAAAAAATAAAAAAATTTTTAAAAATATATGTATCTTTTTCTCTCTACTTTTCTCCCCTACCACCCTCCACTAAACTTAATGAAAAAATAGCTGTGCTCAGTGGTACATGCCTACAACCAGCTACTTGGAAGCCTGGTACAGAAGGATCACAAATTCAAGGTCAGCCTGGACAACTTAACAGGGCTGCGATGTAGCTCAGTGGTAGAGCACTGCTACCCAGTATGTGTGAGAATCTGGGGAGGGGGAAGGAGGTGGGAAGAGAAGAAAAGGGGCCAGTGAGAGGAACTTGTGCTCCAACACTAAATAATACAACTTCCTTGAAGCAAAGAAGGAATAATTACAAACTGGATGAAGAGACTACCTAATAAATCACAGACATAGACACAGACACAGACACAGACACACACCCCACTTATCTGACTGGTCCTCATTAACATGAAAATTCACCTGGCACTTTACAAGGTATCCCTTTCTTGGTGTGCTGTGCACCAAGACTTGATGTATCATCTCAGGCTGCAACAAGTAACTTTGGTCTCCACCTTCTGGTACATGGTGGTAAATGAATACTGAGAATGAGACAGAATATAGTCTAGACATCTGGCTATGTCAAGGAAAAAATTAATTGGAAATTGTGCGTTTTTATCTGGCTCACACATTACATTGTTGTGTGTTTTAAACTGTGATAAAATATGCATAAAATTTCCCATCTTAAATTAGTAATTTTAAGTGTACAATTTGGTGATATTAAGTATACCCATATTGTCATATATCATAAAGGAGAAAATTGTCTCAGCACAAAGCCATGTTAAAAGACTACAATCATTCTTTCAGTAAATATTTGTGAACATGCATTTACCGTACAAGTCAATTACACAAATATTCCTCAACTTACAACCGAGTTATACCCCAATAAACCTATCGTAAGTTGAAAATATCATAAATTTAAAATATGCTTAATATACCTAACTTACTGATTATCTGTCTTAGTTACTTTTCCCATTGTTAAGACAAAATACTTAGTGCCCACAAGGGAGGAAAAGCTGATTTAGTTCACAGTTTGTAGAGGTTACAGTGCATAAGCAGCTGGCTCTAGGCAGGGTGGCATGGCAGACAGGCATTGCAGAGGAGAAACAGTACATGGCAGGCAGAAAGTAGCAAAGCAAACAAGGGACAACCACAGCTCTTTCCATCCCTTATATCTTAGCCAGGCTACTCAGGATGGGTAGCACTCACACCCTTAATCTTTGCACCCTTGATGCTAGCATTGCACCATGAATCAATTGCAGCTTCACACACTCTAGATCCAGCCACTTCTGAAAAAACTCCACCTATGACTGAAAAAGGCTCTGTGTGTGGGAGGTTCAGCTAAACAAGCCATAACATTCTGCCCTGGTGCCTCAAAGACTCATGCATATTCCATTATGCAAAAGTTCATATCCAAGAGTTGCCAAAGTACTAAGAGTTTCACCACTGCTGAAAAGTCCAAGTCTAAAGTCTCCTCTTAAGGTAAACTCTTAGCTCCAAGTTCCTGTACAAATGAAAAGAAAGTTGAACACTTCCAACACGCAATGGCATTAGATAACCATTACTAGATACAAATAGGAGGATAAAAAGGAGTGGAACCAAAGCAAGTCCAAAATCCAGCAGGGCAAACATTAAGTCCTATAGTTCCATGTGCAGCATCTGAGGAAATTTGTGACAAGATGTCAACTCCTAAGGGCTTGGGTCAGTCTGCCCCTATGGCACTGCTGGTGGTTGTTAGCTCCTATGGCTTCTCTCTTGGGACATCTCTGCTCTCTCCTTGCAGTTTTCCTTAGATGATCCATGCTCCTGGCTTCTCTAAACTTCTAGGGTCTCCACTACACCTTTGGCTTCACATACTGCCCACTCAGGGGCACACTGCCTGGCCTCCCAGGCCTTCTTTTGAAATCTGGGTGGAAGCCTTCCTGATCCCATAACTCTTTGAATTTTCTTTTATTTGGGGGGGGGTACCAGGGATCAAACTCACCACCTCGTGCCTGCCAGGCAGGCACTTACACCACTGAGCAAAAATCCCTGGCTGACCCCATAACTCTTGCATTCTACATACACCTAAAACTAGCACCATGTGGATGATCCCAAGGTCTGCCACCAGTTGGAGCAGTAGTCAGGCTTCTTTCTCTCTTGGCTATAGGGGGAATACCTATGAACTAAATCTTAAGGAAGAAAAGAAAGAAAGAAAGGCAGCAAGAACAAGAAAGAAAAGAAAAGAAGGAAGAAAGAAAGAAAAGAGGCTGTCTGGCAAGCACGGGGTCTTGATTTTGATTCCTGGTACCTAGCCCCCCAATCAATCAATCCCAAGGAACAACATCCCTAAGCCACAACCATTCTGGAACATAGTGCTCTGGAGCTGTCTTCTCAAAGCAAAGTTTTCCACTTTGCAATGCTGAGGCTGCAGAGACTGAATGAAGTCCTGTTGGTTCCTGAGATGTTCTTAGGCCATCTTTTCTGTTGTTTTCTTCTGAAATACTTAGGTTTTTCTTGCTAGTATTTTTAGCAACCAATTTCTCCTCTGTTCCATCTTTGCAGGTTGCAACTTCACTGGAGCTTCCTCTCTGACCAAACTCAAAATGTTTTAAATCATTCTGCTGTACTCTTTGGTCTTTCTTTGAAAGTCCCAACAGTAGCCATGCCACTGCCCCAACATTAGACTGCCTTGAAATTTCTTCTGTCAGATCAATTAGTCCAACACCCTTAATCTTAGCCTCAGGCAAAGTCTCTGGATATGAGCAAAATGCAGACAAACTTTCTCCCAAGGCATAACACGCATTATCTGGAGTCCAATAGCCAATACAGTCCCCTTTCCCAGCAGAAACCTCCTAAATCTGGTCTTCACCAGCAGAATTTCTATCAGCATTCTGGTCTTACAAGCTCTATCCAGAATCTCCCATCAATTACTTTAGGTGTTCCAACTCTACTTTTTCAGCCTGCATCTCCAAACCTTTCCTAACTCTTCCCCTTCCCATAAGCCAGCTCCAAAGGCTCTTAAATCACTTGGTCAGGTAGTCACAGCAAGACAACATTTCTGTAGTACCAAATTCTATTTTAATTACTTTTCTTGTTGCAGAGACAGAATACTCAACACCCACAAGTAAGGGAGGAAAGGTTTATTTCACTCACAGTTTGTATAGGTTTCAGGGCATAATCAGCTGGTTCTAAGGAAAGGTGCCATGGCAGATAGGCATTGCAGAGAAGAAACAGTTCATGGTAGGCAGAAGGTAATAAAGCAAGCAATGACCACAGCTCTTTCTATCCCTTATATTTTTTCCAAGCTACTTAGGGAAGTAGCACTCACACTCTTAATCCTAACACCTTTGATCCTAGCATTGCACCATGGATTAATTCCAGCATCATACACTGGAGATCCAGCCACCTCTGAAAAAGCACCACCTATGACTGAATGAGGCTTTGTGGGGGGGAATCTAAACACAAGTCATAACATTATTATAGCTTAGAAACACAGTATGATACAGGGAATTGGTTGTTTACCCCTCACAAGTATGTGGTCACCATCCAGCATCTCAAGAGAGTATCATACTGCCAGTCTGAGAAAAGATTAAAATATGGTTTCTACTGAATGCATAGCACACTTTTACATTACCATAAAGTCAAAAATTGTAGGCCAGGTGGGATGGTACATGCCTGTAATCCCAGCACTCAGGAGGCTGAGGCAGGAGGATTGCTGAGAGTTTGAGGCCAGCCTGAACTGCAGAGTAAAATTCTGTCTCAAAAAGATAGATAGGTAAATAGATAGTAACCACTTTAAATTGAGGACTACAGACTATATTAAAGGCTATAGTGGGTCAGATTCAGTAGCACACATCTATAATCCCAGCACTTGTGAGACTGAGGCAAGACAATCTTAAATTTAAGCCAGACGTGGGAAACTAAGTAAGAACCTGTATCAAATAAAAAGT
This sequence comes from Dasyprocta punctata, assembly GCA_004363535.1. NCBI lineage: Eukaryota > Metazoa > Chordata > Mammalia > Rodentia > Dasyproctidae > Dasyprocta > Dasyprocta punctata. The sequence continues at coordinate 78,914 of RJWM01000126.1, read as the reverse complement.
CAAAAAGAAGTGGGAGGAGGGGGAATGGGTGCTGGGGATGTAGCTCAGTGTGAAGGTCCTGAGTTCAACCTCCAATACCAGCAAAAAAGAAAAACAAATAAAAATCTATAGAGCTGAGTACTCAGGAGGCTAAAGTAGGAGGATTGTTGTGAGTTTGAGACCAGCCTGGGCTATAAAGTGAGCTCAAGGCCAGCCTGAACTATATAATGAAACCCTGTCTCAAAAAGTCAAAAACAAAACAAAAAAATTCTATAGGGCTGAGAATGTAATTTAGTAGTAGAGCGTCTGCCTAGCATGTACAGGGGTTGTATCCTCAGCACCACCAAAACAAACAAACCAAAACCACAGTGGATCAAATGTTAAGAACCTCTAACATTACTGCTCAATACAAACAGCTACTAACACATGTATTTCAAGGATGTCTCCTTGCAGGCTGAATTTAATTTTTTAAATCCTTCATCAGTCCCAAAGAAGCCTGAAATAGATGATGCCTAGATGTCTCTGTTAGTTCTGAGTTCCAAGGAATCCACAAGAAAGAATGACTTGAGAAACAATAGGCAGAATTTTACAAATTTCTGGAACTTGGAAAATCTTTTCCATTTTATTTATTTATTTTTTGGTACCAGGGGTCGAACTCATAACCTCACATCTGCCAGACAGGAACTTATGCCACTGAGCTAAATCCCTGGCCCTATTTTTTGAGACAGGGTCTCACTACGCAGTTCAGGCTGACCTTGAACTCACTCTGTAGCCCAGGCTGGCTGCAAACTTACAGCAATCCTCCTGCCTCGGCCTCCCAAGTGCTAGGATTAAATTGCTCAAATTTCCTAAGAATTCTTAAGGGGACAATACGGAAAAGGAAACAGATACAACTTCTAATAGGAGTCATAAATTATATTAAAGCTATTTTTAAAAAACTTACCACAAAGTCGCTATGAATCCTATTCCAATATCAGCATTCCTTTATACCAGTGATGGCAAACTTTTTAGAGCTTTCAATGATAACAAACAGCCTGCTGTGGCATGCATGCCAAGGTTCACCACCACTGCTCTATACCATAATAATGAAAAATCAAGCTGGGCAAGGTGGTGCACACCTGTAATTCCAGCACTTGGGAGGCTGAGGCAGGTAGATTGCTGTGAGTTTGAGACCAGCCTGGGCTACAAAGTGAGCTCAAGGCCAGCCTGAACTGCATAGTGAGACTCTGTCTCAAAAAAAATAAAGAATAAAATCTAAAAAATGAAAAATCAAACATTTCATTCTAGGCCGACTGCCTTTCTTTTTAAAGATCCTGATTAGCAGGTATAGAAGAACAGCATATTTATTTACTTCAGAAGGTCAAGAAACTGCAATGATTAAGATATTTTCTCAATACTGTTATCTTCTAATATGAAAGCCCTGGACTTTGATTAGCGAAGGCTATTTTCCTCAAATAATAACAGCAGTAGCTTTCATTTATTAAGCATTTACTGTGTTCCTAACACTATGCTCAGGCATTTACAGAGGTTATCACATTTATCTGAACTGAACAATTCTAAAACTCTACACAGATACTAACAGTAGGGAGCTTAAATTTTTAAATGCTTTTATGATTAGAGTAGTACAGTTCATCAGTTTGTCCTTTGTCCCTCCCACCCGCTTCGGACTGGGGATTAAACAACTGTGCTACAACCCAGCCCTTTTTATTTTATGAGACAGAGTCTTGCTAAATTGCTTAGGCTTGGCTTGAATTTGCAGTCCCTCTCCTTGGGCTTCTTAACAGCTAGGATTATAGGGGTGTACCACCATGCCCAGTTTAGAAGGCTTCTTTATTTATGCCAGGGTATCACTATGTTGCCCAGGTTGGTCTTGAACCCCTGGGCTCAAAAGATCCTCCTACCTCAGACTCCCAAGTAGCTGTGAATATATGCACAGGCCATCATGGCAGGCTTGCAAGTTTCTTTATACTTACAGAAAACACATACAGGTAAAGAAAAAGAAAGAAAAATCACCCATAATCTATAACTCAGTAATTACTACCATTAATAACAGGAATGCTTTTAAGAAATTTTTTATTTGTCTCCATATCTGAATGTTTTCATATTCAATAATTTTTATGTATTTTATATAACAAGATTTTTACACTATATTTTGTTCATCTACTAACACTGTAAATATTTCTTTCTTTCTTTCTTTTTTTTTTTTTTTGAGACAGGGTCTCACTAAGCGGTTCAGGCTAGCCTTGAGCTGACTTTGTAGCCCAGGCTGGTCTCAAACTCTCAACAATCCTCTTGCCTCAGTCTCCCAAGTGTTGGGATTACAGGCATGCACCACCACGCCCAGCTCAGTTTCCCATTTTGAATTATCTTTTTTTTATGTTTGTTTTTTGAGACAGGGCCTCACTATGTAGTTTGGACTGGTCTTGAACTTACTATTATAGCCCAGTTTGGTCTGGAACTTGCAGTGATCCTCCTGCTTCAGCCTCCTGAGTACTTGGGATTACACCACCATGCCTGGTTTAAATTACTTTTAACATAAAGTCGTATTTATTGCACATATGTAATAAAATTTATCTATTTCTCTATTATTGGGAATGTAGGCAGCATAATAAAGTTATGCTGTGAGAACATCTTTGTAGCCAAATCTTCAGTCACAATTTCCATCAATTCCTTGGATAAATGCATTCAACAAATATAGAGATAAAAAATTTCCCTTGGCTCACTCTAATTAATAGAATCATGGCCAGTTACACCATTAGATGAGTATTTCTTTTTCTTATTTCTGGTTTTTTTGTTTGTTTGAGACAGAGGGTTTTCCAATGTGGTTCAAGCTGGCCTTGAACTCATTACGTAACACAGACTTGCCTCAAATTTGTGGCAGTCCTCATGACTCAGTCTCCCAAGTGCTGTATGGATAGACTAGTGCTTCTTGACTATTCCCCCAGTAACACGTCATGTCTGCTTTCCCAGTCTCAAGGCAGTGCACTGGACTTTTAGAACACTCATCTGGGAAAGTGCTTCTCAGTTTTTATTTTCTTCAGTTCACGTTCTTTTTAAACAATATTAATATCCTTACCCTCACATATTCTACTAGAAAAGGTATATGCTTCTAGCTCCTTGGGAACCACTGACCTATGAAATCAGAAAAGCAAGTAAGGGATAAAAAAGTTACATGGGGAGATAATTTCTTTGCCTTGAATGTTACACACATTACTGACTCTGGTCAATGTACTAGTTACATGAGCAATTCAAAAAGGCAAAGCCTCAAAAAACAAAACACTCTAAGGTTTACTATGAAATTAAGGTAACATAAAAGGTAATGGGAAATGGGATATGTTAGTATTTGTGACAATATCTGGTCCATTTAAAACCCTACAGTTTTTAGTTTGGGGGATAGCTCAGTGGTAAGGCACATGGATGAGTAAGGGCATGGGTTCAATCTCAAGCATTAAAAATACTCAAACAAAAAATCCTAGACTTTTGTTTTATGCTAGTGATTTTAAGGAACATCATATAAATACAATATAGTACTTTATATGGCTCTTATATTCTCACTGATGTATGGAGAAAGACATCCACCACACCAACTCACATAAAGAAAAATAGAGGTAACAAAGTTTCAAAGGTAGACATCAAAGGCAAGTATTCTAAGATTTGAAAACAGCTCAAAACCAAAAGTAGAAAGTAAAACAAGACTAAACAAAACCCCAAACCAACTACCTGTCTCAAGTCAAAACAGTAATGATGACTAAGAAAAATAATAGTGCTCCTAATTTTTTAGGGAGCATGTCCATAATTTAGCCTCTGAACATCAAATTAGAAATGATACTCTCTAAAAAGACTGACTGTGTCAATATAGAGCTATTTATATTTATACTATGTTCATTTGAAAACTCAGTATTTAGCCAGGTGTGATGGTGCATGCCTATAAACCTAGCACTTGGGAGGCTGAGGCAGAAAGATTACTTAAAGTCTGAGGGCAGCCTGGGCTACACCAGTGAGTTCAAGGCCAGCTTGAAGTACACAATGAGAACCTGTCTCAAAAAACCAATAAAATAAAATATAAAAATATCCAGAAATGTCTTGAAAGCTTTATGTATTAACTCTTAATCACCAAAATAACCCTATACTCTTTTTATACTCATTTTACAATGAGTATAAAAAGATACAAAGAGGTCAAGTGAATAAATTTGCCGAAGGTAACAGAATCAGCAATTGATAAAGCAAAGATTTTTCCCCCTTTTTTCAATACTGTGGATTAAACTCAGGGAGTGCTAAGTTACATACATCTCTAGCTATGTTATGTTATGTTATGTTATGTTATACTATGTTATATCACGTTATTTGAAATATGGCCCAGTTTGGTCTGGATTTTGTAATCCTGTTTCAGTCTCTTGAGAAGGTAGAAGCCATTACACATGACTACAGCTGGGATTTGAACTCTGGAGTTCAAACATTCATTCATCACGCTTTTTCTGAAGAGAAGTTCTCAACGTGCTATACTTAAAGCAGGGGAAGGGTGGAATGCTAGAAAAGGAGATCACAGAAAAGTAGGTTAAGCACCTTTTAGAGACAAAAATTATCCCTATCAATTTTGTCAGTGCCCTATCCCAAAGTAATGCTAAAACACCTTTTGTAAAAGCTGCCCTTGACCTTTCCCTTTCACAAAAAAAAAGTGAAAGTGAAGAATAAAAGGCTCTGAAATCTAACTTCTCTAACACTTTTCAACAGCTTTCTGATGATCTTTTAAAAAATCTTGATTGTTAGAAAACAAAAATTTAAAAAGAAAGCACTTTCAGTTGAAATAAAATGATCTTTTGGTAATTTTTGCTTTGGTATAACTGATACGTTTAACAAAGAACTTAGGTCTAACCTACCCACTCCCAAACTGAGGTAAACCAATTTAATGAAACTGCCATCTTTTAATTTCACAGCAGTTTTCTTCCCCTGCCTCAAAGGCTATTCCTGTTCTAGCTGCAGACAGGGAACTGTTTCCAGTGACGTCAGAGTAGTTTCCCAGCAACATTTAATGAGGCTTGTCCACAACAGGGTTTCCTGAAAAGCTAACAAGAAATTATCCACATATTTGGTGCAACATCAAAATGCAAAATGCAGTGAAATTTCTCCTACCCTTATAGCTCTTGTCTATGGCAAGCTTCTAAATGAGTTTTTCTTCTAGAATAGTCTCAATTTCCTAGGATTACTGTTTTTTTGTTGCCAATATCCCTGCCCTCTTCAAATAAAGTTAGATTTTGTTAGTTGGAAACATTTACAGTTGTAATAAATATTAATATAACTGAGCTACCTTAGAAAACAGGACTATATAATCTAAGTTGAAAAGCAGACACTGTTACTCTTCATTTTACACAAAGAATTGAGAACAAATGGAAGCACAGAACAGAAAAGAAATTCAAGATAGAAAATAAGCCAACACTATCTTAAAGCCACGTCTTCATAACCAAACACACTGCCACAGACTGGGAAATTCTTATACCTTCCTAGGTTCTAGTCTGAGTTTTTCAAATTGACCTCTGCAGGCAGCCCTCCAAAGATCAGCAGTATTAAAATGGAGTTGCATAAAAGGAACTGGAAGCCCAAATAATCCAAAAACAATGGGCTGGGCTGTTATGTTCACACCTAAGAGTATATCTAAAAATTTCTTCTTAACCTTTGTTTTAGCTATATACATTCAAAATTCAAATTTTATTATATACTATAGAGGCAAAGAATTTTATATAACTACCTTTTTTGAGGTCTGAAAAACAATGTACAAACTGTACTGACCAATACAAATAAAGCATAAAAATTCCCAAATCCAAATTCAACCTAGAATTATTAGTAGGTCCTAGGTACTAGAAACCTGCCCAAAAGCTATTTTCTTTCTATATTTAGAAAAATCAGTTAGGTAAAAATTCATCAACAGCAGGATTCGGAGGGTTAATTCAGGCACCCAGCTTTAGCAATCTTGACTTTGCTAATCTAAAAGGAAACAAAATAGCACCCCCTTTATCATTAACACATCCCACTTTGGCTTCAGCTCTACTTAACGGTACCCAGTTATCAAGTCATAGAGAACGCACCACTTCAGATGGATTGCTCTTCTTCCTTCTCTCCATCCCCTCCCTCTCAGAAGAAAAAGACTGCAAACAAAACCACTACGTCACTAGAGGCAGAGGGAATCCCATCTCGGCACTCTTTGGAAACCAAAGCCAGCAAACAAAAACAAGCCAATTACAAGAAATAAACAAGTAACCAAAAACAAGCAGTAAAACCAGAAGAAATTAATATGACAATTTCAATACATCAAAAGGCAATTTTGTAAAAAGGTTTAACAAATTCCTCCTGGGGTGTTTACAATGACAAAAGCTCCCTAGATACAGCAAAGGCGACATTTTTCTTCTTATCACATTTAAAGAGATCAGGGGACAGTTACATAAAGATAGAGGACAGAGAGGCATATTCACCAGCCAGTGTAGATAGCTGGATAATGACACAGTGAAGGATGTTTATAGGGGATTCCCTGCTTCCTGCAATGTGCGTCAATAGCATCACCGAGAACAGAAACCGCCGCTGTTCTCATAAGCTAAATCTGAATGAAGCATCGCTTGAAATAGTCGCAGAAGAGGTAGAATTTCAACAGAGTAAAAGTTCTAGCAAACCTAATTTTTAAAATATTTTAAAGATAAAAAACAGCAAACAAAAATATCCAGAAAACCCTCACAATATTTAATACTTGAGAATCCTCTAAGATGTATTACATAGTTAAATTAACCAAGATAAAGATACCAGTTTTTGTAGATTCTTCCTTCCTAGTCTGTGAAGTTCAAGGACTTTTAAATAAAGAGAGAAAATTATCCACAACTCACCCCAGATGGATCTGCACTTACACCAACAGCGAGCTCATACAATTAATGGAGACTTCATTGTAAGCATGTGTTCTGCCGGAATTTTGCCGGAAGAAAAACCTGTACTCCCGACCCCACCCCACCCCACCCCCACTCACAGTTCCCACCCAACCCCCGTGCACCCTTGAATGAAATGCTACTGATCCTTGCTGCTGAGTCTCCTTCAAGCTAATTGCTCTGACAAGCAGCTCTGAAGCAGACCATAGCCCAGCTGTTAAGAGAGATGTCACCCAGAGTCTGCCAACAGTCACACTCATGCATGCACTCACATTCTCTCTCCCTGTGTGTATGAGAGGACAGAGAGAGAGAGAGAGAGAGAGAGAGAGAGAGAGAGAGAGAGAGACTGCAAAGCATCCCCTCCCACCTCCTCTTCTCTCTCATTCAAGTACTTTAGTGGCATGCCTGCCTCCACACTGCTCTGAAGATAGCTTTTAAAGACACAGCAGCAGTTGCTCTCCGCTGCATATGTTCAGATGCCAAAACAGTGTCTTTTAAATGAAGAATAACAATTTGAAGATATATAATGTATTAAAAGTTCGTCTTAAATTTATCTTGGCTTTGTCTGATCCACAAAATAATCAAGGCCAGAGAAATAATTTCTGTCTGAAAGCTTCTAGGATCAACTTTAGAAATGTTTAAAAAAAAAAAAAAAAAAAAAAACCTGGTTACAGAGAATTTTCTTTCCAGTGAGCTATTTTTAGTAACGTCATTTTTCATTTTAGGGCAGAAGGCATGCAGTACAGAACACTAGTAACTATCTGTTCCTCTTCCTATATTTCCCCCCCTAAAACGGGGAGAAGACTTTGGCTATAAAATCAGAGAACAAGAAAATCAAGAAGGTATTTTACTGACAGAAGTAAGGTGGTGCACAAAGAGACTCAGAGAATGAATGAATGATTCAAAGACCAGAAGAGATAATATTTCTAGAATTTCTAGAAAGTATGTATTGGCTCTGGAGTACAAAACTTAAATATGACATTTAGATTATTTCATTTTACTTTATTTTATCTTGATACTGGGAACTAAAGCCATGGTCTTGCACATGTCAGACAAATGTTGTAACACTGAGCTAAACCTCCAAACTCAGGTCCAAAATCTTAAGAAAAATTAGTAACAATCTCTGTTGCTACAGGAATTAATGGACACTCCAGTGGTGCAAGGTCTGCAACACTACAAAATAACATATGGCTAGTGCCCAGAAAACTTGAGAAAAGCAATAAAGCATGGCACAAAGACACATTCATTCATTCATATGCGGATTTGTTGTGTGTTTGCGTTGTTACTTTAGAAGCCAGGGCCTATGATAAACTCTAAGAACATGAAATACATTCTTTAAGGACCATATTAAAGACAAAAGGGACTCTGACTTTTATCCTGAGTGAGCTGAAAAGCCACTAGGGCACAGGAAAGCTGATCCCAAAGGGGCAAACAAACCACTGCAAGGAATCTGGCTGTTTCACTTAGTGAGATAAAAGTCTGGTTTTTAAGCAAACAATATGCTTTTGACCTAATTTATTTATTATCTCCAAATTTTTGTTCGAGAAGTTCCCAACATACACAGAGAATATGCAAAAACAGTTTAACAATCATCTGTACTTATGTTCAAAATTTTTACCTGTGCATATACGTAATATTTTTTGAACTAGTTAAAATGTTCTCATAACTTTCTTTTCTTTTTCTTTTTTTGTTTTTTTTGAGACATGGTCCCACTGTGCAGTTCAGGCTGACCTTGAACTCACTATGTAGCTCAAACTGGCCTTGAAATCACAGCAATCCTCTTGCCTCAGTCTCGCAAGTGCTGGGATTACAGGTGTGTGCCACCACGCCCGGTTTCTTGTAACTCTTTACACCTAGAAAAAGCTCAGTAAATCTTCTAACAGATTCAACAAGGCCAATAGCTACTGGCTATTCTAGAAGAGTTCTAGATGAGCTACTAGGTGGTACACATGCAAGGTAGATCTAAATAATACTGCAAAACTTCAAAAACAAAATTACTTTGGAATCACCACTCAAAGAATGCTAAACAGAATTTCTAACTTGAATGTAACCATGTCTGATGTCTGCTAATAAAAGGTCAATATTCACTATGTAGGAATTAAAACTCAGGCCTTCATAATATAATTAACAACATTTCTAGGATATAGTCTAAAATTACTTGGCATTATGAAGAATCAAGATAATTTCAATAACAAAACATCGAGATGACAGACATGCCAAAATTAATTGCCTGCCAAAGACCTTAAAGCAGGAATTATAAAAACATTCAAACAAGTTAGAGCAAATATACCCGAAACTAATAGAATGATACAATGTTTTATCAAAGAAACAGATGATATATGGAAATACTAGAACGAGAAAAATATAACAATCAAAATATAAATACTTGATGGGCTCAACAGCAGAACATTTATGATAACAGATTTAGTGAATATGAAGAGAAAGCAACAGAAATGCCAAAATGAATATTGACTCTGAACAGAGAAACACAATGTTAGGGAGAACAAAAAAGAACAAGTCATTAATGTCTTACGGGACAATACTAAAAAGTCTAACATTCATGCTACCAGAGTTCCAGAAGGAGAGAACAAAGAGAGTGGTGAGGAGCTGGGCTTGATGAGGCATAACTACATAGTTCCAGCTAGTCAGGGGGCTGAGGCAGGAGAATTTCTTGAGCCGAGTGGTTAGAGGCTGGCCTGACCAAACAAGACACTATCTCAAAAACAAACAAAAAGCCGGGCATGGTGACAAACGCCTTTAATCCCAGCACTCGGGAGGCTGAGGTAGGAGGAGCGTTGTGAGTTTGAGGCCCGCTTGGGCTACAGCGCAAGTGCAAGGCCGGCCTAAGCTACACAGTGTGACCCTGCCTCAAAAAACTAGGGCTGGGAGTTTGGCTCAGTGGCGTAAGCGCGCCTGGCAGGCCTGAGGCTGTGAGTTTGATCCCCAATGCCACAAACAAAACAAAACAAAACAATATATATAGCCAGTGGTGTAGCTCAATGACAGAGTACTTGCTTGGCACATGCAAGGTCCTAGGTTCAATCACAGTGTTACATACACACAAAATGTGGCTAAACAATCGAAGAAATAATGGCTTCACAAATTTAACATGATATAAACAATGGATTCAAGAGACTCAGGATTCCACAAAGAGGCTAAATACAACAAAATCCGTTTCTGACTTCATCACAGTTTATCAGATAAGAACTAAATGACAACAACTAGAAAGTAGAGAAAAATGATGTATTAGTTATTAATGGAACAGTTATTTAAATTGCTTCATATTTCTCATCAGAAACCATAATGACCTGAAGAAAACACAGTATCATTTTTAAAAGTTGTTAAAATACAGAATTCTATAACCAGAGAAAATATTCTGTTGTGATATGAAATAAGGACATTCTCAAATGAAGGAAAACTAAGAGAATTCTTTGTAGCAGATCTGCTCTAAAAGAAAGACCAAATAAATCTATTCAAAAAGAAAGGAAATGAGGCTAGAGATGTAGCTCAGTGGTAGAGTACTTTCCTACCTAGTATGCTTGAAGCCCTGAGTTCAGTTCCAGCACAGGAGGGTGGTGGCGGTGATAATACATCAAAACTTGGAGCACCAGAAATAAAAGAAAAAATTAAGTGGTAAATGTTTGGCTACTGAATGGAGTGTTACTGAAGGTTTGTGGTACTCTAAAATCGTATGTTGAAGCTACAATCTGCAATGTGGCTATATTTGGAGACAGGACTTGTAAAGAAGTAATTAAGGTTAAATTAGTCCATAAAGTTGGGGCCTTGATCTGATTAATGTCCTTGCAAAAAGAATTCCGAAATTAAGTGCTTGCTCTCTCCTACCTCTCACACAAAGGCAAGGTTATGTGAGCAGACAGTGATATGGCAGCTGCCTACAAGTTAACACTGAGGCTGCAAAATGAAACCTACCTTGTCAGGACCTTGATCTTGACCTTCCAGTTTCCAGAACCATAAGAAATAAATTTTTCCTATTTATCTACACAGCCTGTTTTATTTTGCAATGGTGACAAAAAGTAATATAAGCACCATATCAATAATAGAAGTACCACTGGGCTTGGTGGAGCACACCTGTAATCCCATCACCTGGGAGGCTGAGGCAGGAGGAGTGCTGCAAATTTGAGGCCAGTCTGGGCTACACAGTCAAACTCTGTCTCAAAAAAAAAAAAAAAAAAAAAAAAAAAAAAAAAAAAAAAAAAAAAAAAAAAAAAAAAAAAAAAAAAAAAAAAAAAAAAAAAAAAAAAAAAAAAAAAAAAAAAAAAAAAAAAAAAAAAAAAAAAAAA